>JAUBNY010001142.1:1632236-1661724 GCA_032275445.1 Crypturellus soui | reverse complement strand
AGGCCTTGTCAGTGCAAGTTATACAGGACTGATGTCTGCCTGATGTGTTTGCTGTAGGCTGCAGGATCTTTGAAAAATATAGGTCTTGCCATATAATCATATGACATTAATCATATCCACCATTAATGAACAGCCCATAATCATATTAATGTAGCACACAACATTTTCCAGTTCAAGAGACTCAATGTGGTTTTATGGCCACTGTCATTGAGAAACAAACGCGCACTGTGTTTGCATCCTTTTACTGTTGTTTTCTACTGAGGAAAGCAAAGGCATCCAAGTCTCAATACCGCACAGGGGCACAAGACTTGCCTATCATGCTTGTATGAAGTAAAAATATCAAGGAAAGCCTTAATTAGTAATTAATGATCATCTAATTTTGAATGGCTCCACTAGGGTTAGAAAAGCCAATCACACCTGGAGAAGAAATTACCAATCTAAGGTCTCACATAAACTTCATGGTAGATGTGGTGACAGAATCCACTGACCAATGGCCCCATACCAGAGAAATTATTTTGATGATGTTAAGTAGCCCCGACACAGAATAAGTGGGTAGGCAGCTCTCTCTGAGCTTCACCTTGTCACTGTCAGGTTATTACAAGGACCCATGCTAGTTCACAGAATGTTGTTTTTGGGTAGTGTTGACTGTGTGCAAGGAAGGCATCCAGCTATGAGTGTAATTATCACGTCACAGCAACCATCCCTTTACTGGAGGAAGGGCAGAGATCAAAGTAAATACCTCTCACTCTCATGTTGGTGCTGGTGTCAACATTACCGGCGACAAATTTCACTTCTGCTCCATCATCATTCTTGGTGACATTCTTTATGATCAAGGTGTGAGTAGTTTGGGTCTTCTTAATAATACAGGTCTTGCTTTCCTGTAATACTTTACCATTAAGGTACCAAGTGCCAGAACATGTCGTTGTAAGGTCAACAGTAAATGTGGCATCCCCTCCAGGTGCAACTTCAGCAGTTGTCAGCGGAGTTTTTACAGTCACGATAGGTGCTAGAAAAGAACAATAGCATGTTATATGTCCCATCATCCCAGGGCAATGTTCTCAGGAATTACACGTGGAATGATTAAAAAAAATCAACACTTTCAGCACTTATACCATTTGTATGGAATGAAAGCAATACACGCTCAACAGAATTTGATTTCTGCAGGTACATATAACTGATTTCTGGTGCTGGTGTAATTCCTTTTTCTGCAGGGACAAAGCAATGGGTATGTTTTACTTATTTTTTTTAAGGACATAGTGAGTCTGAACCACCTAGGATTCATAGCATATTTGCTATTTATTTATTAAGCAGTAGTATTCTATTTATGGGGAATCCTCAGGAGGTCACCCAGCCCACTACATAGTCACTTCTAGACATCCTAGGAAAATACAAGCATGTTCTGACTACTGGGAAACAAGGTTGTGCAATTTGAGGCCTCAGTATGACCAAGCCTGAGCAGATATTTTTCCATGCAGTGAATTAAAGGCAAGAACAATTACACTGCACACAGTGATTATATCTGCACAGGGGCATCCTCAAGATAAAGCACAATAATCCCATTTTTCTTTCCTAGAAACTCTGTGAGTAAAAAGACTGGAACTTGTTTCTCCTGGCGGGAAAATCAGCACAAAAATATTCTATAGCTGTACCCTCAAGTACATCGTTTATATATGAAGATTATGTTGTTACATGTATTTTTCTCCTTCCACTCCAGCTTTGGAAGAAGCATTTACAAGTTTAAGATTCATTGCAAAGTATTCCACCTTTCACAGTCTGGGGGCCAGAGACTGGAGCATCCTCGTGGCTGCAGCCCTTACAGCCACCCTGCATCCCTTCTGCTGTGCACAGTGGTTGAAATGAGACAGAAGATCTACCAGTGAAGGAGATTTTTGTTCCCTATTGCTCTATCCTCCTCATTACCATGGTCATATCTCTAAGGAGCTCCCATGGCAGATCCGCATGGATCCGTCCATGTTTAGGTGTTGTGCTCACCAAGGTGCATGCTTCCTGGGAATTCCAGATACGGGCTCTGTCCATACGCGTTGACTGCAGATACCCGGAATTGATAATCAGCTTCTTCCAACAGGTTGCTCATTGTGAACTCCAGGGCAGGCACAGGACACTCGTGACACCTCACCCAGGTGAAGCCCGTGAGCTTCTTGCGCTCCACTACGTAACCATCGATTGGAAGGGGACGGTCTATCTTCGGAGGGGACCACGCTAGCGTCACTGAGGTTTCTGTTTTATTTTTCACCACAGGGTCGACTGGGGGTTGTGTGGGAGGTTTTTTAGGAGCTGCACAGAAGTAAATAAAACAGGACAAGAAATTTGTGTCAGAGTTAAAAACCCACTGCAATGCATTGAAAAAAAAAATTATCTGAGCTTGCATGGGTCTAAAGGACATTTGACACACTCTTTTATGGACAGCACAGTTGTTTGTCACACAGGCTTGGCCTTTCTCTGCAACCAATTTTACTTGAAAAAAACTCTCCTCTGTCCTGCTTCTCAATTTTATGTCATCCTCACAGGCCCTTTGCAGCCATGTCTCCCAAGAATGACAGCTGCCTACTGGGGATCTCTGTCAAGAAAGATATTTTTTAGTAATTTATAGAAAGCCAGCTGGTTGACAATCAAGGCAATCCACCTGTTCTGTGGTACCTGAAGTCATATATGACACAAGTATTTCTGAAGAAAGTTATTTGCATAACTAAGATTTATATTCACTTCCTCCGACCATTCTTGAGATCTTCAGAGAAGGGCAAAACCCCAAGTAAGTTATTCACTATGAGCTGCTGCTGATAAGGGCAGGAGGTTAAGAATTATCTGATATGTTCTAGTTGCAGATATCCTGGCACAAAAAAATGAAAAATATCATGGCTTTTAATTTTGGCTATCTGAACAACACATGTTTGGTGTAAGCCAGTCACACAGAAATCCCCTATAGCCTGTGGAGAAAAGCACTGTCAGGAGAAATTCATGCAGCTTAAAGGTGAGGCAGGTGAAACAAATGGCACATTGCAGATACCTAGAAATTCCTTGACTTTAGAGGGATCTGTGCAATGAGCCTACAGTAAAACCAAGGTCCAAGACAATTGTTCTGCTCTGTGTCTCAATTTGCCCATCTGTAAAATGGCCAAATAGACAATGCAAGGTATGGAGTCAACAAAAGTATCAATATTGCTTGCTTCATGAATGCTATTAGCTCTGCCAACACCAGCTAATCAAACTCGATGTGAACATAGTACATGGGATTCTTCAAGGAGCTAATCGTGCACACCTGAAGTGTAAAAATAGGAAGTCTCAACTTCTTCTCCATTACGTAAGCAGAGAACTTGGAGTGCGCAATTACTGCTGCTCAGAGCTAGATGCCAAAGGTCCCGCTAGTGTAGCATTAAGCTGAATACTAGACGCTGGAATCAAATCTCCTGACCTTACCATCAGCAAATGTAATGCAATATTTTGTTCAGAAATGCCTGCATATGGGAAGGGAGCTGCTTAAATTCTTTTCCAGTTACATGAATCAGCTCCAGCTTCAGAACCTGAACAGCAGAGTCAGAAGTCTGACTGAGACTTTGTCTGTCATCCCCATCACAATGTGCTTGGAGGGATGTGACCACTTTCCAAATACTGTAGAGACTGGCACAAGTTTGATTTTCTCTTTTTCCTTTTCTCCACTGGTTAATACTCGTAGCTTAATAGCACTAGAATGCCCTAATCAAGCTGAGGTCACGTAGTAGTAATGTACCTTTATTCTATTCATTTATTACCACTGAGTAATTACAAATCAGAGGTGGTGGTCAGAGAAAAGATGACAAAAACACTATAGTTGGTGACTTCTCTAAAGTGCAGATAGGAACTGCAGCAGAACTAGAAGCCAAATGTAAGAGTAAGCACTCTCTCTTAGGAAGCAGCTTTTGCCTGGAAAATGCAGTGACATCAAAATAGGAACAACTTAGTATAAATTAGGACCTGAAATTCAATTTTGGTGAAATTGCCGTCTCAACCACACTGCACCTGCTGCTACAGCTCGGTCAGCTGAGACTCTTGCTCTGATTAAATTTGTCAGCTGAAGGAATTCTTCAGCCTGCGTGCGATATCAATGTTCCCAGCTAAAGCTAAAGAAGCCAAAGGTCTCATTTTTCAATAGAAATGCATCAATAGGGATCTGTCAGCACTTTTATGTCAAAAAGGGAAAAGAAATGACATGGCTTTGCTGGTTTCAGTGACAAGGAGAAAATTACTTTGTAGGAGGAACCATCTTTCCTTTGCCTTGCAGGTTTATTTTATTGTAAAGCAAGAAGCTTTAGAAGCTAAAAATCTAGGCAAAATGTTTCAAGCTTGTTGAACGCTTTACTGCACCTGAAATGTGTCGTGTGCACCTGTGTAGAGGTTATTTCACAGAGGTTTTTTTTTTTTTTTTTTTTTTACTACAATAAGCTTCACCCTCCCCACAATACTTTGGGGTCTTCACTACTTCCCAGTAAGTCAACACACCCATCAGAGACCCTTGTATCTCCCAACGCCCAGAACCTAGCAAAGGAACTAAATGTTGGCCAACTCTTGCCTCCAAATTCTCAATCTCTTCACAGAAGATTGAGAAGTCTCTGTTTTCTGGAAAAGTATTAGTCCTATGACAAGAAATGCTAAATGCCCATCAGAGAACCTGATGCTTTTGGAAAATGTAGCTTGTCTTATACATTGATGAAGGCATTTAGGAAATTCATGGTGTTCTGTGTGCAACAAAGAAGGATAACTGCAATGTATAACTTACAAACTCTTTTTCTAGGCAAGTCCTAGAGGAGAGAAGGTCAATAATCCATACTCTTAGTTATCATTTAAATTCACTCCACACAAGTACAGAGAAAATGCACATACAGGCTATGCTCTGCCCCAGAACTTGTCTTCTGTCTTCGCTCCCTAATGTCCTGTAAAACTCCCTTTCAGGTATTTAGCCATTGGATCAAACACAGAACTTTCCACTGCCTTTGGTCAATGCACAACCTACTGTGGCATTATTTGGAGAGAACTCTGCTAACATGGGAGCACCTGCTTGCTGGGGAATACACAACAGCAAAGCTGAATAAAAGTAAAGCTTACTAGTCACAGTGAACTGGGTAGAAGTTCGGCTTTCATCTGCTAGGAAGGCAATCTCGCCAGCATCTTCCTTCTTACACTCTCGGATGATCATAGTGTGTTCCTTGCCAGAGCATGTGATGGTGATTCGATCACTGGGTTGCACTTCTTCCTTATTCTTCAGCCAGCGGATCTTCTGGCATTCGTTGTCCAGCTCCACACAGAAGATGGCTGTGTCGTTTACGTGGACTGCAGTCTTTCGTGGAAGTTTCTTAATAATGTTCCCTTTATATGAAGAACCAATTGTGAGCAGCAAATAGCAGATATAGAAGACTAAAATCTCCAGTAACAATGGACCAGCCAGAAAACAACAGAGCTAGCCAACTGCTCTCACCTAATTAAAGCATTATAGACACTATGCAGACATCCCTAAATTAAATTATAAACTCTTTGTTATACAGCAAGTCACAACAGGTAATGTCAATCACACATTTCTGCCTTCAAAGAGAGAAAAACAATCTTTTATTTGATTACGGTCACCTATGTTTCTAGTCTAACATGCAGCATCTTCTGTTAAATAAATACAAGGTATGTGGTCTTGGCAAGAACAGCCATTGAGTTGGCTTTTGTCTGCATATCTGGGAATTTACATGAAAACATTGCTAAAGCAGGTCAGTCTTAAACCAGACAGGTCTCAGGAATTTGTTTCCATGAAATTACCAGTTTGTTACATAAACAAAGGCCCAAACATACTGATATCCTGACATAATATAGAAAATACATTAAGAACCCCAGAGATTTCTTTTTAGAGCAAATCCAGAAATTTCCATGGAATGAACTTCACTTACTGGTGGCTTTATCAAGTTATCCAGATGATTACAACTTAGAAGAATAGCCTCAAAGTTACAAAATGTGGCCATACCCACATAGGTTTGGGTAGAGTGTCAGGAGATCAACCCTCCAAACTAGAATGCTCTCAAATAACAAAGCAATGCTATGACCTTGGAAAGAAAAGACTCCTTCCAAGGCCCATATGAGATCTGTTTTCATCCAAGGTCACCTATCTTGCATTTATTTAATACAAGATACTGAATGTTAGACTAGAAATGCAGGTGACCATAGCTCAGTACAAAGCTGTGTTACGCATGTAAATGGATATTGCTGTACAGCTGCAACTGTTTTAATATAAGTATCATTATTTTAGCCACAGGTGGGTCCGTCTATAAAACATTAGACCAGAGTATTGAGCATGATTTGAGTTGGCTTTATCTATGTGAGTTGCTCATGTGGACTGAAATTTGACATTTCAGAGCCAGGTCTTATTCAATAAATAGAGCAAGAAAATCAAAGCATCCAAGCTGGAAATTACTAAATTCAGAGAAATAGAACAAGTTTCTAAAGAAATCTGCCCTCCCAGATGGGGCCTTTCATTCAGGGTTGGCTTTGAGCCACAAGGCTGCACCCTCCTACACTGCAGGTGACTATGCGGTCCCCTCTGAGTCCCTAGAAAGTCTGTGCTCATCCTTCCTTAAGCTTGGCTCTGTGTCTGCTCCTTGCTGCCCTCGGCAGTGTCCCCGTCTCTGCAGCACCATGGGGCTGTGCAACCAGCCAAGATCCCACATTATCCCTACCCCACCCTGCTCTCTCGAACCTTCTCCCAGGGGCAGGCACAAGGCTCCCATGGGAAGGCTCTGCCTCCTTGTCCCTCCTGAGGGCTCCACCTGACTCAGTCACTCTCTTTTTAATGGAACATGTTCTAGGATCATAACACAAACAAGTAAAACAAATTCCATCTGTCCTACTGGGGCCAAACAGACTACAGTATCCTGGCAGTCCTGGCAGAGCTCTAATAAAATGATGTGTGCCTGCACGCTTATGTCTTTGGGATAAATTTTACTGTATGCCTATCCCAAGTACAATCTCGTCTGCTTGCTAACGGTACAAAAAAAACTAAAAGCACGTATTAAGCATGTACAACTCCCAGTTATCTTGCACCAGTTTACGTAGTGGAGAACTACTGGTTTCAGTGACAGTAAAGCCAGGCTTTAAATGAGACAAAACAAATGCGATCCTGAGCTGTTGCCACAGATCTCCAGGACTGGAGAGGAGAACGTGGATCTACAACCACAATTTGCACCAACCCTTTGTCCTCCTAGATTCCAGAGCACAGTTCCTGATGTCAGGGAACATGGATCTTATTTCTCTTGAAATCCCACTGTTGCTGACTACAGTCTGCGCCGTGCGTCAGACCTTAATAGGCAGATGTTAAGCCAACTTCCCAGGACATTTGGAACCAATGCCAGACAAGATTTACCACTGTGTTTGCAAGACATCTGACAAGATCTTCACGAGTGCTCACCAGGAGATATATTTGGTGCTTGGGATCATATTAAAAAAAGCCACAATGCAAGGTTACATCTCTAGAATTTTGCTTTCCAGGAAGCCCCCATATGCACAGGGCTCCCCTGTGTTATATATCTGCAGCCATCATGCAACAACACAATCTCTTCCAGCTCCATGACCCTGTATCCCAGATCCATCCTGTCATGAAATCCCAGAGAGCTACTGACCAGCCACATAGAGCTCACGTGTGAATTTCAGTGCAAGACCTGGTCTATCAAGATTCCTTCTCACCTTGGACAGACAACTCTGCTATTGTCCTGCTCCCTTCCTTCATCTCGCAGATATAGACAGCGTCATCATCCGTGGTGACATCCTGGACTGTGAGCCGGCGATACGTGCCCTCTTCTTCGATGTTGTATTTCTTACTCTGCTGGAGTTTGGTTTCCTCCTTGAACCAGGTTGTCTCTGTACTGGGAACAGGCACCTCACATTGGAAGGTGGCAGATTCCTTCTCGTGAACTTCAAGATCCTTCAGTTTTTCTTTGAAGGGTATCAAGGGTTCTTAAGAGAATAAAAAAGAGAGAAACAAGAATTTGTGATAGTCCAAAGTAAGATATGTGCAAATAAATAGCTTAGAAAAAAACTAACGCTCCTTATTAATTATGTTGATTTGTATTAAACCACCATCCACACCCAGAATGAAGAATTTCTTCAGTAGTTTTCTGCTCTCATGCAAGAAAGGAGCCAGTTTAGCCCATAAAATCTTAGACGCCACCAGAATTATTTTACTTGTCTATAAGTGAACAAGTGTCAACCTGAGCTGTGCTACTTAGGAGCAGCACCACACAGAGGTGTTAGCTCTGATCCAAAGAAACACGAATGCGTTGGGGAAACATGAGGTTATCAAGCTCTGAATTTCTCTGCACTGCATTCTGTCCCACAAGCCAACAGGATGGAAGACAGAGACCATTCAGCGCGAGCCTCTCTGTAGCACAAGTCACCTCATTTCAGCATTAAAGTCTTTACTATAAAGACAAGAGTCTTTGGGTGGGTAAAGAGCAAACAAGCTAGGTTTAGGAAGAAAAAAGAGGGAAGCCATTCTGGGGCAGTATGAGCACTTGAGGTAGTCAGCTGTTACAAGAACCAATGTTCTATGGGTCTGGGAGCAGAAATGAACTAGGTGGAAGGAATTGAAAGGGCACAAAAAGACAAGAGGAAGCTGCACACAAAAGACGGACATGAGGCAAGGCACAGAATTATCTGACGGAGAAGCTTGTTGTTCCCCCCCAAAATACCAAATTCCCTGGATCAGATTTGTCAATGACAATAAAATGATAATAATAAATAAGTAAATAAAAGAGAGAAAAAGCCCATGTGGCCCACCTGCCACTTGTTTCTTTTGGCAACTGGCCTGCACTGCTCCAGCTTAGAGAGAAACCAGAGTGAAGATCAAACAGGCGAAACAGCTGCATGGCAGCGATGGAGGGCATTTTACGAACACAACAATATAGATATCATATAAATCCTGTGACAGCTGAGCTGTGAAATCATCCCAGTAGCCCAGCACTGGCATAGAGAAGGAAGAACTGAACTAAGGAGGGCAGCTTCTGCTCACAGCCAAGGGAGAGTCCGGCAGTGCATCTGGATTAGCCAGAGCTAACACACTCAATGCCTGGTGTGAGATTGTGTCCTGACACGTGTCCTTCATCTTCTGACAACTACTACACCAATTTTCAGTCTTCTCACTCACCACCTCAAGTAGATAATTTCACATGCTCGCAATGCTAGCCCTCAGCCTCAATGTTGGACAGAAGTGGATTTTACATTTTCTGATTCCATGCTTGCATTGACACATCCCACTCGGAGTCACACTGTTTTAGAGTCTGGAGAAACACAAATCCAGACCCTCAGATATCCTAGCTCTAAGCTTTGGTCATCAGGAGTCTCCACTTTGTAAAATTTAAAGCTGTGTAAGGAGTATGTTGCTATAGAGGAAAGCAGGGGAGGCACAAAACAGCCCTTAGTTATGGGAAAGGAGGTCTGATGTGTACACACACAGCATAAAAACCTTCTTCCTGACCTGAAACGCTTCCTGTTGGATGAAGCATGGTTTAAAAGGAGCTTCTCTGGCTTTTGGTAGTTCAGTGTAAAAACTGAGTCCTTCATCTGTCCCAACCACAGGAAGTAGGAGCCTCTTACAGGTACCAGGCTGTCTTTGGTCTCCTTAGTTCTCTTTTGAGCTCAAGCCCCAGAAAGTCAACATTTGGGTTCACAGACCCCTCATCCTGCCCCTGGCGCAGCCAGGACTGCAGCTGTGACCCAAACAACTCCCATTATTTCTCAACAAAAACAGCCTGACCTGTCCTGACAGGCAGCCAGGATCTGACAGGCACCAGCAGGCAGCATTGCTATCTGCCATCCCTGTTGTTAACCAGAGACGAAAACCTGACTGGAACCTGCAAAATACCATAGGAGCAAGTGTGTGGCTCCACATGAGTGCCTGACATTAGTTGTGCCTTGTTAATTTGGTTATTTTATTGAAAAGGTTTTGCCTGAATGTGCCTCATTAAAGTCTTACCTAAAAAAGTATTCGGTTACAGTAACACAGATGTGCTCTGACCTCCCTTGGCACATTAATTTTTCTCTTCTCTCTATCCAACATGCAGGTTGAACTCCTACCCCACAATCCTATATATATCACCTCTGGAAACACCTCGTGTGTTCAGAGGAAACGAAGTGATGCAAGTCTTATGACACAGAACCAAGAAAGAGGATGAGACCAAGAAAGCATTTATCAGAAGGATGCCAGCTTGGGGGAACTGGATACAACAGTGATGTATGAGGTACAAGGGAATCTGGAGTAGACTACGACACGCCAAAGGGCTGGAAGGAAATAAGAGATGTGCAGGAGAGGCACACAAGCATACTCTGTATTTGAAGCAATCAGGCACCTCATTAACCCCTGCCCCTTTGGAGCCACTAAAAAGTATCTGAAGTAAACAAAACAAAAAGCTCTTAAGTGTCAAACACAGAAGCAAGTCAAGGAAAGATCTACAAAAGGTAGCTGGGTGGTCTTCCTTGTTAGTAGACTAATACACACAATCTGAATATATAACCATGTAATAACTACATGAAAAAAAAAAAAAAACCTGTTGTACTGACCTTTCAGTTTAAAGATGATCCACATTACTAGGTAAATGTGATAGCAAACAAATGTATTCATTCCCCCAGTGACCTAAATGGTGAGTTGAACTGAGAGCTCTATATCACTCTCTTTTAACCCATGTTGGTCCATAGCCTCTCTTACCTTGACAAATTCCCTAACAGTACTCTGTTACCTACTTTTGCAGCACCCAGCACAGTAGGTAGGCTGGACTGTGGTTGGAATTAATGTATTTCAAAATTCTTATTTATAAAGGGGTTGGAAATGATACAGAAATATTCTGTGCCCTGACTAATGTAGGCACACCAAGAAGAGTCCCCGCAGATGACTACATTTGATCCATCATATCCCATAACTACTGATTGCTCAGCTCTAAATTAATCATATATTATGTAATTGCAAGGTAATTATAAATGGGATCTCATGTTAAGCATATGCCAGAGAAGATAACACCATTTGGCTCCCTACTGTTTTCCTCATTGTTCACAATTCTCCTAACATCTGAAAATGCCTTCAGAAGACAAGCAAAAAGTACACTCAGCTGAGGTTAGATGACATAATTCTCAAATTAAAAATGTGAAACTACGTTTTTTCTGATCACTCCACATCAATCATTTGTAGAACCAGGTACTTCCATGAAAGTTCAGAGGTTTCAGTTGGGGTGGGAATTCTGATCTGTTTTCTAACAGCTAGGCTCATGTACATGACCTATTTTTAAAAACACATAGTGCCCCAGTAGTTCACTTAAATTCATCTCTAGTATCATTTCTTTTGTTAAATGATGAGTTGTCTGCAATTTAACTGTACACATTTTCCTATTGATCTGATTTTAGCCAAAGCAGAAATGCATATTAAGGCATATAATGAAGCTAGTAATGTAATTCCTCAAGAAGCACTTGAAATATGAGAGACTTACAAAAACCTTCCAATTGGGAAAAATGTGAGATGGAAAGAGCGTAGAGCAGGAAAAGTTCATAGAGTCAGTGGGAAGCTGCAAGACCAACTATGAATTTGGCCATTTGTCTTCAGAAAATATTTCTCCAGAGAATCATACTCTTTTATTTGGTCCATACCAACCAAACTAGCAATGAGATGGTGTTATTTTTCAAAAGCAGGTCCTGATAATACATATTTTGCTAAGAACAAGTGCAGGCTGCAGAGAAGCTAGTGTCTCCTCCACCTTCTTAAGGGATATCTATCTCTGACCTGGTCTTCTCACCTGCTTGCATTTCCTCCTGCCTGCTCTTGGGCTTCTCATGGGCTGGCCATTTATTATTCCAGAGTCAAGTTCTTCCTCTATCAGATAAAAATGATCTAATGATAGAGAGAATGTGTGGAATCTTTTTAAAGGGAGCCATCTAAAGCCGTACAGACAAGCTTCCAACCTTTGGTCTTCCTACCATTTATGGTGCGTTCCAGCTTTGCGCTGTGCCTCCATATTTCTCATGTCTCAATTCATTTTCAGATCTCCAGTGTCACTTCTGTGATAGCTGTCACCCAAAATCACTTCAGAGCAGAGGAAGAAAGAATTGGCCTCAGCACTAGTCTGTTTTTCCATTCTTTACCCTACTTGACTTGCAGCCTTCAACGTTTATATATAGTATCTGATTACTGAACTGTCCCTTTGAATTCAGGGACTCAGTCCCAAATTCCATTACTCCGATGAAGCTCCCTTGGCCCGGGCCCAAGGATGGAGACCTGTGTGCAGTTTTTGCTAATTTTACTAACAGCCTAAGGTCATCACCAAAGCCTTCATGAAATTCAGGTCATTACTTGTGCTCCTGACATCCTCTCTGAGTTTACTCTTTGGAAGCATTTCTTAACTACTTTTGCAGCTTGAATTCAGCATGTGGCTTATGGTTTTTATCCTTGCTGAAAACACTAGAATCCCATACATGAATCAGATTAACTTGCTCTAGGTTTCCCTTAATTGTGAGAGTAACAGTCTGCTCTGTAACCTCTCCTTGGAGTTTTACATCTGATCCACTATGTCTCACTTAGGAACAGCTCAAATATCTCTTCTTTTTAGCTCAGTGACCTTGAAGTGCTTACAAGTGTCCCGGGCTACCTAGGCCTTGAAACTAGATTGACAGTATCAGAGGAAAGACTAGAGGAGATCTGATCTGTGCTGTCCTGCTCCCTGAGAGGTCCCTAATATTCACCTCGAGATAGGATGCTGGTTTGCTTGGCTTTTGTGTTCCTACCTTTAAACATACCCATAAATACTCTCACTCAAATTCTTCCGTTTAAACTATGTGCTGCACATGAGTTGGAATCCTGCATGCTTGTCTTCCCAGAAATCCATGTCTATAGATGTATGCTGGGAATGCGGTATCGCAGGCCCTATAAATAAGTTGTTACCTTTATAAAGACCAATGCTGCAGCATCATGCTGACAGAGGTGGCTGCCTGGAGAATTTAACATCTTCTACATTACTGGCCAAAGAGAAGATTGTTTGGCAAGATGATCTACCCACCAAAACATGATGGCAGGTGAGCAAATAACACATCACCAATGGCATAAATAGCAGACTAAAAGCTCCCTTTGCAGCTGCATCATTTGGAGCTGTGTGTTTGAAGAGCTGAGAAGGACTTCTGGTGGCACAAAGGAAAGTCATTATCCAGGGCCTAATTATAACCAACACACAGATTTTCCATGGCTGTCTTGGCCTGATCAGCAAGCCTAATATGGCTATAGCATAACAGAGAAACAGATCATAAACATTTCTGCTTTATCCCTCTGACTCACAGATGTCTCACACATTGTCCCTTGACAATGGACATTGATAAATAACCTTTTCCCATGATGCTTGCTCCCGGACCTGTTGCTTTGCATGCTTTTGCCGTCCCCTTTGGAACGGGTTGCACCCATTGGGAACAGGCAGATAACCACAGACTCTGTGGAGACACTGCAAGACAGTCACTAGGCATAGATCAGTGCCAGGATCAGGCTTTGCCTTTGAGTCCAGTCTCATGAGGTAGTCAAAGCTTCGTGGAAGAGGCCAAATGCCTTTCCTGACACCACTCAGCACCTCCTAGGGATGGCAATGAGTGGGACTGTTGCCAGAGATCTCCGTGGATCAGGTGTCTCTGATGGACGCAGGGAATGAGTCACTGATGGAAAAGACAGTGAGTGCGAGAGGAGAGGCCCAAAACAGGAAGAAGGGTATGAGACACAGAGCCTTCCTCCTCATTTGAATTTCTAAAGCATTTTGCTGCCAGTCAGAAAAGAATATTTTACCACTTCACTTAAAGCTTTCACAGCTGAAAGTTAATTTATAGGTGCTGTTTGACACCTTGCCAAATGGGAGAGCAGCTAGGAAATTAGAACTTCCTTTGCAAAAATATTTGTGCCACATTTTTCCTGCAGTCCCGATTAACTTGATCTGACCCCTGACAGGGTTGGGACACTCCCTGAAGACAACCTCAGATTTACCTTATTATTACTGACCAGAACAGAGAGAGATACCCTGGAATTGGCAGAAGGTGGGAAAAGGCCCTGGAGGTTCAGAGAAAGCAGGAGTTGGGGAAGGTCCCCAAGAGATCTAAGGCAGCTTCACACACTCATCTTGCAAGGAAGAGGGAGCTTGCAGGTCTACTGCTACTTAAACTTACATTACTTAAAGGTAATGTAAGGTTTGATTAAGCCCTGGACGGTAGGATGGGGCTTTTGCAATCACTGAACTAAAAGATGGCAACAGATTTCTTAGATTATCCTAAAACCAGGCTGGAAAAGAGCTTTAAAGATCTAATCCGTCCCAGCTGACCCACAAGGCCAGTTCTGCATCATTCAACCATCACTGATGGTTGTTCACAATCTTCCTATAAATTGCCAGTGATGACACTCTCCCTCTCCACAGATCATCTTTTCCAGTGTTTAACACATCGAATTCACATCTCCCTTGCTGCAGTTTTGTGCAGAATCTTTGCTCATACTCCCCGTGACCAGCCAATAAACCCCTGCAAAGGAAGAAGGCTCAGAGGAGATGGGCTGAAATAATGTGCCCATGAAGCTCAGGGAAGAATAGGCTGCTTTTGCAAAGAAAACTGAATTTATCTCAGTACAAAGGAGATGGGGGAGGGGGAGTAACCTTTAGATAAGCAGCTTTATCAGTTGAATAGACTCTATCACAGTAGACCAATGGTCGCGTAAATGTTTCTTCCCTGAGCAATCTAAAGACCGTGAACGTCTTCCTTAGTTAGCCAGACCATCGTGCAGGAACCCCATACAGGACTCAGCCCAGCATGGAGTATAAAGAATGAGCAACAGGAAGAACTTTGAAGTTTCAACCCATGTATTCCTTCCTGAAGATTGGGGATGTCCACTGTTGTGATGATGAGCATACCATAGAAACCAGTAGTGAAAAAAAAAATCACATTTGTGCTGGAACTCAACAGTATATTGTAATTGCTATACTCTGCTAAATCTAACTTACACATGTATTGAGATGACAGTACATTGTTGTATTACTCCACTAAATCAAAATCCCAAATTAGTAAAATCAGTATAAAAAATAGTATTAAAATTGAAGTAAAAAAAAGTTAAAATCTTCATGCATACATTTGAAATTAAACAGCACGTCCTGCATGGGTGGAATATCTAACAGTACCTGATCAAGGATCACTGGACTCTGACACTCCCATGCCGATTTGTGGGCACACTGGCTTTGTCTCCAAGCAAGGCTGCCCACACCAAGTAGCAAATTTAACCACCCACCTTTGACAGTGACCAGCACAGAGCTGTAGGTCTGGCCCGCCAGGTTGGAGGCTGTGCAGGTGTACAGCCCGTTATCCACCTGCTTGCAGAAGAGGATCTTCAGCACAAAGTTCTCCTGGTCGTCCTCATAGATGACGTGGCGCCGCCCTTCCACAATGACCTCGTTGTCCTTTTTCCACACGATCTCTGGCTTGGGCTCCCCTGTCACGTAGCAGCTCAGCTTGGCGTGTTTGCCCTCCGTCACGCTGCACGTGCGCGTCAGCGTCCCAAACATTGCGTTGCGGGCCCCCTTGGTGGTGAGGCCCGCCGCCCGCTCGTAATCGCGGGAGAGGCCGTAGCTGAAGGCGGACAGTCCTTCTGTCATGGAATACGGATGACCGGACAAGGCATCAAGAGTGCCATGGACAACATCTGTCTTCCTGATCTCCTCCCGCCTCTTCTGCAAGTGAGACAACAAGGAGATGGTCTTGCTGCAGCCGGTGTCAAAATAGTTGCTGCTGCTCGGGTTGTGGGAGCCCTGTGTCTCCACAACCAGCGCAGCTGAAGCGCTGGCAGAGCCGATGGGATTCTCTGCTCGGCACGTGTACGTCCCACTGTCCCCAAGCCGGGCACACTGGATGGTGAGCGCGTTGGACTCTCCGGCACTTTCCATCTGGAAACGGTTGGCGTCGGCCCGGTTCCGCAGGTGTTTCCCATCCTTCTCCCAGTTCACAGAAAGTGGCGGGCTGCCTTGGACTTTGCATTTGAACATAGCATCTTCTCCTAAAGTTACTTTGATGGAGGTGGGTTTCTGGATGAAGTATGGGGCTGACTCTGTTACTGTGGTCTCCTCTCCAACTTTGATACTGACGGCTGCAAAAGCTTCCCCGATGGTGTTCTTGGCCCTGCAGATGTATTGGCCACTGTCCTCTAGGCTCAGGTCATAGATTGTTAGTCGATACAGATCCCCATCCTCTGTGGTTTTAAACCTTCCTCCAGACTGGACTGGAAGTTTATCCTTTTCCCAGTTCACAACCGGGATGGGGTTCCCAATGATCTGGCAACTCAAGGTGGCATCCTTCCCCACAGACACCATAAAGGCCTTAGGCCGGGTCAAGAATCGGGGGACTCCACTAAACGAGCTGTAATCCATCTTGGTTTCCTGAAGAGGGAGAAAGAAAAATAGCAAGAGAAAGCAAATTAGATAGTGGAGGTAAAGACCTGCTACACTTCCATGGTCCCAGGAGGTTTGTTTAGTTGTTTAGGTGTTTGGTTTAGATGCTTATTTGGGCGATATTTTCATTGTCCCTCTCACTGTGAGTGAAAAGGTCTTGGAATATTTTAGGTCTTACAGATTTCTCAGATTTCAACCTAGTGATGTGAATCTGCTAACGGAGAAGGTAGCTCACTTTCTCATAGGGATCACAGGGTAAAATATAATTCTGGGGAATTCATACAGAAATAATGTGATTGTGCCTTTTAGCCTTAAAGACTTGGCACTAGCAAAATGAGCAGCACTAATGCTATCTAATATATAATTGTGTAATATATGGGCTAGTTTCATAATCACTGAGAAGCAGACAGACATTGTATTCTGATAGATGTGTCTGCCCATCAAGACGTCTCCTGCTTCAGACTCATCTCTTCCACTCTCTTTTTCTACTTTTCTCATACTTTTTTCGTTTTTTTTTTCCCTTCTCCGTGCTTTCAAAATTCTGTTTATGTCCTTTCCCTTGCTGCTGGGGTGAATCTACTTCTAGACCTCCAAAAGCAGAAGCCCTTTTCTGGGCATTGGCTAGTATTCACCTCGATAAGCCCAGCACAGCCAGAGTTCCCATCCTGACCCCATTAGCATCAGTAAGAATGCACGAGGGGAGTCTCCTTGGAGCCCTTGTTAAGGAGAACCAACTTCCCAGCTCCAAGTCTCTGGAAGTCTCACTCAGACAACTAGAGCACAGTTTTGCTCACTGTATTTGCTCACTGGCCTTGTAATGCCAGACACTCCAGCCTCATTAAGCTGCAACCCCTAATCTACATGGAAGTTCTCTCCTTAGGGGGAGAGCAATGCTGCTCTCATCTAGGTGTTTTTTTTTTCCACCTTCAGACCACACAAAGCAAAATGCTCAGGGTGCTGCATGTTGCAAGTAGCTCAGAAGGGAAATAATACTCAGTCACAGCGACAGAAATATCCTCCTTAATCCTGCAGCAGTTTGGCCTCCCTGCTGACCACAAATCCACCCACCCTCTCACCCAATGACAGATGCCCTCACAATCTCCCTCCACCTCCAACAGAGGTTGCTAAGGCCAAAAAACCTGCAGTTCCTTCTCTTGATTCACCCTTTGGGCAGTGGTTTCAGCATTTTCTCCATCCTCCTCCAATTCCATTTCAATGCATTAAGGTTAATGTGAGCAATGGGGTGGCAGCTGGCTCCGCTATTGACCTGCTGTGTGACCTTGGAGAAACTGCCCATTTTCCCTGTGCTTTGGCTTCCTTCCCACCTCTTTTACACATCAGCACAAGGAGTCTCTCACTGATATGCAGTGTACATGAGAATATATTTGCAGGGGTATAGGATAAACCATGAGTTAAAATAAAGAGCAAATTACAATTTTTGCTTCCATTTATTCCACTGAGGATTGATAGACACACAAGTGACTGAAAAAATTAAATATTGGGAAAGTGCTGGTACAAAAATCCAGCATGAAATTCATTGTAATCATTATCATTGAAGAAGGTGTAACTAACCTTCAAAATTCAAGTAGGCCACAGATAACGTATAAGCCAAATACAGTCATCTTTTTATACTTATGAAGAAGAATGCACACTACTTCCTATCTTATCTTTAACACTCCAAAGGGTACATGAAACTCTTAAAAAGTAGTAGAGGAGAAATACAGTGCATTCACTTCATATGCTTTACTAGCTGAAATACAGAGAATTTTTTTTTCCTTTGGTCTCAAACTAGTCCATAAATCTGAATGGAGAGTTTGTACTTCCTAATCACCCTGGCTACATACAACCTCTGTATTCATGTAAGTCATTCATCCTCTGTCTACACTTATTTTAAAACATATATTCCAAGAGCATGTGCAAAACTGCAAGAAGTTGTACGAATGGATAGAAGATGCACATACGGAGGCCTTGGATTCAGCCAAAGTACATAGAACTTGGTGCAAATCTGTGCTGAAGTCTTCTGATGAAGACTAGAGTCTTCTGCTTGTCTGGAGCAGCAGCATTTGAGTGTTCAGTGGGGGCCACTGGCATTCTGGCTCCAGCAGTGGCAACGCTACAGTAACAAAGAATTAATAATCAAAAATGGACCTAAAACTCCCATCCTAATCGTGTTCACACTTTACCTTGGATTTCAAACTGTATCACGTCAGCAAAGTATTTGCATCTTTTCAGAAAATACAGCATTGCCTCTCCTTTGCCAGCTCCCTGGCAGTTTCTGACAGATAAGCACACTGACCCCTTTCCAGCTTCAAATCCATGATGTCAAAAAGAGCAAAAAAAAAAAAAAAAAGGTAAAAGCTGCTTTGCTTCTTCAGATGAGGCTCTCTGTATAAAAAGGGGAAGCGCCTGGAATGTGCAAAGGGACAAGGACATGAGAGCTGCCAGCCCTTCCACAAACAGCGACGTCCCCCAGGCCACCTGGGTGCCCGAGCACAGACCTCCCTGCCCAGGCACGAGGGGAGCTCCGTGCTGCGGGTGCGTGGTGGGCACGGACACGGCGGGAGCACGGGAATGCCGCTCACTTCCCAAAGCCGCCCTGCCTCCGCCTGCTGGTGCTTCCCTTCCGCCCACAGCCTGCGTGCTTGGTGCATCCCCACTCCGAACAAGCAGCCTTCGTCGCTGTCTCTGATAGACAACGATGGTTAAAGCGCAGGGAAGATGCTGCATCCTGAAGGGTGCCATCAGCTCTGCTGTATCCATCAAGGCATCGCCAGCCACACTGGTGCAACACATCTGTCCAAGACCATTCTTGCCGTAGCCTCAAGCTCCAACCTCTCTTTCCAGTTCCTCCCAAATCCTTGTTCAATATTTGCAGCTCAGTCCAGGAGGATTAAGCTGTTGAGTCGCAGCAGACACAGACTTGCTGGTGCAAAGTCGAGACCAAAGGTCAAAAAACCTGCAGTTTTACCTGCTGTAACCCTGTACCTTGCTCTCTACCAGCTTTTGCCATGCACCCTTCCACTCAGCTGCTCTTACACCATTATGAACAGCCAGGATGTGAAAGGAAAACTCGGGGATTAGTGAAAATAGTGTGATTTTCAGAACTATTTTGTATGAATATCTAATACTTTAGGGGGAAAAAAATATTCCTCCATTTACTTTTGTAACCATGAGAAAGGCATTTAAACTCCTATGTCATCACTCCCTGTCTGACAAAGGGGTTAAACCTTTGCCTCCTGGGGTGCTGAGAGCATAAAATCAAGCAACAGGCACAAAGTCCTAATGCTGTAAGAATGAAATCGCATTAGGTGTAACAGCTAGGCGGATCATGCAGCTTAGATATAAAATAAGATGGACTAGATAAACTATAAATTAGACTGGATAAAATATATCATAAAGAGAGAGATTAGGATCTGGAGAGAATGGACAGCCTTGTGGATGTATTCCTGAAAGGGCAAGATTTAATTTTCTTTCAATGATTTGGTAAATAATCTCATTCAGATTCTGTGTACTGCAGCTCCATCTTACAAACTTAAAAAAAAAACAAAAACGAAAACAAAAACAAAAACAAAACAAAAACAGTAATTTGACGGTTGTCTTGGAGGCGGTCAGGCTGATAACAAAACATGAATAAGCCTAGTTGACGCAAGCACCCCTTCCAACCCACCTCAGATATTTTACAATATCATATTTCTCCTTCTAATGTCACTGTGATGCTACCACAGCAGAGGCTGCAGGTTATTCTCTGCCAAAGCCTTTCAATTTGATGTTTAGAAGGGAAACCCTGCCCGCTGTGACTGCGGGCAAAGGGCAAAAAACACTGGGTGACCAAACTCATAAAACGTTCCCAAGACAAGCGTGACTGTGTGTTCATGGCGTTCTCTCAGACACCACTTAAAAGTCAGTGACGTGCCTGTTTGCTTATTTTCTCAGTTAGTTTTTACTTTATTTGCCAAGTCAACAAGCTGTTGGTTTGGAATCTTTTTCTCATTTTTAGAGTTCATATTTCCTGGGCTTTCTGCACAGTGACAATTGCTATAAATGGGCTCTCCTCTTTCTCATGAGATGAAAAGTAAGAATCTCAGGGGACCACTTGTCTTCAGGACTTGGCTCTTGCAAAGAAAACTGCTAAAACAGAAATCTTGAGGTAAAATGCAAGACAGCACTGTTATTTCTGTAGTTTACATGCTGTAACTGCGTGCACTGTTCCATCTAAAAACACCAGGAAACTGCATGGAATATCTGCAGGTGGGAAGTTGATGGATCATAAAATGGAAAGTACCGATTTCCTTTGATGTTTGCAGAGGTGCTGCTAAGAGCAAACTGCGGTAATCCGGCTGCCTGGTTACTTCTCTGTCTCCCAGGAAATTGGACTAACATTAAAACCAAATAGCCTGGTATGTTCTGTGCCAGCTGCAAGCCTGATGACTCAGTTGGGCCCTGCTGGTTGCCTACAAACCATCACATAAGATGGACAGCTTTAAAGGTGAAATGCACACCAGCACACCCAGTGCTGCACGCCCGTTACATCTCCAAACCAGCTATAAGTAGAGTTGCACAGATGCACTAATCCAGAGGGCAGTTTATTTGATGCCCGTTTCATGAGAGCAGAACCGTCTCCGCTGCTGAAGAGCTGGACTCGGAGCTTAGCTTGGGCTACTCTAAATTCCACTTCAGTGAGAGACGGCAGATGCTGGCATGTTCAAAGGTCACTTGGTGAGCACGTGAAAGAGCTTTCTGGGGTGTATGGGGATCTGTCTCCATACTCTGAGGAGTGTTGCGGGATGCAAAGGAACCTGCAATAAACTCATCTCATTGCAGTAAGTTTCTAACTCTTTTCAGAACCGGGCTTACCTAGTACTTCTATTTCCAGCCAAAGTTTACAGATGTTAGGGGAAGTTTTGCAGCTGGCCAAGGGCTAACAAGCGGTGTTAAACTTACGAGTATCATTCAGCAAAATGATGACTAATGCTCAAAACAGTCTTTCAGTCGTGACCTTAACCTAGAGCTAAATATGCACCAGTTATCTGGGAAGGGACTTTCATCACCTTATGCTCTTGGTATTATCTGTAACCTGAATATTCCCAGACAGAAAATACCAGCTAGAAACAAGTGTCGTTCACATGGTTTGTTTGCACTATAGAGCAATGCACTCAGATACACTTCCAGGCACATAAGGAAGCATATTCTTAACACAAAACACAGGAAACCTAAACCAAGTAGATGAATTATGTGATTAAAACATATGCCTCTCCTCTTGTTGCAGCGACGGAGCTACTTCTCATAACACTCATCCCTCTATTAATCATAGCAATCATTTAGCAATCATTTTCCTTCTAACACATCAAAAATTTCCACACAAAAGACCAGGTTTCTCCCTGCTTGGAATCTGCTGCAGAACAGGAGCTCCACCTGGGATTTCCCTCATGCCAGAAGCAAACCCAGAAACTTCTGAAGGACCAAGACTGCTCAGACAAGTCCTTACGATGATAAATGATCTAGTCCTTTTATCTAAAGCTACCCAGGCCACTCTCACTGTGTAAATAATGACTAGGACACAGGGGAGGTCTCAGCACATAGTAGCATTCATGCCTGGTCTGCGAGCATGAGCATGAATGGAGAGAGAAAATACAAATTCTCAGGCATCCACCCTGGGAACAAAACAGGAATCTGCAGGAACTGTCACCAGTATTATCAGTTCTATCTGGCTTCATCACGGACATCATATAAATTGGATTTTGCTTAAAACACACCTGGAGGTGAGTGGCTACAGCAGAACTCCAGCCTTGGGTAGACCCTTGTGCTGTGCTCAGGTTACAAAGACTGACATCTTAAGTTAGGCGAGCTTTAAAGATTCGGGGTGGGGGGAAAAAACACACTGATTTAATTTAATTCAGTAGTTTCAGGGTTTAGAAGACCAAAGTTTTGCATATTTGAAACTAACCATACTATAAGGCAGTTCTACATGCATTGCCATGAACAGAACAGGCTCTTAGTAGCCCAGGACCAAATAATCCCAACTCTTAAATCCTCCGTCAGCAGCAATAGCAGGAAAACTTGCTCATCTCAAGCTAGTAACGCTGCCCTGCGTTTTGGTGCGTGGGATTTCCTGTCGCGGCTCCCAGAAGGAAGAGAAGTCCCTCTGCGACAAGGAGCTTCGAGGCTCCGGGTCAGCGCTTGTATTTTAACAAGTGGACGTCATTGTCGCTACAGCCGCTCCACCCCATTGAGCTGTAGGGCTCAAAATAGCCTCAGCTGTCGAGCTCCGTCTCTCGTCAGAGCCATTTGTAGAAATGGGGGGGCAGCGCCGGGGGGGCTGCAGGCTGAACTGGCATTGGCACAGGAGCAGGGAAAAAGTCCTCGTTGAAGAGGAAAACAGCTCTGGGATTAGGTATTAGTTTTTATTATTAAAAGAGAGACCAACACTCCTTGTTGCCACTTCTGCAGAGGAACCTTTTTTCCTTCAGGCTCTTCACCCACACAACTGTGCACACATCTGGGGACAAAACCAATCACTTACAACCAACAGCCTCAAACAGCTTTTTACTCTCTTATCTCCTCTCCTTTGGAGGCTGCTGTTTTGATAACCCAGAAGAGGCAAGCAAAGCAATCTGTGCTTGGTTTAGTCCAGAAGCATGAAAATCACTATGTATACCTTCAACTCCATCTTCTTCCACAAGGAACACAGAAATAATCTCACCCCTCCCTCAGTAATGAGCAACTCCCTCCACTTTCTCTTGGCTACCCCAGCCCCTACTCTACTTATCTGCCTTGAAGATTTAGGACTTACCTGGAGTCTTGTCAGGGTCCAAGGAGGAACGAAGCTCCAGGCAGAGCAAGAGAGAGCTGCTTCCTACTGAGATGACCCAGTGAGGAATGGGGAAGAGGGGAGGAGAGGACACGGGGAGACCATGTTGGCTTCAGTTCTCCCCTGTGACAAAATAAAACAGAAACCCCAGCGATGGTAGCGAGTGCAGCAGAAGGTCCCCCCAAGTCCCTCTGCGGTGCCTTTGCCGGTGGGGTTAGCTGTGCCACCCCCTGCCACCCCTCCTCTCGTGGTCCTCCTCCTCCAGTCAGATTGCTGACGTGCTTCGCTTCCCCTCTGCAGCCCGGCTCCAAAATAGCTCCGGGTGTCACTTACGGGGCAGATTAAGTTTCCCACAGGAGAGAAGCAAAAGGGCATCACTTTAGGGACTCGCTGGGATGCACAGCACGGCCATGGGGGAAAATATCAGAGCTGCATGTGTGTTTGGTGGTGTGGGGACCAGGCTGCAGTGACAGGACGGGTCACTTCTGGTTCTGGCGTTGACCCATGAGCAGCAGGGGATAAACGTGACCTAGGGACTCGGGAAGAGCCAGCTGCCAATTTATGAGTGTTGCACACTGCTCCTCGCAAGGGAGGAACTCCTCTTCATCAGCATCAGATCAATAGCAGGGTTATAAACAGCCTCCGATGAAAACATGGCTAAAGTGGCAATTAAATAGCAAGAGAAGAGAATATAACCAAGTACATTGGTTATATAAGTACATAAGCAGAGTCTATGAAAATGGCATGGTAGAGTTGCACTCATAGGTTCTATGTTTCTTCTTTCTTTTTTTTCTTTCTTTTTTTTTTTGGTCCAGGAAGAATGGTTTTTCCCATTTCCTAAAAAACATCTTGCATTCCACTGATTCACCCCACCAGCGTGATATTCTTTTAAATCCAAGAGTAAGTCTGTTAATGAGTTGGGAGCCATAAGAGAACACAGCAGATGCCCCCAGCATAGCATTAGCTCTGCATGGCTATCAAGAACGAGCTACAAGATATGCTTATTTTTGGCAGTAAACGAAAGAGATAACAGGTTTTGTAGTATGAAGCCATGGAGCAGCTGTGTGAAGACACAACAGTAGTTTTTAGTCAGTCACTTTTCAGAGAAGGACAAACAGCAGGGGAGCAAAAGGGACTTTGACCAGGGATTTTGGAAGCAGGGGGTGAAAAAAAGTATTGGGGATACAACAAAAAGGACCCAGGCGGCTCTGAAGTGTCACATTATCAGAGCGGAGGAATGGTCTACACCCTTGATAGCTGCTCATAACAGGAATCTCAACACTTGAAGCAGCTGCCTGGGTCTTGGGTGGTTTCAGGGCATTTGGTCACTGAAAACTAAAAAGTGGAAGACACCCAGTGTGAGCGGCATGCTAACGGGATCTCACTAAAAGGAGATGGCAGAGCTCCAGGAGGAGGGAACAAGGCTTAAAAATATCATATCAAGAGGACTCAACATCAACTTAATACGATGGAAGCACCGAAGACAAGGGTGCTGGCCATCGGGAGACAATCAGAGCACCCCAAGAGAACAACTATGGCCAGTTTCTCTGCAGGGAAAAAGGTGGGCATTGATACTGATTTTCTCTGGGGGCAGTTGGTGTTTCATCCCATGTGAGAGCAGGGCTGCTACCTTGAGAAGTGGCATAGATGGAGAAGAAAGAAAAAGCCATTATACCTCACTAAGTGTAAGATAAATCATCCTTTTCCAAATGGGAAATGAAGAGTGGTGAGTGGCGACCACCCAGAGGACTGGGGAGATGGAAGGATCAATCTCCCAAATTTAACCTCAAACAATATGCTGCCCACCAGTGACTAAATCTGAGACATTTCAGGGAGGTAGCCTGTTACTGCCTCAAGCTCCTCACCCGTTTTGAGTCAGAAAAGATCTGCAGCAGGTCAAATATCAGTAAGACAACGACAATTTGATCAGGAATGCTCTGCAAAATGGAAAGGCAGAAGGTACCTACTTAATGTTGGGCCCTAGGAAATAAGTATAGTAAAAGTGGAAGCTTCATTATCAATAGAAGAGGAAAAAAAGGAGTCTGCCAATGGGACAGTGAACTGCTAATGCTCTTTAAGTCCAGTAGTTCAGACAGTTCCCCACCTGCTTTGCCATCCACTCATCCTGCTCTCCTATTTGACTATAAGGATAGCATGGAGACAGTGACAAAGGCCATGCTAAAGTCAAAGCAAACCACATCCACCGTTTCTCCTGTATCTGCAGATCCCAGCATCTCATCCTATAAGTGGATGGCACAACTGCCCTTTGGTCTATGCATGATGACAGTTCCCAATCACTTACTCATGCTCCATGTACTGTAACATGGCTTCAAGGAGGGCTTCCCCATGATCTTTCTGGGAACTGAGGTTAAATGGACTAGTCTATAGTTCCACAGATCTTCCTTTTTGCCTTTCTTGAAGATGCCCTTCATTTACCCTTACCATTTACAGAGTCACAGAATGGTTGAGGTTGGAAGGGACTTCTAGAGATAAAAAGTTCCACAGGAACTTAAGGAAGAACTTTTTGACAGTGAGGGTGACAGAGCACTGGAACAGGCTGCCCAGAGAGGTTGTGGAGTCTCCTTTTCTGGAGATCTTCAAGACCCGCTTGGATGCAGCCCTGTGCCAGGTGCTCTAGGTGGCCCTGTGCGTGCAGAGGGGTTGGACTAGATGACCTCTAGAGGTCCCTTCCAACCTTAGGCATTCTATGATTCTATGATTTAGTCCAAATCCCTTGTTCCAGCAGGGACACCTAGTGCACGTGGCACAGAATCACATCCAAAATGCCTAACATTTACCCTTTTTCAGTCCTTTGGACCATTCCCCAGTTATCACCACCTTTCAAAGATGACAGAGAGCTGCTCTGACATGATATCAGTCAGCTCTCAGCATCTTCAGATATATCCCATCTGGTCGTAGCAGTCCGCGTGTGCTTTGTTTGCCTCGTGATTATTTTAGTTAGATGAGTTACTATGGATAGAGGTGCTCTTGACAGGAGGAGGAACCTTGGTGACTCCATGAAGACATTTATATCTCTCTGTGTAAGAGGATGCAGACACAGACTTTGAGCCATGGATTCTGTAGAGCTAGATGGGTCTTTGCCCATTTTGCCAAAATAAATGATATATTCCACATTAACATTCAGAGACATAACTGTGCAAGATTGAGGTACAGGTTTCTACTAAGCTTTTTGTTATGGATAGCTGGTAGTTATTTTATCTGATGTTTAACCATGACTTAGTGAAATTCATTTTGGCCACCGTGAATGGTTCATTCCTCTGTCATTCAGACAGTTCAAAGTTTTGAGAAAGCAGATGTCTACCAAAAAGCATTAGACAACATATTTACAGTGATCTCCCAAACACACAGAAAGGCTGCCCAACTTTTGTTAATAACTGAAAATTCAGTGTGGGATTGAATCAGTGCAGTTTCACTTCTGAACAGGGTAATTTGTAATCTTCTAGAAGCTTAATATGAAATAAGTTATATTTTCTCATGTCCTGTTTTTCATTTTAAGGTCTATTTTGATCTGAAACCTAGAAACAAAGCAATACCCCACATGGAGCAAACCAAGCAAATAATTGTTTCCTAATCCCCTCATGAAGCAACCTCACTTACGTTTCCCTGTACATATTGCTAGTTCTAGGAGATCCAACAAGCTATAGAGAACAGAAGTTGCTAGAGGCAGAAAAAGTGGATTCATCAAGCAAAAAACCTCTCTTCCATTCCAGCAGTTTTCTTTAAGGAAGAGCTTAAAACAGCATTTTGTGTACTCTATTCTTTTTGTAATGTATATGAGGGGTCAAGTGTATGCACTAGAATTACAAAGTAATGACAGGTCTATTTTTACTACTGTCATGATTAGCAGCTCAATGACTCTGCTGGATCCATCATGGTTGATCCCTTCTCAGAAAAATAAATAAATAAATGCCAGGAATATTCTCCACGCTCTGTTTGAGTCCCTAGAGATGCACATTTCAAAGGCCTCAAGTATTGCTTGTTCTGGTGATCATACCTGCCAATCCTCCGTAAATTTGAGAATGCCTCTGTTCTCTATTTCATACAGACTTCTATGGGATTTCCCTTTAAAAACAGTGAACTCTACACAGGTGCCCCCTCCAGAAGCTTGAAGACTCATTAGCTGATGAGCAGTGCAATAGGCACTACTTAAATGTACTCAAGGAGATGAATATGCAGCTTGGCAACTGCATCAGCTCCCTCTTGTAACCCTGTGATGATGATGATGGTATAAAAGACTCTGCTTTCAAGAGACCATCCCTGTCCCTTGTCTCTTAGAGGCACCAGGCAAGGCCATGCCCGGAGCAGTGCCGGCTCCCTCCCTGGCAGCAGGAGGGCAGGCACATTCCTGAAAGGGCCTCCAGCTTTGCAGATTTCTGGAGTGCTGGTTGCACAAGAAACGCCTTTTTACTCTCTTTTCTGGGAATAGACACATGCATAGGATGTTTTCTATTCTCAGGAAGGATTTTCAGCACACTCTAGCAAATGTCTATGAGCCTTTTACAGCATAAGAACAGTCCTTCCCACAGTCCGAGAGGAGAAAGCAGCAAAATTGCATTTCACCTTCTAGCAAATCATCTAGCAGTGTTACATGCTTACCTAGTGGGAAAGAGGATCCTTATCTGGATTGCCCTCCAGCTTGGCCTACTTTCATGGAGCATTTATTTCATAATTTTACTGTAAGCTCCTTGGAGCTCTTCTTACTGTGGCTGCCAATACCACGACTGGTACCTCCCAGACACTGCAAGTAATAATCTATGTTCTTACTGTCACCATCAGCCACTTTTTTGGACCCCATTGACTTGTCTTGATTATATTGACATGAGCAGATTCCTGTGGTACTTGGAAAGAAGGTCAGTAAAAACAAGATGGTCTGAAATATCTAATGTAGCAATGTTATTTATCTCCTGAGGAATTAAGTAAGGGTCAAGGGTTTAAGTTAAAGGAAAAAAAAAAACATAGAAGATGAGTTCATAAAGGTTTAAGTTTAGGGAGAAAATGATGAAGGGGTTGAAAGGACTTGCATTTGTCCTTGAAAACTCGCAACCAACTTTTCCCTAACTTGATTTTCTGTCACCACGTTGACACCCCCAAACTTAGGGAACCAGGCTGCAGGGGACATGGAGATTGACACTATTACAAAGGCAAATCTAAGCATAAGGTTGAAACAAACAAGCAAAAAGAAACAACCCTGAGTTGCTGGCTTGTCTTAAAGGCAGCCCTTAATAATTTTGGCTCTTATACCGATAAATGGCACCTATACAGAAAGGTTAAAAATTATTGGTTACATTTGGATTTAACACTGACATTGCTGCTTTTTGCTTGTGAATAGTCCTTTTTTTGTTGTTGAGTGGGGAAGATCTTAACATGTAAATTATCTCATGCTAAGTCATTTGAAGAGATTGAGAATTAGAGCCAAAACTTTTGAAATTAAGCTAGTTTACCTCATAAAATGTGTTGTACAAAAAAAAAATCCATTTCAGAAAGTTGAGAAAAGCTTTTTAGGTAAGTGCTTGAGTAGCACCAGACATTAATGGGACTAGTTAGATACACTAAGCAGGTCACATGCATAAATCCCTTCCTCTTTCAGCTTTATTTCGAGTTACCTGTTGCATATTATCCTCGCTAACTGCTTACCCAAACCACAAATATCTGCAAGATCCATATTGCAAGCAGCAACAGAAAGCTACTGAGTAGGCACTGATATAAAATTACCATCTAAGATAATGTTTTATCCTAAGATTTAGAAGGCTGATAGTGATTTCTAGAATGATGAATAAAGTTGCAAGAGCTGAAAGACTCCTTTTAAATAGACATCAATAGGACAGAGATACCAAATCCTAACACAATACATTAATGAGGAAGTTAAAAATGATATATAAAAACACTTCTAAGCTTTAATTATTACTTCCCTTTGAATTGCTAGACTAAATCAGTTTTAAGATGTTCATCTTTTGTTTTTTACCTAATGCTTCTGAACAAATTAACATTTCAGTTTTACATTTACTTATAATCTATTTGCAGGATCACTGAACTAGAAGACAAGCACACAAAAGAACCTCAGTCTTTAAACTGTATAAAAGAATATTGTTCCACTACTAATCTTTTAAGAATACTTAACCAAACTATGTATGTACATACCTATATGTACATACCTACTTTTCATCTCTTGTAACCTAGCACTCTTGGAATATATACACACACTCATACACAG
>JAUBNY010001142.1:1596318-1614064 GCA_032275445.1 Crypturellus soui | reverse complement strand
CACATCCCTCTTGTACTGTGGGGTCCAGAACTGGACACAGTACTCCAGATGTGGCCTCACCAGGGCTGAGTAGAGGGCAGGATCACCTCCCTCAACCTGCTGGAGACACTCCAGCACCCCAGGACCCCATTGACCTTCTTGGTCACAAGGGCACACTGCTTCCTCATGGTCAACCTGTCATCCACCATGACACCCAGGTCCTTCTCTGCAGAGCTACTCTCCAGTAGGTCCGTCCCCAGCCTGTACTGACGTCTAGGGTTGTTTCTTCCCAGGTGCAGGACTGTGCACTTGGCCTTGTTGAATTTCATGAGGTTTCTCTCTGCCCAGTTATCTAGTCTGTCCAGGTCCTCTGGATGGCAGCGCAGCCCTCTGGGTGTCAGCTACTCCTCCCAGCTTGGCATCATCTGCAAACTTGCTGAGGGAGCACTCTGTGCCTTCATCCAGGTCACTGATGAATAATTGAACAGGACTGGACCAAGGACTGACCCTGGGGGACACTGCTCAACACAGGCCTCCAACTGGACTCTGCACCACTGATTATCACCCTCTGAGCTCTGCCATCTAGCCAATTCCCAATCCACCTCACCGACCACTCATCCATCCCACACCTCCGGAGCTTGTCTAGGAGGATGTTGTGAGGGACGGTGTCGAAGTGGCCACCACTGAAGAGAGGCCGGCCCCATCCTCCTCACTGCCTCCCTTGAGGTACTTGTAGACACTTGTAGACTTTATTAGATCCCCTCTCAGCCTTCTCTGCTCCAGGCTGAACAGGCCCAGCTCCCTCAGCCTCTCCTCATAAGGCAGATGTTCCAGCCCCCCGATCATCCTCAAATAATTAAGTACCAGCAAGGAGCTGCCTCAACATCAGGTGTTTTATATAAAGGTTTAGGCAAAATGAGAAATAGAGAGGCTGAAAAACTTCTTTGTTTCTTTTTCTTTGATTCTTTGGAACCCTCTAGTCTAATTCCCTGCTCAGAGCAGACACCATCACATCAAATCTTCCACATCGCTGCAACACAGCTACAAAGACAGTTTAAAAAAGTCAGTGTCAAAGGTAGTTTGTACTATCTACACTGCTCGTGCCTTGGATTTGGGCCATGCATGAAGGCTAGACAGTATCTTAATAGTTATTTCATATTATTCTTAGTAGCTTATGGAGAGCTATTCTGGAGTTGATTGATAAAGTGCTTTATTTTAATGGCAAAATGAGAGAATTTCTAAGAAAATAAATCTGGACTTCACATAATGCTGCATAGAATCATTTTGGTTGGAAAAGACCTTCAAGATCAAGTACAACTGTATCCTGGGGTAAGAGACAAAATGAATAATGGGATACACATTTGTTGATATATTTTTAAATTAAGAGCATTTAGTAAGAATGTTAGTCGTCCATCTGCCTTTACAGAACACCTTACTGAGGAAGTGGAAGAAATGGATGTACGTTTTGAACCAGAAGAGCAGCAGGTAAAAAGAATAGCTCTCCAGGCCTCACTGAGAGCTCTAACTAGATCATACTTCCATGCAAACATGTAAACTGCTAAGTTTAGATGACTTAAATCTGCTTGCATCTCACGCAAAGGATACAATTATTCTCAAGAAAGCTTGAGGCTTTTATTCAGAACTGTGACTTGCAAAAGTTAGAGAACTCAACTGGTAGAGACAAAGAGACACCTTCACCCATATGAAGGTTGGTGAGCAATACAGAAAGAGCAGTGAATAATCACTGCAAGAAATTCAGATAATAAAATCATTCTGTGCTTTGCTGAAAAAATAGCATTTTCACTCATAACCACTCCTGAAATATAAAAATGCCTATTAGGCAAAGGCAGAATTACAGACCGATATGAAAAATTAAGCCAGACTTTTACGTAGGTTCTTGGAGCAATTTGAACTAGAATTTGAACTACAACTCCCAGACTGCTCAGATCAGCTGACATGACAAGGTATTTGACTGATCTCTTTCTGGCATAAACATACACAGTCACTAGGGGGTTAATGCAGCCCAAACCATATTTTCCACTTATTCCTATCCTGAGCACCACTCTGTTGTACACCTCTTTCTGAAAAAAAGAATACACACTGAAGGTTTATCAGTTTCTATAAACTCGCCTTACATATCCATACAAATCCCTACCAAATAAGATAAATTAACATAAATTAAGGTGACATACCCAGAGAAAAGCTGGACACACATTCTGTAGCATTCAATAAGGGCAGAGTGTTTGCATTTCTATCAGTAAACAAACAGATGCTTCCTTGCTTGGAGTCTGAAAGTCTCCTAGTGCATGTGTGATACAGCTAAACTTTTACCCCTTCAGATCAAGGGGGCAGTATCCAAACTAGCTATTCCAAATGCCTCCTCAGTTGTACTGACTCCTGAACCACATGCAGGAACTGTTTAGGAAAATATTAGCAAGACCAAAACTGTATTAACAATTTAGCAACATCAATGATCACAGGCCTGTGCCTTGGTCTTGTTTAGTCTATTGGAAATCAACACACACATTTTGATCCATAGCTAAAGTATAAAATATTTCTGCATAGCTTAAAAATAGAAACTGTTATTAATGGATTATCTTTTATTTTCAGAGCCATTAGTCACTGCTAATGTGAGTTGTGCAGAACAATGTGACTAAAGCTCAGCAGAGGAGATACTTCATGTACCCTAGATACAGCCTCATCATCCAACAGTTCCAAAACTGTGGAGGCTCCTTCTAGCTAGTTTAGATAAACCTGAAAAACTCATCCAGGCTTTAAATATGAACTAATAACAAGTTACAGTAAAAGAGATAAAACATTGTTCCATCTCTTAGATTAGTACTGTTTAATTTCAAAACTCTTCATTGAATTTCAGGTACAGCAATAACCTGAATAACTGGCTTTGCAAAGAAAGGACTGCCTGCAGAGGAGCAGACAGGCTTCAATCAGAACTCTTAACTTTAAATGAATGAACAAAATGCTATCTCAAAAAATCAAGCGACAACTCCCAGAGTATTCAATAGGGCCCTTACTTCACTCTCCCCACTCTCACAAACAGGCAATATCCTCACTAAATTACCTCTCCAGACATCAACAACAACAAAAATACTTATTGTAGCTAAAAACCTAGACACATCACCTTAGTGGACTTCCCCTTACTCCCCACCTCAAAATACACATAACAAGACGCAGTTTCTCTTAGTTCTTGTCAAATGGAAAATGTTAATGTGCTAAATTCTCTCCCTGCAAACACACCCGACTATACATCTACATATTACTTTGAGACATCTACCGCTTTTACTAAGTCTCATTGAATCTTCAAATGCTCATAGAGGAGCTTTTAACTTTTGCAGAAAGTTGTTTACAAGTGAGCTGTGAACAAACTCAAGCATTTATCAGAAACATTCATCACTTCCAAAAGCCCCATCCTGCTCATCACATTCAGAAGTACTTCTAAAGTTCCTTTTATTTGTGAATAAACAAACCAATAGAACCCTCTCAGTGAAACTGTATCACTCCAGCTGTAAATACATATGAAATTAAAACAGTACTGAAGTTATTAATCATTGATATTATTAGGGCATATGTGATGCAAGTCTTGTGCCCCACTGTGCACTGCTTATACTGAGCCAGAGCTGGCCCACTTTTTGCCACCAAGCCTTTTTGTACCTCCTTCATCCTTTTTCCTAAGGATCTGATGTTAATCCCTGCAAGGTCTCACTGCTGCAGCAGCAAGAACAAGGGAGGTGGTTGATCCAATATTTTTCATCCTGCTGTCGTGTCATTCCACCCCAAAGTGCCAAGCCAGCACAGCTGCCATGTATGCAGTCTGGTAGAGCTGCGGATCTCTGTAAAGGGCTTGCTACAGAGCAGTTTGTGCTGTGAACAGAAGATCCTACATGGCAGGGAAATCACAGAACAGCAAGGGTAGATATCTGGAGATCATCCAAGTAATCCCCTCTTGGACAATCAAGTGCTGGGTATCCCCAAGGATGAACAGGAGAGAAGATGCACAGAAATCCCTGGGTGCCTCCCACTATCTTGTGCTGCAAATACAGGATAAATTTTCCTCAGAGCGATGTTTCTGCCTCACCATCACTATTTGAGATGAGCATCCAGTAGACACAAACATCTATAATCTGTTGAAAAGCCTCTGCTCCTTTGAACAAAGATCTAGCAGCACTGGGAGCAGAATTCAGATTCAGGTATCATTCCTCATTACTGATTTTTTTTTAATATGTTCTCTGGCTAAGTGGTGGAAGCAGTTCAAGACTAACCTCAAATTGAGCATGTTATAGCTGCTGACAGAGTAGCAAAGGCCCCTAAAGCAGAATGGAAAAGTTTTAGGAACTTTCATAGATACCATTCATTATGTGCAAATCAAAAAATGAAAATCCTACGAACAGTCTGCAATGTTAGGGAGATCCAGCGTATCTTACAGAACTATAGCATTAAATGGAGTTTAAAAAGACTTCAACAAGGTTTCAACCTTACCATTCAAAAGCAGGAACTATCTATATCCTATACAGGACTGCAGTAATAGTGTCCTCTAAAAGGACATATTCTAAGCTAAAACATAAGTCACAGAAATTGCTGCTTCATTGCTTATAAATAATTAGAAGAAATTATTGTTACTGCCCTATATACAAGTCTTATCTATCAAAGTACTTAATTTCCTCAAAAAAAAAAAAAAAAAAAAAGAAATTAAATACCACTCAGGATGCAGTGCTATTCTTTCTCTGAAGCTGAAACCAGTAAAAAATAGTTGTATAAAAATAGTTCTGATTTTTATGTTATCTGAAAAACTATACATCAGGACAAGCTGGATGAGAATGAAACATAGGGGAGGGAACAGATCACCTATTAAGATCTCTTACAACTGCAGACAGAAATGTAAATAAAAAAAACAGTAGATTACTGGAGACTTGCTTCCATATCCCAAAGTCATAGCATCTTAAAAGGCCTACGGTAAAAAGAAGGGAAACGCTCCCTTTCAACACATGAAAAATTAGGAATTGCTTTTCTGAAAAAAGGAATAGGGTCTGAGAAACCCCAGAGAGCAGGATCAAAATGGTATTAAAAAATACTTTTGAAAAAAAGAAGAATGGTGGGGATGGGACAATGTACATTTTTGAGATGTTTATTTGATATACCAGTTCTGTAGCACAGTTACCATCAGGAATACTCATGGGCTATTGGGGCATTGCTTTTTTATTACTTTTGTGTTTGTTTTTTTTAAAAGTAACACGTTACATTCATTTATTTCATGTAACCAAAGAAAATTTATCCTGTTAACTCCTGGCAATTGTTCTTTGGAAGACTTTGTAGCAGCACTCTCACAAACGCCCTTGACAAGAGCCACTCAGAACCAGCAGACACAATGGGGAACAGCTGACTTCCATGAATAAAGGATTATTCTCCTTGATAAACTGGTAATCACCCCCCCCCCCCCCCCCCCAAAAAAAAACAAAAAAAAAAAAAAAAAAAAAGAAGAGATATTTCCACTGCAAAATTTTCTCTAGATATTTTACAGTATTTTTACAGTGTAATATTGTTATTTTGCACATTTAGTTAGAATGAGCACTAAAATTAAAAATATATATATATATAAGCAAGAACAATCAATAGAAGTAAAATAAACTTAAATATATTGATTTCTGTTTACATATACTTTTTTGGACTCACCTGTGGCTTGTAATGACCAAATACAGCGCTTTGTTTGACCATGTCCTTGTTATCAGTATACAAGGTCTCTTCTCTGAAGCATGCAGCATAGCCATATGGACAGCAGTCTAAGCTCTTAAACACAGATTTAGCCTAATTAAAAAAAAAAAAGTTAAAAACAACAATTACCAGGACTGTCAAAGTTTAACTTAATATGCATGAAATTCATTTCTAGCTTCTCCTCATTGCTCCTCCCACCTCCTTTCCACGTCACACCACCCACAACTGTGCCAATACCACCTACACCTCACCCGTTTACTGAACAGTGACAGCATTTCTTTATCGCTGCAAGATCCCATGTGACGAAACAGCTCATCTGATACCAGTTCTGCTGACCACAGGTCACATGAAGTCCCAGACATCCCGGGGTCGTGCCAGCAGAAACAATAACAGCCCCCTCTCTTTGGCTTTGTCCCATCACACATATAGATGGATGTATCGTGTGGCTGCACATCTGCCACAGCACAGTAACACTCTGGGACACATATCCACACAGAACAGAACATCCATCCCCATTACGTGACCAGACAAACGAATACTCCGGATCACACAAACTTAAGGGCTCTTTTGCATCTTCACTAACTTGTAGCTTATGACAACAGTAAAGGCAAAGTAATTCCTGACATGCAATGATATCCAAAAACAGCCATGAAAAAAGCATGTTCCTTGGAAAACTCCAAGTATAATGTGCTGATTCTGCAGGTCCTTTTCTATGTTCTCTGGACATGCATTCACATGTGTTACAACCACATACGCTTCCCTTAATGAAAAAGAGATTATCAAATCAGCAGTGCCTAGTGCCATGCCTGCAGGCTCTAAGTGGGACACCTCTCCAACCTCACCCATTTACACTGTGTGTCACAGCAAAATAGTGGCTGAGATCAGCAAGTCCACGCGCTACATGAACACAAAGTTTCATGGTTTTATTTGCTGGAAGTTCTGTGAAATGTTGACGTGGTTATTGGGATGTTTTTGGGAAACACTGTGCTTGCCACTCATGCATTAACCGGTCTTCCAAGCATGTGTAACATACCAGGCTTCTAGCAAGGGAGGAGTTACTAATTTTACTGTATAGTTTCCTCTCAGAACCTGCAATATTTCTATACCATGCACAATTATTCCTTCAGGCCAGATGCCTTTACAGAGCTTTTAACTACTTGTGATTTATTAGCTATTCTTCCATTGAGATAGGCTTAATGAAACACAATTAGCTAATCGCTGCATCAGCAACAAATGTTACTTTAAGGACTTTGCAAATTAAAAACAAGATCACACAAAATGTTAATGGGAATTTGAAACCCCAAACATCAATCCATTTATACTCAGAATAGGAATTGAATTGATAGTGCTTCAAATCATGGGAAATATTCAAAGCAACACAGATGCTTCACAACCTATGCAAGTGTCCAAATGTAACAAAGTTTATGTAGCTGCTTGGGAAAGATAAGAGGGTTACCTCCATTCTCCTGTTTCAGAGAATAAAACCAGATTTTTGGTGATAACTTTCCATGAGCTGTTACTTAGCTCTTATAGACTGATATAAACTCAAACTTATTGCACTTGTGGTAAGTAATTGATTCCTAGAAAAGCCTTTTGGGATATCTTAAGCATACGAGGTGCTACATTATGGCACTGGTAGAAGCAAGTGTTTTAGTTAAAGAAACACTGCTAGCTTGCATTTTCTTAAATTGTCAGAGTTAAGCAAAAAAAAAGTCACTGAGGATTTTTCAGTGTAATGGTCTGAGTTTTCCTAACTGTTTCAAAAGCGCACTAACAACAAGAGCAACAGAAAGGAGCAGAACCAGCAGGATGGGAACCTGCTTCCCAGGCATTTGTGCCTTATCCCAACAGCAGACCTTTCCATAGCACATTCCACAGAGGCCTCACCAGCCTCTCTGCTCGCTCCCAACTCCCAATCCACCCTCTAAGGGAAAACCGTGCAGCTCACACTGAACCATTACACTCCTATTAAGGCCTTTCTCTGCTTTTATGGCATTTACGGAAATTTATTTTTGCTGAGACATCTGCATCTCCTCTTCCAGCAGATGGGTTTTGTTTGTAAGGAGTAATCCCCAACTTAAAAAGAAAAATAAGCAAACAACAACAAAACACCTTCATGAAACAGTGCCATGAAGTTACCAATTGTAAGAACAATGACCAACTTGGTTGCAAAAGGCCATTACCTAGAAGTCAAATTTGGAACTAATAACAGGAAGTTTTACTTATGTGGGGAAAAACAGCCACTTTAACACAAACTCAAAAAAAAAAAAAAAAAAAAAAAAAAAAAAAAAAAAACACTACTACTACTCTGAGTAAGCAAATACATGTTTATGATTTGAATAACAGGTTTCATATTCACTGCAGGCTCCAAGGAGATACAACCACCCTCACCTAGGAGTAACACGTCACATCCCCACTACCTTCTGATAGAACAGGAAAACACCAGGACACCAAATAAACAAACTCAATCTGAGTTTTTAAACTTAACTTCTGCTCGCTTCAGCAAGTCAAATAGTTAGAAGGAAATGCAGTCACAATTTTTAAGTTACATCATTTCAAACATTTTGAATCCTACTCTGAAAAAAATACTTATCAGTAAACCTCTTATTTTGGAAATATAAAGTCCAGCTGGTGACTAAATAGTCTATCTATCAAACTGAATCTGGAAAAAATACCTAGTACCACTTAAAATCCACTTAAAGACAATGTTTCAAGTTGTTTGAACAACCTTAAAAGCAATGAAATTGCTAGTTAATGTGTCAAAACAAAATAGTTAAAAGTTACAAACCAAGTAAACAGATCCCTATATATAGGCACACAGTATGTCATTATATAGAGATTTTATCCTATTATACAGCAATTCAGTCTTATTTTCATTAGCCTGCTTTGATCAGATATAAAACTACTTTTCCCACTTGACCACTTCCTCAGTTAGTGAAATGCAAGTAATAGAGGTCTCAGATTGCAGACTTATGTAAATACTGCCACAGTACCATTTAACAGATCTCAACTGCAGATACAGAAAGAAAGGGGGAAACTATTACCTGGCTAAAAAGTTATTAGATTACTCAAGAGTAGGGATGACAGCAAGTATTCCCAAGTTTCCTAATCTCTCCTTGCTGTCTCTATGAGAAGGCTCTGGTGGTGAGCACCAAGACACACTTGCTTCTGGAGAACTGTGTTTATCAGGCATTCAGAACACATGACCATTTGAAAAATCAATAAATCCCCCTCACAACCTTATCTCCCTCTGCAAGAAATAACTTCCACGTGAGACAAACCTGCACTGCTGGTGCCACCAGCCAGTCCCTGTGTGTAGCCCTTGCACCCACACAGGTCACCAAGGAAGCAGCTGATCCCACTGCTTCCAAGCGCAGGGGTGTCGGCGTCCTGGTGGTATGACCAGACCTCGCTTCCCTTCCCTAACGTTGCTGCCATGGGACACCCTCAGTTACTCTGTGCACACAGAAACTGTTGCCAGGCTCTGGACAGCGTCTCTACTCCACCCATTTGAGCTGCAGGACAAACACAGCAGAAAACAGGCAGATTTGGGCGCTGAGGGGAAGGAAAAGGCCCCTCCAGATAAACTAGCAGCACTTGCATTAAGCAATTACTCCACAGGGCTTTTCCTAGATGGAGTAGTCTCCAAGCAGAACTAAGAGAAGCAGCACAAATTGCTTGCCCTGAAATGTCACCTCCTGTTTTCCTCAGTCACACTCCCCTTTAAATACCTCTGCAGCAACTGCAAACCGCCCCATCGAGCAAAGATTTCATGCTGCCAAAGGCCCTAAACAGAAGTGAAAGAAACACCAAGCTTACATTTGTGGTCTTCTTGCTTTACAACCAGTCTCAGCCATGTAACGTCTGATGTCACTGGAGTGCCAGTATGTGGAAGCACTCTGGGAATTGTAGTCTTTCCTCTGTTGTGCAATAGCTATGCGGTGCAGGACTCCGGGACTGCAGCTGCAGGGATTCCAAACAGCCTTCTCAGCACAGACACAGCCAGAGAAACACATCTGAAATGATTTACCCAGGCACTAGACCTCAGATTGGAAAGAAAAATGTACTGCAGGTTCCAAAATGCGGCTTTTATTTCCCATAGAAAAATGAGAATGTGTCTGCGAATACCAATGAGGCGCATTCACATCCTATGTAAACAGACAAGAGTTGCTGTAAGTTTCTTGTCCCTTGTACCTCCCGGGTTCTGGTAGTTGCACATGAAAAAGTAACTCAGTGGGATGTATGTTTTGTTCACGGTCCTGATGGACCTGCCATTTCTGTTCCTATCTTCACCACTGAACACCATCAGCTGCCTCACCTTAGCTGGGTAGCAATGGTAGACTCACAGTTTGGGCAAGTCTAGCCCTAGCACGCCTGTAAAAAGAATTAAAATAAAGGTTATTTTACTTAAAGGTTGCCTTGCTTGTTAGTATGCACACGCTGCATCTGACTTGATTTCTCCTCGTTAACAGTCATGCATATTTTTAGATATAGTTATGTACTATCACCTTTTACACATTTTTCTGATAATAAAGCCATAATTTTTGCACAGCTCTCTCTGCCTTGTTAATTGAGTGAACCCTGAACCTTCTCTCACATTACTATTCTCTTTTAAGCATAAGTATATATATTTTATATATATGCACACACACGCATATATATACAATTAAGGAAATTAATAGGCCCACAGAGATAAGGGAAGCATTTTGACCAAAATATAGGAATTCTGCATACAGCAGTTATGTTTTCATCCTCATAGAAGACAAACATAGTCTTCCTTTACCTTTTGGATGGGTTGTAGCAGACCTAGCACCATTCGTTAGCTAGTCTATCTAGATAGTCTATCTGCACCAATGCACACGGTAAGGCAGGTTGTGCTTAAAGAATCCTAGCCTCAAACCATGCCCTGCCTAGAAATCAAACAGAAAAAGCCCAAACCTTTCCAGCACACATAATACTGAAAAACACTAATTTTAGTAATGCAGAGAGGTATTGGTAGCCATAAAGGAAATCTAAAGGCAGGATTTTGTACTTTTTTGGCATGGGCAAGAGGGAGGGAGGAGAAAATCCAGATGCAAGCCCACAAAAAAACAGTTCAGGCATAAATTAACCCCGCTAACTTGAGAACAACATGTTCTGGAGAACAGAAAGCGTTTTCTGGAGGCTGTCGCGTAGTAACACTGAAAAGATACCAAAGTTTTCTGCAAAACATTGACAGACAACTCACCAATGCGCTCAAATCAGTAACAAAGCTACAAATACCGATTAGGACTCTTTTAAGAGAGAAATTTGCTAGCTTAATTTAAATAATTTCAATAATAAGGAGATGGTAAGATACAACCTCCTAGCACATATCTGGTCGCCGCACTGTGAATTCATTCCACCAAAGGTACATTTAAAATAAGGAGATTGCAATGATTTTAGAACATATGTGCTGTAGGCTAAAGTAATAGCACACACTTTCCTCAATTCCTTACCCCATGGTAAGACAACCATCAACAACAGCTTTTTATTTGCTTTTTACTACAACAGGAATTTGAAGTGTTTTAACAAAGGAAAACAGCTTCCAGAAACAACATCAAGGAAAAACACACACACACACAAATTTCTTCCTCCTGAAAACCAACTGTTTCAACATATTGCCCCTTAACAGCTTCAGAAAGCAACTCCTTGTCTCATCCTCTTTCAAGCTGCAGTACTTGTTCACTTCACAGCTCTCTTCTGTTATTTTTCTCTTCAGAAACACCACTTTTGGGGGTATCAAGTGCATAGGATAAGGGAAATGAGAAGGGGGGAAAATAGTAATAAAAAGATACCCCACCATCTTCCCCAAAGCAGACATTCACAGAAATGCTCTTTATTTACATGGTCTGTCCTATTCCAACCCCCGGCGTTCCCCTCGCCTCGAGAGACGCCACAGGCCGGCGGCGGCGCCTCCTCGCCTAGATTCCCCTCGGGAAGGCGCCGCCTCCCAGCTCCTTCCCTGCCGCGCTCCGGGCGGCAGCGCTCGCGCTTCCCCTGCGACCAGGCAGCCCCGCCAGAGGCCAAGGTGCCGCTCGCCACCATCTTATCCCCCCTCCGCCCCGTGACGGGCAGCGCCTCTTCCCTCCCCCGGCAGTGACCGTTGAGCCGCCCCAACGGCCGCCGCTCCTCCCCGCTCCCGCCCCGTGCGCGCCGCCAACGCGGCCCCACCCGGCGGGAAAAGGGAGGGTGGAGTCCCGGGCTAACGGCCGTAGGTGGGAGAAACCACTGCGCGATGGAGGGGGGACGGGGGACGGAAGGAACCATTCCTGAGTAGCGGGGGAGCCCCAGGACTGCCTGCCCGGCGCGGGAGGCGGCGCTCACCTCAGGGAGAGGCGGCGCTGGCTGTTTTTCTCGCAAAATCGCGATTTTATTTTTTTCGCCATAAACCTGGCCTCGGTGGGCAAATGGGAATATCGGGAGCTTCCCTTTTGCGGTGTTTGTCCCTTTAGCGGAGGTGCTAAGGAAAGCTACTTAAAGCAACAGCGGGGAGGACAGGGCACAGTTATTTTCAGTTATGTACACAGTAACCGTAAGGGCTGTAACCTGGGCTGTGCTTAAAAGTTAAGAAATACTGGAATTAGAGTGCTCCACGTGGCTCTAATTTACTTCTGTTGTACATAAGCGGTATATATAAAGTTTAATTACATAGCTGGGCAAGACTTCCTCAAGATCTTGTGTAACTCAAGATTTGCAGTGCTCAACGAACAGGTACTAAATCATTGGTTTCCTCCTCAGTCATCATTTCCTCCTCAAAGCTGGGCTGTGTTACCACAGCCCGTTTCAAACCTTTATTTGCCCAGTGGTAACTGGTGATGCCCGGCCTCAGACAAGCAGCTAGTGAGGGATTCACCTCACCCAAAGGCTGCTGAGAGGTAAACGCGGGCAGCTGCACAGCCTTCGGCTTTTTTAGTCTTTAAAAAGTCCTAATATCCACCTGGTGCTTCTTTTCTCCCTAGGCTGCCGATGTCTCTATTTCTATCTGCTCCCAGCTGGCTTAGAGTTTCCAAGCAAGCACTTAAATGATCTATAAGGTTATCAGCAAGTGGAGGAAAGAGCCTTTACTGACTTAGTATTTATCCCAAGCTATGCAAAAGCTGCATGGAAAGCAGCATTACTCCTGTGGTTTCTTTCCTGACAGCTTTTCCATGTTCCTGCAGACATCAGTTATGAAAAGCACCTCCAGGGGTGTTGCAAATATATAGTTGATGTGACCAAGAAGTTCAGTGCTTGTTTCTCCTATTTAACAGCTCTGCTTAGCATTTAATCAATTGTCTTTCATGACTTCAGGCCACAATTATTTCCTCTTGCACTTCAGTTTACCTTAGCCAAGTGTGATTTACTCCACTACTGATTGCCTGTAAGGCAGATGCTCCAGCAGCCTCAGACAACCAATACCCTCACCTTGCAGCTGGATGGAGCATGGCTTGATACGTGCCTGGTGGAAAAGGATGGAAGGGAGAATAAAGGTGGAATAGGAAGGTGAAGATCAGGGCTGCCCCTGAAATACCCACCCCATCCTTTCACACCTCCAGCAGTCATGCAGTACCTCTGGAAAATAAAAATATATATACACAAATAATTTATTTTAAAAAAAGCTGCATGGACTCTAAACTTTCACATTTGTCACATTAAAAATTGTAGCATTTGGTAACACAAAAGCCTTTCAAATACTTGAGAATGCAAAAGAAGTGTGTGTGCAGAAAAGAAACATAGCGCTTATTCACAGTGCATGTATCATAGCACAATATAGCTATTCTGCAAGGACTTTGCACAACGGGTGACTGGGAGAAAAAGCTCTTCCTGGCAGAGCAGCAGGAACATGGCACCACAATCTCACCCTTGTCACTGGCAGAGGAGTCAGAACAGGCCAAATACTATGTTTTAACTTATTTTTCCTTCAGAAAGACTGACAGCCACCTAAAGCCTGACAAAAGGTCTAATACATAGTCCAAATAAATTTCCGAAGCTAAAACTCCTTGGGGATGTGTTTATTGTCAACATTCAATCAATCCCTCCCCCCCCCAATAATTCATTATATATCTTTAAGTAAATAAAAGCTTGCGTCCCTTTGAGACATGTAGAAATAACTGATACAATGCATTTTTAATGAGTTACTCCATAGAATCATTTTACAACATAAGGAATTTTGAACAATGCCAGCATCTTTCACAGAAAATTTCCTTCACAGTAATGGCTACAGCAATAGAGCGACCGAATGTGCTTTGGATGGATTTTATTACAAATACGTGGACAAGAACATTGCTTGTGCCAGAAATGGGCACACAAACTACTCATCGCTTCTTCACACATACCATTTCTACATTGGATATGTAATGGACTGTAGTATAAAAAATATATAAATCAGTGCAGGTTGACAGGCTGATGAGGCACAGTGCAGGCTGGCTTAGGAAAGCAAAAGAGGGAAAAATGATTGTGGGAATAGGAACAAGTGCAAAGGCAGAAAAGCAGCAGGAGCCAGGACACAAAAGCAGCAGCCTCTGTCTGAAGACAACTAGCAGGAACAGTGATGGGAAAAAATATCCATCCAGCAAGTTTAATGAGAAGCTCAATGCAAGGAATAGTTTGCAATGAACACTTCAGCCTGAGTTTGACAAAGACTTATGCAAATATAAGTGCATCAAGCACAGTCTCAATCAAGAAATTTGTAATACCACCACATGGTTCTTCTGAACACAAACATCCAGTACATACAAAGATGAGACTTCAGTCTCAATACACACAGCACCACACTCAGAACACAATCTGATCTAGCAGATGGACTAAATCTCATCAGGAGCCCAGCAGCACATGGCACTACCCAAATAAATAACGGGCGCTTTCACAGAAAACTCAGCCTACTGAATATCCCCACTAGATGCCAACGCAGCTGAGTCTATAATTTATAGTCTTCCGTACAGAACTTAGGGAATCTTGCTGGGAACCAGCACCACAATAACTAGCCTCACTCTGATTTTCCCTGTGTCAGGAATAGCCAGCAGTAACCATTCTCTCTGTCCCGCTTTTGAGGTAATTTTGTGCAAATTAGAGAAAATGGTTGGGCCACGAGGTCAGCTCGAGGATCTTCCATATTCCGTTGCCTAGAAAAGCCCAGTCCCACTTCTCCCCTAAGTTTCTTAACGGAAAAGGCAGAGAATTGAATTTTGTGCACTTCCCTGTGCACCTTATCCTCAAAGGATCTCCCACAAAGTGTCCACAGATTGTTCTACTTCCATGAGCAACTCATAGGTGCTTTGGCTTCCTGAAAGATGCTGCTAATTCACTCTCCAATCAAGCACCGCACACAGCAGCTGAAGGCTGAATTACCTTCAAAAAGCTTCTCAGACAAAATATATTCTCACTAAGGCAACTCTGCGGGAAGTGGTTCCTCATTTATTTGCCGGCAGTTTTTGGCCACCACTCGGGTATAGTTGCAGCAAGTTTCACTTTTCCACCTGGCACATTGAGGTAAAGTGGTTCCTTTATATTAGCCAGCCTCAGCAAAGCTATTCCAAGTTCGTTGTCTCCAGCCCGGAACTTGCCGGCCGATTTTCCCGATTCCGTTAAGATCTCGGTGCCCTCGGGAATACTTCCCGAGGGAAGAGGAGTGGAAAACTGGACCGGCAGCAGACGTTTGCGAATGACACCCATGTGGTGTGTCCGGGCTGTTAACTCCTGTCCGATGTAGCAGCCTTTGGTAAAGCTGATGCCATTCATGTAGGCCAGGTTTGATTCCAGTGGGAGGGCTACTCCAGGAGGGAGATCTTGCACACCTTCAGGAATTCCTAGGAAAAGAGCAAAACCAACAGGCAAATATGGCAAGATATTGAATATTTTAGCTTTCAGGACTATGTCTCCTCTGCATGTTGGAAAACCAAGATAACCTCTAAGTGAGAATCAAAAAGATGAAATAAAGGGCTTTCCAGTACTCCCGTTCGGGCATGAGTGGAATCACCAGCCATAAACAATCAGGATTAGCAAAAATATTTTTGAAGGTAAACAGAAAACTGCACTAAAACCTATTTTCATGCAGCTTTAAGCACTTCATAACCGTAGCAGGGGAAACAAAGCACCCAGAGCTACTTGGATTCAGATATAAAGGCATCATCATACACTTCATACCAACAGCAATATTCTCGCCACATCCTCTATTCCCATTTTAATGTCAGCAAGAGTTACTTTATTCAAAAATAACAAATATAAGTTGGCCAACTACAAATGTTGCTGCAACTGCTTCTGTAGCAAAAAGCAATATTAAGTTTTACCTTTTATTGTAAATTTCAGAGACAAGTTTAAAAACACTTTGTTCTAAACCCCCTCTCACAACTAGCACACATGAATGCAGGTTTGTCCATCTTTACTTTTCAAATATCACTTCTTGATCCCCATTCCTTGAGCACTTAAAAAGCCCTCCAATACCTAGAATTTTCTTCCTATCCAGCTGGTTACCAACTCCTCATCTATTCTTTTTCACAAAAATCCTTATCAAGGTTCTCACCCTGCCCCTTCATCTACAGTCAATCATCCTAGACGATTATCTGTGTAAGCAGCTACAACCACTCACCTTTTTTTTTTTTCATAGATGCAACAATATTAAGTATTTTTGAAGCAGTTTGACCCACTAGCAGTTGCTCAAATTTCCCAGTGTTTTCCTGTGCCACATAGACTGAGCTTATAATCACTGCTTATATGCAGACTCCAGTCTGAGTAAATGTAGTAAAAACATGAATCCAATATCACATTTTGAGAAAAGCAACTTCACAGCATTTCCTGTTATTACCTTAGCAGCATAGAAAACACATGGACTGTGCATAAATCCCAAAACAGTCACAATGACACAAACTGAGCAAGTTTTAGTCCAAGAAAATAAGCAATGTTGGTATTTCTTTTTCCCATTAGTGCTTTTGACCCACAGCCCCATAACTTTTGTAATGGGAAACTGCACTCAAATAGTGCAACTTGCAATGAGACACAATTGTAACAGTTGGGTGAATCCTGTCCTCAAAACAGGCAGCAATGACCGAATGCGTGAATACGTTAAACATTCAGGCAGCTTTTACGAAGTCCTCCATTGTTTTATATCAGGGTATGGGTTCTTGATAATGTATCTTTCCCTAAAAAAAACGCAGCAATGCGGGGTTTAAACAGGCCTGTCTTTACCTTGCTTATACCTGTGCCTGTGGTAATCCCGGACGTCCCCAAGGCGGCCTCCAGCGACGACCTGCAGCGGATCCGCCGCCGTGGGCAGCAGCAGCCTCCAGCCCATGACAGCGGCGCGCGGATCGGGCGCCAGCACGAGCCGCTCCCCGAGGGCCTCGGCGAGGGGCCGCGCGCCGGGCAGCACGGCCCAGGCCGCCAGCTCGGGGCACGGCGCCACCTCCACCTTCCTGCGCAGCTTGTAGCGCCGCAGGTGCTGCAGCGCCGCGTCCTGCGCACCCCCGTCGCACTCGAGCAGCACGTGCGGCTCCTCCGCGCCGCGGTGCAGCCTGTGGTGGGACAGACGGCCCGGTGAGGGCGGGCGGCGCCACCTCCCCCGCGTGGGCCCTCCCATTCCCCGCCACCATCCCGAGCTGGGCCCTCCCGTCCCCGCCCGCCGCTCGGTCCCACCTGTAGAGGATGACGTCGCAGAGGCAGCGGCCTTGCACGTTGAGCGCATGCGCGTAGAGCGCGCGGGGCGGGGCCTCCCCCCCGCCCGCCAGCCGCGTGACGTCGTTGGTGAGGAGGCCCTGCAGGAAAGGCGCCACCTCGGCGCCGCGCACGCGCAGCAGTGCGCGGCCCAGGGGGAAGCAGCGGGCGGCGGCCTCCTCCTCCTCCGCAGCGGGCGGCGGGGCGGGGGGAGAACCGGGGGCGCAAGCGTTCCCCCCGGGCGCGGCCCTGCTGCAGCCGCGCCGCCACAGCCCGCGCCGCCCCGCCGCGCCGCCACAGCCCGCCCTCACCAACATGGCGGCAAGGCCGGCGCTCCGTCACGGCGGCCCCGCTGCCGCCGCCATCTTGTGTGCGTCACGGCGCCGCCTGCCGGCCG
>JAUBNY010001142.1:1556157-1596218 GCA_032275445.1 Crypturellus soui | reverse complement strand
AGGCCCCGCCCCCCGCCCAGGCCCCGCCTCCTCCGCGCAGGCCCCGCCCCCGCGTGGCGCAGCTCGCCCCGCGCTGAGGTAAAGGGGGTTGTCGCCTCACTGCGGGCCTGTCCGAATGGGGAGAATTTGGTTTAAAAATCCACCAAGTTACCGCTGGGCACTCCTAGCTTTGCCCTACATATGGATGGTGTCCATCCATATGTAGGGCACCCAGTGCCTCGGGTGGTTGTGTGCAGCAGCGGGCGCCCTTAGTGCCTGGGTGTCCTCTGGGAACGGCCCTTTCCCGCATGTCACTCTGTGATTCAAGGCAAAAAAACCCCGCTTCGACGTTCTGTGGGCAGAGGGCTTTGGTAGGGCCACTTGGCCGCAACTCTGCTGTGTCCCAGAATTCCCCAAAAACGGGAATCCTCTCTGCGCGCCGGCACGCTGAAGCGTGACCTGCGCCCTGGAGGAAGTCGAGGAAACGGCTTAAAATAAACCAGCCTACTGTTTATTTTTTCATTGTGCAGTTCCCCGCTGAGCACTCGCACTGCAATGCGCCCCTCCTGCCTGCCAGTGTCCTTAGTCATCCCTTCCTCTGCTGAGCCTTTATTTAGTTTTTGATTTTTTTTTTTGAATTGGGTCTGAAACTCCAGGGTCTAAAATGAACCGTGTACAGGCAGGATTTTTACCCCCAGCACAAGGCTTATACGGGGACAGCGCTGCATGCACATACCTCAGTGCTGAGTGGGGTTGGCAGAGGGAATTTTGGAAGACAAGTTCCTTGCTGTATTCAGTTGACTTCTGCCAAATTCTCTGGGATAAAATACTTGACATTAAACCAGGAAAATAGTCCTCTCCTTGAGGATCATCAAGTAACAGCATCCCAAGTGGATTCCTTTGCAGCTCGTGGACGGGAAAGGACACTTTCCGGGTGCTTTGTTTCATCCTGAAGCCTTGTGTAAACCAAGTCACCCAGACTGCAGCCTGAATGAGCCTCCTTTCCTCATGGTCTCTGTGTTAGTGGAAGGGGATTTGGCCGCACAATTCTGTGCCTGGAGTGAAGTGGTGTCCCAAAGCCCGCTGAAATCCACTGCACGTCCAGGGAGGAGTGCCCAGGCAGAGCAGAAACGCCTTTTACAACTACAAAAATCCTGAAAAGGGGGCACGACTGCTCTTTTCTGCCAGGTTGCACAAGGTGCCTGCAGCTCTGCTGTCCCAGCCCTGCCTTGTTGGGCTTTGCTGCCTGGCCCGCTTGTGGCAGCAGAGCAGCCCGTGGGTCTGGCCTCCCTGTTTATTCATCCGTGTCCCAGCTACGCGAGCATAAATCAGGAATACGTCCGCTGCCCCCTAGCTGCCTGCCCTCCGGATTAACGCTGCTATGAGAAGCTTGTTTCCTCCGACTTTTTCTCAGCGCGCGTGAACTCTCCTCCCCAAATCCGCGGGAGCTGCAGTTATGCAACCCGAACCCTGCGCATTAAGTCCTCCCCGAGCAGCACCACGAGCTCCTGCCCTAGGCTGCCGTTGGCGGGGGCATCGGCTGCCGTCAACCCCAGCGGGATCCAGCAGCCCGGCCGAGGGCGAAACCATCTCGTGCGACCTTGGAAGGGGAAATGCAGATTGCAGCTGGTTTGTGGTTTCAGAGCAATTGGATTAAAACCAGTCAGGCCTGAAGAAGATAGGAGGATTTGTAGTGGGAATAGGCTGGATTCCCCCCAAAAATGCACAAAGGTTGTATGAGGGAACGTGACTACCAGATAGCGTTTGCAAGGAGTGAGTCTGTGCACAGAAGCAGCTGAAAATGAAGAGACTCTCTTACCGTTGCCTGGAAGGGAGCGATTACGAGCTAGGGAGATGCTGTTGACAGGAATAATATCTGCAACATGGGGAAGCTAATGAAAAAGAAGAATCCTGTGGTCCCGGAGAGAGTTGCAGACAGTGGAGAGTCACTGGTATTTTTAGCCTGGCTTTCTAAAGCAGTACCGTTTTGCAATTGCTCCCAAAATACATTGAGGTGGAGGCAACCTTGGCCTTTCCTCCTTCTGCTGGGAACAGGGGTGAGAATCAAAGTGTCCCCATCACCCAGTGGCTCTGCCCTCCCTCCGTGGACACCATCCCCATCACGGTCACCAGAAACATCTCTTCATCGATGGGGATTCAGAGGTGGCATCACCCAAAGGTGCCTGTACATCCAAGCAGGTCCAGGTGTCAACCCAGCAGCTCTGCAAGGGCTGATTTACCCTATTCTTCAGCCCTTGCTGGTTTGTGGACACCTTGTTATCTAACAAAAGTTCCTTTTTTTTTTTTTTCACACAGCATGGCAAGGGAGAGGCTAAAAGACCTCAGACAAATGGTGTTTCTTGCAGGCTTCTTACAGGTCTCTGCTCCTCTCTGTTTCCTGGATGAAGTTATTTGGTTCAGCAAGGAAATCCCCCCAAACTGTCAGAGAAATAGAGAAAAAATGCCTATTTCCACCCAGATTTTCTAACTCTTTCCTGAAGATTCCCCATGGTTGTGAATGAACTTGCCTGCCATTTACTGCGAGCAAATTCTGAGGTCATTCGGAAAGGCAGGTTTTCTCAGAAGCGCTTTCCCGTCATTCCCTCAGCTCGAATCACCAGCATCCCCCAAATTCCGAGGAACTCCATGTACTCTGCAAAGTTTCCTTGCTTTTGGAAGGGCAGGCTCCTCTAAGTGGTTTCAGTCCGTGCCTGAAGGAATTGTAGGCAGTGATTCATCACACACACAGACAACAGATCCCAAACAACCAGAAGGTCAACTGTTTCTTAAGGCAAAAATATTTTGCAGTGATTTATAACCGTATCAGGGAAAAGAGAGCTCTTATGTGGCTAAAACAGGCAAATAAGAGATTGAGGAGATTTTTCATCCACGCTCAGCACACTTCGCATACTGTAACAAAATGTAAGTTTATTCCATTTTATTAGTAACGGGCATGGAAGAGCCAGTCAAAGAATTGGATTGATGTATCTTTGTCTTTTGACCAATGTTTAATATTCTAACTACAGTCCAGATGTAACATTTAGACACTGAAGAATACTTAGAGATTCAACCTCATACTTCCAATTTTTCTAGTACAAATACAGTTAGTACATAAAAAAAGGAATGAACGAACAAACAAAAATCCCAGAAACTTCATAACAGCACAGACTGGTTATGGCCTTGAGTTAAGTTCAAGTATTTCCCAGAGAAATGCAATGCAAGCAACAAGGTAATCTGGCTTTTACTGGGGACATCCCCAGCCCGGAATGGTAATAGTAGAAATACAAAGATGACCACTTTATCCAGCAAAGTTTAGTGAAAGTGTCAACATTTACGATTAGTTCAGCTACAAAGCTAAACCCGTCTTATGTGAACAGGATTACTAACCTGTAAAAAAAGCAAAGCTTTAGTTATACTGCTAGTTTTTATTCCCTGGCTGAGCTGCCTGACATTTAATTGAAATTCCTTGAGCAACCAGCTTCGTTTGGGATGTCTGTGAGGAGGTTTTTGCTTGTGGTTTTGTTTATTTTGCCTCCCTCTCCTTCCCAAACAGACACCATAAAGATGTGGCCTCTCTTACTGCCCTGAACAGAGTCGTTGCTGCAGAGGCATTAAAGCACAATCGTCACCTTTGTGGCCATGGCTGAGGAAGAACCCAATATTCCAAAGGCTTTAGAGGCCAACAAGCGGAAGAGGAACAGGGCAAGTGAGCAATTCAACAAATATAATACTAACACAGCTCAACATATATAATAATAATCCTGTGTATTTAGCGCCGTCTGCCTTGTGCTGGTTCCTGTGGGCTTCTTCGGTGGATGTGGAAGAACAAGGGTGACTTCTCCCCAGCACCAGAGCAACTTGCCAGGCTCGCTGGGATGTGGCAACAGCCGTGCATCTCCCAAGGCTGCCCAGACACCGGAGCAGTTCTGTCAAGAGTGCATCAAAGCACTTGGAAAAAAAATGGAAAGGCAGGATCATCCCCATTTCACTGGGAGGAAACGCAGACAGACTCCAGTGCAAAGTATTTTACACACCTAGTTGTTTTGAGCCCTGCAAATGAGCAGAACTGGCTGGCTGAACGGCTCAGAGAGGGGTTGTCCTGTCTCCCTGCCAGACGAGGAGGTTGTATTGATTGCACAAGTGTCTGTTCTGGTTCTAGCACTCATCAATATTGCAATAATCGACTGCCACTATGGAACAGTGTGTGCGTATTAAATGTGATGATGACACCCGCCAGGAAGGGTCTGCGAATTTGCTGCAGGACTGGCTGCTCATGCAAAATCCTTTCGGCAAACCAGTGTGAAAGGGGAAAAAGCAGATGGGGGGACAAGCGCTGAGCAAGGGCAGGAAAATGCCAGCTGTACACACGCGTGTCTGCAGAGGAGGGCAAGCCCCGGGCCTGCAGAAACGAGGGCCATCTGCTGCAGCACTGCCGCTGGCACCCTGCAGTGCTATAAAAGCATGCAGTGGCTGGTGATGGTTCAAAGACAGCAATGAAAATCACACTGGAAGCACAGCCTTTGGAAAAAAGTTGAAGGAGCAGGAGTTCAGCTTAAAGTAGACTATAGGGGTATAAAAATGATCTTCAAACACCCAAAGATTGCTGCGGATACAAGGGAAATACGCTGCTTTCCATGTCTACTGAGTGCCAAAGTCAAGGTTTGCAGCACGGGATGTTCACGATAGACATTAGGGTTGCCCTGTTGCTCTCCTGCGGGGTTTCTGGCTTAAAATCTGCTCTTTTCCCTACAGCAAGGCAGGATGGTTCCCACATGCCAGAGCAAGGGAAGTGCACGGCACAGCCCCTAAATTGGGTGACTCGATTGTGAATCTGCAGGTCAGCAGGAGCCAGGGGACCAATCTGAGGCATCAGGAAATGCTCAGACCTTGCGTGGGGCTGAGGAAAGTTTTGCTATTACAGGCAGGCAAAATCCAAACTGAGGACAAGCGTTGCCAGGACTGTGACACCACGAATCATCCCAAAGGAATCGAGAAAACCCCGCACAGCAGCCAACTGTGACTGTCGTCAGACCGTCCATCCCTCCTTTGGGATTACGGCTTTAAATGCATTCTATTTCCTTGGAAAGGGCAAAGAAATGAGCAGGATTCGCATGGACGTGCTGTACAAGCTTGCACAGTGCTGTCCTGCCGAGCAGTCAGATATGTTTCTCTCCCCACCACTGTGGTGTGAACTTAGGAACCTGGAGTACAAAATCTGTGGCATATGGGTCACGCCTTCGTGCAACAAATGTGGGTTTCCACTGACCGGTCCTGCTGCAGAGATCCACTGATCCTCCCCCTGGATCCAGTGGATTGTTTTCAAAGGGGAAGTCTTGAGTAACAAGGCGCTGCCAGCATTTTACCAATACCTTTAGTGGGATCAGGACCAAGCCTCAAAGTATTCCCTGGACTTTTAGGCAAAACCATATGGAAGATTTGCAGGTGAATACCTTACTTAGCGTTTCTTCGATTTGTGTATACGCCTACTTTTTCTTCTACCTCTACCTCTAATGGCATTGCACAGATTTGTCAGTGCTGAGGTGCGATACTGAGGTGTATCCATGTGGTCTATGGGCCTGATCACACAGGCAACCTGGAACCTTTTGGAGATTGATCTCAAGGACATGAGGAAGATGGTCAGCAAGCAGTCACACGGGTCCAGTGGATAAGAAATGCCATCACGGGGGCCTGTGTGTGACTTGTCTGGCTGGCAGTGCTCTGAGCAAACAGCAAGTGCATTTCAGCATATGGACCTTGTTGTCCTTCAGCGGGAATTTACTCATTTCATGTTAAGTTTGCTGATAAACACTCTGCCAATTTAGGTCCTGCAGGGTGGTGAATCAACTGTTTGACTCCTGGGAGGTTGTGAGAGCATCTGCTAAGCCACAGGCATCTCAGCAAGACCTCTGCTCTGTGTGGGATGTGACCCAGCCTGGGACGCGTTGGACTGCGAGGCAGTCGCTGATTTCAGCCTGTACCAGTTGACAGCAGATGGTCTTTTCCTCAAGCTAACAAAAAACCTACATAGTAGGTTTGCTTTCTGCTTTGAGTTACTGGGTGGTGGCAAAGCCACAGGCCAACAGCTGTACAAGAGACACAGGGTGAAACCACCCTGACAATGTATATTCACCTTACGAGCAAGAGCCTTGGAGATCGGCAGCTTTTTTAACATTGCCCCTTTGTAACTGCAAACCTTCCCCTCCCCAAAATCCAAAACAACCCCCAAAAAGTCTTCCATAAACTAGGGGAAAACTTGTTACTGGCCTTGGTCCTGTCCCCACTGATCTTCTACTGGGTGCTCCAAGCAAGTATGTGAAAGGCTGTACCCAGGGGTTGCTCCAGGAGGTCGCTCTGGATCAGCCAGGTTTACCCAGTGGAGGGGAAGGCTTAAAATTTCCAGCAGGTTGATATTAGGTTTATATATATATATATATTCACACAGATGGGTTCATACGTGTCCATATATATACTTACATGTACACACAGACACAAACTGTATACCCACTATGCGTAGATCTGTGCTTTGCCACTATTTATAAGGGTTTGATTAAACAGAAAAACAAATCTTTCAGCACTGACCCTCCAATCCCTACTACAATTTAGCAAATGAAGATGCCCAAACCCTTTTTAATTTTGTTTTCCTGGTTGCTTAAAGGCACTTTCTGATGATGTGAAATAGCAGTTTTGTTAAAAATGCTGTAAGTGCAACAATCCCCATCACATCTGCAGCAAGAGCTACCCCAAAACCCTTACTGCAATTCCACTGCAAACTCCTGCTTTAGAGTATTTGATCATATTTGTTTTTCGTTTCAATGTAGAGGAACAAAAAAAATAAAACCTTTAGCGCTGTGCTCTGCTCTCAGGACTCTCTGCGTAGAGACAGTCACTGCGTTTCAGCCCCCCGCAACGCAACGAGTGGGCCGGGCTCCAAGGCCACCTCCAGATCTCCGTTGAGTTCGTTTCCAGCGATGCCTGCTAATGCAGCTGCGAATTCAGACAGGAAATTAGCCGTAAGCGTGTCAGGAAAGTTCGCGCAGCGTGCCAGCTGTTTTCCCTTTCAGTCAAGGGAGCGTACATTAATTTTGATTAAGGATATTTAGTAATTAAGCACTCCCTAACATACAGTCCGCTATCCTTGCGCTGCAGGGGGGAGTTGCTCGCTGTAGGGGTGACTTCTGAGCGACCAGCAGCTCTTCTCCCCACCACAGCGCGCTGTGCAGTCCGCGTTGGAGGGCATGGCAGTGACTGAACGGGTCGGATATGCAAGGGCCCTGACCCTTGCTAGTGCTCACTGGAGGTTCCCAGCTGGAGAGCGGCTTATAAACAGAAAGGAAATGTCTTTTGTTAATATATTGGAAGACAACACTAAATTGGTCTGAAACTCCTTCTCACTGCTGACTTCCATGTAAAAATCATGCCCGTGCCCTGTCAAATAAACTCAAGACAACACTGTAAAAACAGAAACAACCCCAAATGAACCCCCAGCTTACACTGCCCTGTCTCCTAAGCGAGCTATATCCATACAGATGTCTTTCCGTCTTTGCTGCTTGAGCTTCCTTTCTCCGAGCAGGCTTTGGGTTTAGCACCCTGTTTCTCCTGGGCGGTGTTGGCCCTGTTCTGCTCTACCACCGTGCCGCCCGAGGCAGGACTGCTGGTTCGAGAAGGCTGTGTGTTGGGCTGGGGGCTGCTGTAGCTCTGAAACGCTATATCTAGTTGCTCTTGAGCCACTCGCAAGTGTTTGTGCAGGGTGGACAAGTCTGCTGGAATATTCTCATCCGGGCTCGTGCACTGCTGTTCCTGAGCCACATTAGCCAAGTTCTGCTCGTGGGCCATCAGGCTGTTGGGGATCTTGGTGGACTTTTCTGATTTCACTACCAGGTTGTACTCAGGAGGGCAGGAGATGTTCTTTGGGTAGGCGTAGTTGTAGGGAGGCTGCCTAAAACTGTTGATTTTTCGGTTACGGATGGCATCTCGGATGGTCCCAAAGCCCAGGTGAAACATCTCACACATGTTAAGCAATAAGCACATACAACTCACAACATACATCACCAGGAGAAAGATGGTCTTCTCTGTTGGCCTCGACACAAAGCAGTCCACAGTGTGAGGACAAGGGACTCTGTTGCAGACGTAATAAGCTTCAACTTCAAAACCATAGAGAAGGTACTGCCCTACCAAGAAGCAAACTTCAAACGAAGCTCTGGCAAGGAGCTGGAAGACATAGATTTTCATCAGTCCTTCTTGCTGAATGCGCCTCCTCCCGTCGTGCTTCTGCTGCTCTTTGCTCTTAGGCTTGGCTTTGGCTTTTTCGTTTTCTGCTGTATCGTCTGAAATCATGGGCTCCTCTTCATCTGCCTCCGTGGGATCCTCCATGTTGCGCACAGTCTGCCAGTTCAGAGCAAACTGCTTCTTCTTCTTGAATCCCTTGAACTTCTTCTCCTCCTCCGAGGACCTGGCAATCCTGTGGATGGCATAGCCCAGGTACATGACCGAAGGGGTGGATATCATGATGATCTGGAAGACCCAAAACCTGACGTGTGACAGCGGCGCGAAGGCATCGTAACAGACGTTGTCACAGCCAGGCTGCTTGGTGTTACAGGTGAACTTGCTCTGCTCATCGGAGTAGATGGACTCCCCTCCGACCGCTGTCAAGACAATGCGGAAGACGATGAGCACGGTGAGCCAGACCTTCCCCACGAACGTGGAGTGATTGTGAATCTCTTCTAGCAGGCGGGTTAGAAAGCTCCAGCTCATGTTGGTCATAAGGGCTACTCAGTTATAACCTGAAGGAGGAGAAGGAAGCAAAAAAACATGACTGTAAGTTAATGCCTGTGGCAATGGTCAGCAGCAGAGTTGAGGTAGCAAGCAAGTCCACCAAGTCATGGCTAGTATAGGGACATACTGAACCTCCTTGATAGAAGGCAGGAATATGTTGCACTGGATGTATATAAATTCATAGCAAGGCAAGTCCCAGCATCTGTTGGATTCCTGATACTCATTTTATTGCCTCTTTCAAGATGTAGCTCGGCTGTAACAAGGCTTTTTGGAACTGCGTAAATGAACCTAGGAGAGAAGGGAAGGCACCTGGGCACAATAAGCTGATTAACTTGTGATCATCTCTTGCTTGTGCGTCTTGTGCTCCTGCACCCCACAAGAGAAGGAATGTGGGAGGTGCTGATTGTGGGAATAAGAGAGGTTCCCCACGTCACGGAGACTGGCACTGCTGAAATGAAATGCTTTCCTCAGGAAGCCCAGAAAAATGCAAAAAAAAAAAAAAAGGCAGAAGAATGGGAATATTTATGTTTAAAGTAAAAGGAGCTTTTAAGTTCCTTTTGAAAAACAAAAGTTTAAATGAAGCGCAGGCTCTTTTAAAAATAACCTTCAAAAGCTTGCAGAGAAAACCATGCGACTGAGAAGACTTGCACAGCTGGGGAGGAAGAGTCCATGAGATCCATTTTGGGCTCAGTTTTGCTTGCAATGGGTCTTCAGACCAACCTCCTTGGTTTATCCCCAGACACCAAGAAAGACACTCAACCATTTTTGAGTGGCAGCAGCCCTGACAGATACCTGATGACTCACGACCCCATGGTAGAGGCCAGAGAAGAGAAGATGCTCATTAATCTCCCTCAGCATCCTTGGGTGCATCAGCGCGACCCTTGCTTGTTCTTTGGCCTTTGCATCCTGTGCTCCACTGTGTCGTGTGGGGATTTAGGCTTTGCAAAGCCATCACTTGCTCTAGTTTCTATTCAGATCATGTTTGATCATAGTTGGCTCAGGTGGGACTCAGTGCACAGATTAAAAGGCGGATTAGCATCAAGGTTTTGTATATGGGGCACAATCTGTTCCCGTTAAAGGCAGCCGAGACTGGAGAGCAGTTGAGCTCGCCCTCCAGCAGACACCTGCATCAGTTCTCAAGCTCCACAGACTGCAGGGGAGTCACCACCTTGTTTGTACATAGGGCCCTACCAACAGGCAGCAAATGAGGGGTCTGAGCCGAGACTCATCCTTGAGACGATGCTTGTGCCTGCATCCAGCAGAAGTAGAGGGAACACAGGAGCATGGAGGTGTTGTGGGGTAACTCAGCCCAGGTGGCTGCCCCAGCACAGCTCTTCCCAGGCTGTCACTTGGGTCATGCAAGGGAAGGGGAAGGAGCTACATTTGCTGGGAAAGGCTGACCCACACCAAAGCCACCCCTGTTTCAGCCCTGGATCACTCACCAAGAGCTTCTTCTCTGGAGCTCTTCCCAACCTGCCTGGATGCCACCCTGTGCCACATGCTCTGGGTGTCCCTGCTGGAGCAGGAGGGTTGGACTAGAATGTCTCTAGAGGTCCCTTCCAACCTAAACCATTCTGGGATTCTGTGATAGTCCAGGAGGCCAAATGACACTCTGGGACATGAGCCTGTCACGAGGGGATTGTGCACCAGCTTTACGTGGAAATGCACAATTTAGGCATAGGATTTCCATGGAGCTCGACACCACTGGCCATGGCGGCTGGGTGGGCAGGAGCCCTCGTGCAGCCGCGTTCCCCATTGCGGCGCTCCGTGGGCTCAGCGCCGCATGGGAGCAGAGAGGGAAACGTGACTTGCTCTCTTCTCCACATTGTGCCGTTCTGGAATGTTATTTTGCTCATGCTGCGTCTTCGGACACGAGCCAAAGGCAGTTCGTTTGCTCAGCACGAGTCTCCACGCTGCCGCGGGAGGGAACGATACGGCCTGAGGCTCAAGATCCAGCTAAATTCTTTCAACGTCAAGAGCTCTCGAGAGAAGGCAGATGGAATTTTCTAACCCTGCTATTTCTAGATCAAACAAATCTTCTGTGAACCCAAAACCCCAAATCTTCACACGCTGGTCCCAGACAGCAGGAGCTCTTTGCAGATGGTGGCGAGGACTGTTATTCTTTCCCTATTCTTTCCCAGCTGGAGAAACTGAGGCAGGGAGTGGGCAGGCAACTTCCCCTAGGCAGATTGACAAGCTGGGAGAAGAGGTGGGGAAGGTCTCCTGCATATCCTGAGCTTCTCAGTTGAAGCCCAGCAGTTCCGAAAGCCACTTGGGACTAAAATCCCCATCTCCTGTCCCAAAAGTGACTCAAGCCAGTGGCCACCTGGTGTCCAGAAAACCTGTGATAGTGGAGTCCCCATGCCCCAGCCCCAGTGGTCTTTATAGAAGCGCTACTGCAGAAGAACATGGAAAATGATCTTGACAGAGCTGTTCATTAATTAAGGAAATGGAGCTTATTAAGGGACAAGATAGGAAAGCACTCCCTTTAAGTGATTTTTGCTCCTTTAAACTCCATTGATACATTTCAAAGTGACTTTATCCCTACTGCTGATTTGTGCCTGTGCTCAGTTATGGGCAAAATGGGGAGCTAATTTATTTGCAGGATTAATTATTTGCACTCATGCAGGCTGCAGCTGATGGGAGCTTGGGGAGGGGTAGACCCGACTACACGGTTGTACCTGCTGCAGGACATGGTGTGTCCGTGTCCAGAGCACCTGATTCATTTGATTCATTTCAGTGTGTGCTCAGGGGGTCTAAACTGGGGAGAATTTACCATTTTGCAGTTGTTACTCAAGGACAAAATTACCAGAGAGCTGAGGAGGCTCCAGCAGGACTTTTGCTGGAGGCACTGAAGATCTGATCTGGGTAATGGTGGGTTTTAGAGCAAATATTCAAGGTCTGAGCTGATATTTTTGGTCTCTCTGACAGATACCAGGTACTGGCCACAGATGTGAGTGCCATCCTGAACAGTGCAAATGCCGCCAGCTCCAAAAATGCGCTGCCCTCCGCACACATCTAGGTTTGCAGCCACATCTGCACAAAACAACCTTGCGCTGTGTCTGCATCCCACGGGCCCCGCGCCTGCCTCCGTGCACCTGGATGATCCTCCGTGCCCACCCTCTCCCAGCACCGTATTGGAAAGAGCCCATGGAGACGAAGGAAAAAACCCCTCCCACAATCTGCTCAGTTAAAACCCTCCTACAATCTGCTTGGTTAAACTTTCCAGCGCTTTTTTACAACTGGCTGGCAAGGAAGTCTCTGCATTCACTGCATGCAAAATGATATTTTAATGCCTTTAACTGCTTGTGGACTCTAAGACTTCACTCCCTTTTGAAAGCAATTTTCAGGTAAGAAGCTTCCAAATGGTCACATCACTTTAGCTAAAGGAACAGGATGGTATTAGGAGAAGACTGTGGCTCTTCTCAAAACGCAAACGATCAAAGACAGGGGTTTGAATCTGCTAAATGCTGGAAACTCAATTCCTCTGCTCAGTTTACAAAGTGCAGATCTCTAGGCAAAAAATAGGAGTTGTGGAACTGCATCAAGTAGATGATTGTAGCGGAAGGGTAGATTATCCAGTTAAATGACCTGCTGGAGAGATCACCTGAGGGCATCTCCCATTTCTTCTCCTTTGCAATCCATTCATTCACCACAGTATGTAACTTCACAGGTCTCCCCCACACTGTGTGATATGCAACATACAAAATCCCTGCTGGGTAAATGTTGCTCTTTGGAGCAGCTGCAGAAGAGGGGAGCTGCACTATGTTCTCAGCTGACCCTCACCCAAAGCCCACACAGTCCGACCCACACGTTTCTGGAGCCTTTGGCTTCCCTCTAAAGCAGCCAGAATTGAGTGCAGCCGGGTAGAGGATCTGCCTTTTGGCTCTGAGCCTCACAGTTACTTCCCGAGACCAACCGTCTCCGCTGTGCGATTGCAGACGCAGCTGCTGAAACGGGGAAAGCTTGAAAACCTGGGTTTAAAATAAGCAGGACAAGGGGAAGCAGGGGAAGGAAGCGGGAAAAAAAATCCGCTATTGCCGGAGGGCTTTGCTGTCTGCTCCGCTGCCCTCCCCGTGCTCCGCCAGTGCCAACTGAAGGAGAAACACAACTTAAACTCTACTCACAGGGACATAGCGCTCCTCGCCGCGGGATTCTCCCCCCAATCCGCATTCCAAGGCTTTTCCCGCGCTCCCGGCCCTAGATGAGTGGCTGCCGCCACCGCAGTCGAGCCACGGCCGTGCCCAGGCGCCTTGCACAGAGCGCTCTGCTCCAGGGAAGTATTTAACGGCCGGCAAACTCCGCCTCTGGGGCACCCGCTGCTGGGACGCCCCGCGCGCTGCCGGACGAGTGGGATCACCCGCCGGCCCTTCCCTTTCCCGCACGGCCCGTGCAGGATTGCGCGGCGGCTCTGGCCTTCACCCCGAGCCCCTGCAGACGAGAGGAAGGTGCTGAGCAGCGGGGCAGAGCAGAGCGTTGCTCTAAACACAAACAAGGCGCCGGCTCCGTTTTGGGAACGCCGCCTGGAATTCTACTCCAGGGGCTGCTGGAAGTAAACTTGTAGCATCAGTTAGCGGCGCTGCTAACGGATTCGCAAGACAGAAAGCGTGACTAATAGGGAACATGTGGAAAACACGTTTTGGCAAAAGGTCCCTGGGCAGAGACTTGGTGGAAAAAAGGAGTGTGAGAGAGGCAAGACTCGCTAGCGGGAAGAACTTATTCCAGGATCCTGCTTTGCCGCACAGCCAGGTGAGGTGCTCTGAAAAAGCTCACGGGCTGAGTAGAAAACCAGCTTCCCTTCTCAAAGTGGGGACCGTGATGGCTCTCTTGGCCTCTTTGCAGGAGCAACAGATGCATAAAGCCATTTGGGAGTGAACACAGGACCTAAGGCAGATGGAGGAGAATCCTCCTGGTGGCCCACGTGTCACTTCTGCTCCCTGCTGCGTTCCAGGGAGCTTTGCTGTTGCCACAGCAGGGCTGGGACTGCAGGTAGCTACCGAGGCTGGAATGGAGAGTGAAGGGCTGCGTTAGCCTCACCCTAACAGGGACTCCAGCGCGATGGTGTTTCTGGATGTGCTGCAGAGACCTCCTTGAAGCTCTTCAGATAAAAAAAAATGACTAATCATGCACAGTGATTGCTTAATTTTTCATTCTGAAGAAGCCATCTCTGAGAGGCAGGTGGAAAGATGGAAAGAGCCCAACAGCCCAGCCTTATGCTAAGTTATCTGTAGGAATGAACATACCCTTAAGAATGTTCCAGTGGAAACAGGTCTATTTTATTTTTGTGGGGGCAGTGGGGAATAAGCCCCAATGAAGTTAAGTTGTCCTGACCCTGGTGCATCCTTCATCTTAAGAGTACAGCGCTCCTACAAAGCTTGCACTCTCAAAGGCCCTGGTGGGGATAGGGAGCTGGTTTCAGAGGAGAGCACCAGGTCTGCTGCTCTCACAGAAAGCCTGGGCTACAAAGCAACCAGGGCAGCTTTGCCAGAGGACAACGTAGCTTGTAGGTTATAAAATCCCACTTATCTCCACTGATTTGGGCAGGGTTGTCCCAGCTCTCCCTTCCCTGCCCAGAGGTGGGCAGGTTCATGTGCAGCACTGCTTTGCCAAGGTCATATCCAAGGGCTGTCTGAGATGTACTAAGCGAGGGCTGCTCCACACGGAGCCAAAATAGCATCTCAGCCCTCAACGTGCTGCTGAACTAATTTCATGGGAAACAGTAGCTGCCTGGACACGTGGTGAGAACCCCGGCTGAGAGAGGAAATGTGTAGTGAGCCAAGGCCGCCACGCGGTTCCCAGAGCTCAGCGGCAGCCTCCCACTGGCTTCAGGGAGCCCCACGACGGCCACCTGCACCGTGGCAGTGACCTCCTCTCCCGCGCAGACCTTCACACGGAATCATGGAATGGCTGAGGGTGGAAGGGACCTCTAGGGGTCATCCAGTCCAACCCCTGCTCCAGCAGGGACACCTAGAGCACGGTGCACAGGGCGGCATCCAGGCGGCTTGGGAAGATCTCCATAGAAGGAGCCTCCACAGCCTCTCTGGGCAGTCTGTGCCAGGGCTCTGGCACCCTCTTAGGAAAAAAAGTTCTTCCTGACATGGAGGTGGAACTTCCTGGGTTTCAACTTGTACCTGTTACCCTTTGTTCTGTCACCAGCCACCACCAAGAAGAGTTTGACCCCATTTGCCCTACATATTCCCCTCAGGTATTTGCACATATTGATCAGGTCCCCTCTAGGGGATTCACCTCCTGGGGCCACCTCTGTGGGTGTCACATCATGGTCCCATGCAGGGACCCGGCCATTTCCAGCACGTTTCACACCACCATCATCCAAAAACAAGAGCTTTGAGCTCCGCCAGCTTTGAGGGGTGACTATGAGCATTCAAAGCCTGTCCTGCCCGAGCAGGACGGAGCTGGAGAGAGCATGGTTATTTATAAATAACTATCTGAGAACAACTTGCAGGCCCTGCGGGGCTGCAAGGAGCAACTTAGAGATAAAAGGCAGCTCGGCACCGTGCCGGGGCCAGGCAGCCTCCCCTGGCCCTTGGTTTTCTAACCCATGAGGGTTATTTATACACCCAGTGGGTCCCCTCAGTGGGAGTCTTCTCAAGGGGGCCGCTCGAGGGAGCAGAAAGGTTTTAGGTGGGTTTTCACCCTCAGGAGGGGCGGGTTTTGTGCGTGCCCAAACCTGCTCTGTGTAATAACGCAGAGGACAGGAACAGGCACATTCCCATGAACTGTCTGCGTTTCCCTCCTTGCAGGGCAGACGCTGGAGAACAAACAGAGCTGCTGCAGCCCCAAACAAATCCCTGTAATAAAGCTGCTGTAGGCAGCTTTTCACTCCCTGTCCATCCTTCCCCGGGTCCCTGCCTCCAAATAACGCTGGAATTGGAGAAGAAAAGGAAAAAAAAAAAAACAACAAAAAAAGCAGGATGAGAAGGAAAGGAAATGGGTGTATGGAGACTTGTGCAAATCTGGCTTACTCAGAGCCATCTATCCACCCAGGCATCCCTTGCATTTTAGAATTACTCATCTTTAAAGGATCATGGCATAAAGATTCAATTAAAATGAATAACAGCTGGATGCCAACAGTGAGCAGATCTATCTTGTTCCCTATTGCAGCAGTGACGAGTAGCAAGCAAAATCACCTAGTCCGGTCCCGTTTCCATAAATCTCTGTGCTACATGTGCATTTACTTATCTAATTTTCACCTTTCATTTTTCATTTTTCATTTTATCCATTTCCAAAGCAGATCAAGTGGAGAAAGGCAACTCCGCTCAAATAATAAACTGGATTTTTTTTCTCTTTTCCCCTAGCTTTTTTATTGTTCTGTTTGTGCTGGTGGGGCTTATAACTTGACCAGTGAGCGATAAGGCCTGATGGTGCCGGTGCCAGGGAAGGCACCTTTAAAACCTTGTGCCTACAAGGAGAAAACAGCAGGTTTTAATCTCATTAGTAGGTCTGCTTTGGCCAGGCTGCTATTTGCAGCCCCATTGCTTTATCAGAGTGCTGCTGTGCTAAAAATGGCTTTAAACAGAGATTTTGCTCAGGCATAAACATGTGCTTCAGGGAACGGCGCCCTCCTCTATAAATGCTTCCTCTTTTTCTGAAATTCCCCCCTTCCTGCCATTATCCTCATTGTCTTCAGAGCCGCCGGTCCCTGCACGAGGAATTTATGGGGTTGGGAGGAAAGGACCAGACACACGTCTGTGCCCAGCCCAGGTCATCAGCTTGCCCCTCTCCATCCCCTTGAGCCTCGTAGCTCCTGTTTCCTCAAACACTGTATCCCAAAGACATGCCGCCTCATCCTAAAAACTCGGAGATTTGCACCCTTTTCTTTTGCTGTAGCAATTCCTTGCTTGAACGTCATCGCTCGCCTTGCTCAGCAAAGCTCTCTGCTTCAAAAACGCAGCATCTGTGGGAATTTGAGTGGATTTTTCTGGACTTGGCCAGGAAAAACAAGGAATATGTCTTAAAATTCAGAAAGAAGGGAAGAGATGTGCTCCTGCCATGATGGTGACTGTGCCTCTCCACGCTCAAATTAAGGCATTCCGTGAGTGTAATCTCCCTTTAGCCGGCAATAATAATTCAACGGAAAAAGCAGGAGGGCCAAACTCGGAAAATCGTGTCTCGCACAAATTCAAAATGTAGATGTTGGCTATCAACTCAGGTGTGGATACTTGAAAACGAATTTGAAACATACTTTTTTGATATTGCTGAATGCTGGCCGCAGAAAAGGAGAAGCGCTCCACTTTGAAAGTATAAAAAAGGCAAATATAGTTAAATAACAGCAAAAACCAACTAGAAAAGCCCAGAGGAAGCATTTAAACCCAGGCCAATGAGCAGAAATAATTTATTCCAGTTCTTCCCAGCTGAAATTTTCATTGTGATGGGCAAATTCTTGAGATAGATTTCAGGGCTGAAAAAAAAAAGGCATACTTTTTTTGGACAGGACCATTTCTGCTGAAAATGTCAAGGCTGGTTTTATTCTCTATGGTAACATGTGCCCGTGTACTGAAAGGCAGTGAAGGAAGGAAGCTCAGGGAACCTGGAAGGCTGCCGCACCACTATGGACAGCACTAACATTAGAAAGCCCGGCTGCCCAGTGACGCTCTTTATAGCATTTTTCTATTTGTCTTATTTGTCTGTTGTGGATCCAAAGAAAGCATAGTGCAAGCAGCGATGTGCCTCAAGAGTCAGAGGTCTCTGCAGCGGCCAAATCAAGCAATTATTTCCTTCTCTATTTGCTTCCCTTTCCTGGAGTAGCCGTGCATGGAAAGAGAAGGGAAAAGTCTCCCTCCAGCTCCACCCAAGCGCAGTGGGGCAGCACCTGGGCTCTGCCCCAAACCCATCGCCGCTCCCCGAGCCCTCATAACAGGAAGCAATAAAGTTTCCAGCCAGCGTTCCCAGCGCTGCCTTTCCTAAAACGCATCCCCTGTGAAGCGAGGCCAAGCTCGACTTGCTGTAGACCTTCCTGAACTTGCACAAAAGACGAAAAAGCAAAAAAAAAAAAAAAAATAAATCAGCGGAAGTCAATCTTCTGGCAACAATGGCCATGCAAAAGTTCATGGCCCATCCCCTCCTCCTGTCATTGCCCCTGGTAGCTCCTGCTTTAGCAGTTCACAGAGCAGAGGAGTGTTAACATGAACGAGGGCAGAGGAAAAAAAGACCAGAGTGCGTGGGAAGCATAGGGAGCACTGGAAAAAGTCAAGGGGTACCAAAAGCCAACCCGTTTCCAGAAAGATGTTTTTCTTTTTTCTAACACCTGTGACTGGGCAGAGATGCTGCATTAAGTGGGAGCTTGGAAGAGCCTCAGGAAAAGGGAGCAGAAACAAAGGGTTGGGGAGCAAAGATTGGAAGGTCAGCCACAGCTTCTGGGCTCGGTTCAAGAGCTGCTGTGGGAGGTCCCCTGGTTTGCATGGAGTGGACAAGAAGGATCTAGGTCTTCCCTAGTATTCAGCTACATTGAATACATGTGCACAGTGTGTATAGAGACAGAGAAGAGAGGGGACAGGAGAAACCAAGGACTCCAGACACAAATGAAGCTCTTGTTGACATCTTGCATGAAGGACTAAGCCAAATTTTATGCACTAGAGATGAGGTGCTCCTGCTGGTCCTCTGAGGTAGGAGGTCACACTGATGCTCTTCTACATCTCTCCTGCTAGACACAGCAGAAGTAAAAGGGTCGTTGTGGCCAGCTGGACTACCAAAACGCAACTGATGTCAGACCATTATGTGCAGCAAGTCTTGGACAAGCTCCTCCACCAGGAATTAACAAGATTTGTACCAGTTTTGCTTGAAAAAACAAGTCAAGGCAAAAACATGCACCAGGAGAATAGAGGTGTTCACTAAATACTTTTTAGATAGGGTGAGACACCCAGTTGGGAAGAGAGATGAATGACAGCTGGCCAGGACATAAATCTGTCCATAAACTGAATCACTTTCAGTGGACCTTGTCTCACTCACAGGCCCCTGGCAAAGTCAAGATCTTACTTGACTTGGGGGCAGGCTCATAGTGAGCAGCACCCAAACGATATCAAAATTTTGGACAACATCCAAAATGCAGCTCATTCCTTTGTCATGCAGAAGGCGATACTGCAAGGCTGAAGGACCATGCCTGACCAACATTTCTGCTGATCGGACAACGTTCTCCTTAAGGAGTTCTTCCTCTTCTGAGGAAGACCAGCTTTCCTGTGAGGGTGCCAGAGCCCTGGCACAGGCTGCCCAAAGAGGCTGTGGAGGCCCCTTCTCTGGAGATCTTCCAAACCTGCCTGGTTGCCACCCTATGCCCTGTGCTCTGGGTGTCCCTGCTGGAGCAGGAGGTTGGACTGGATGATCCCTAGAGGTCCCTTCCAACCTCAACCATTCCGGGATTCTGTGAGAATATCCCTTGGGGCCTATCTCCTCACAGCGGAGCCTCCAAGCTTGTTTCATTCTAAACCAGGAGGTCCGCTCAGTGCTGTGTTGGGTGGACTTAACACTGATATCGACCCTTTGTCCCATGAGCTCCACAGCCCATCCTGTGGGTCGGATGGGCCTTATTTCCCTGACAGAGTGATGAGGGGAAACCCTAACACTGGCCTTGCTCTGTTTTGGCTGAAGAACACTTTTGCGTCAAAGTAAATGGCTGTGCAACCCACCAATAAAGATAGTCCCACTGGCCTACCTCTGAAGATCTCTGTTTCCCTCTCAATCTTGATTCACTTCTTGGCTAGTACCTACCTTCTCAAATCACCGTGCAACAGGAAAAGACACTCTGCAGAAAGGCTGAGAGGTTTGGTTGAGATTTCTTTCATCCCAAGAACAGCTTGAAGATTGGGTTCAAAGTCATCTCCATGCCTTTGCTATCCCTAAAATAATCATAGCTTACTAAGTGCAGATTAAAAGAACTGAGTCTTCACCCTGACACAGAAATGAGCTTTCAGTGAGCAAGACGCCTATAAACCACTGTGGGAATCTGACCCACAGGATCCATCCTGGCTGCCTGCGTAAGGTCCATGCTCCTCATCCGCACGCGATGCTCCCTGTTAAATCTTGGCCATGTCCCGTGAGCGCTGAATGACTGCCAAGGACTTGTGCTGTCCTAACCCAAGAGGGCAAGGAAGAGACATGACCTGCAGAGCACCTCACTGGGTCCTGCCTCCACTGAGCTGCCTTCCAGCACTGCAAGTGCTGCTGTTACACTGAAGAGTCACCAGTATAAATCAAACAGGAGTTTTTGTAGGCAGTTTTTCCATCCCATGGCTGGATCCAGCCATTCCCCCAAGCAAAAGATGTGCTTCTTTGGGGGAAAGACCAAATTAAAACTAGGGTTTTCAAAACTAAGAATGTAGAGTTGGTCTCCTAAATCAATTGTCTAGAACCTACATGAGTGCCCTGGTTACTGGAGTTGAAGTGGCCCTCAGGGGGCCAGATATGTATGATGAGTCCAAACCTTATTCCAACAGAATTTGAGCTTCTAAGACCAAACCTCCTGGAAAGCCCAACACAGTCACTAGGACCCTCAACCCGTTGGCTTTGGAGAAGCCTGTGAGTTTGGAAAAGCCAGGCCAGAGCCGTTAAGGGTAAGACTATTCAGTGACCCAACTATTGTGCAAAGGGGGAAAAGGAGTGGGGACAGCGACCATACCCTTTACTCCCCCATATAAACCTATCCCTGTTCCCTCTCTGAGTAAGCTCCATGCAGCAGAGCCCAATCCTGCAACTCTAAATCAGCAAAATGTCCCGGAATGGGGTGCATGACCCCTTGGTGCACTATCCCCATCCACCTCGTGCCTGGTCCCAAAGACCCATGGGTGAGTCGAAGACAGTGCTGGGATGAGTTGGACCTTTCTGCAAGCTGCAATGATTTCATGTTGTAACAACACATGGAAAAAATCTGCACTGAAGCCGTTACCATAAGGGGGAACTTTGCCAAGGCAGCCAGGACTGGGGAGGACAGAAATGATATATGTCCATAAGGACAAGTAGTGACTACCCAGGTTCATCCACCTACAAAAGCTCAACATAAGCCACGTAAGGATATTGAAGACCAGAAAGCAAAGGTCTAAGCAAAAAATACCAGACAGCTGAGTGTGACTTTATGGGTCATTTTTCCATTGTTATTAAGACTTAAACATAGCTAAAAGGGAAGGGAAGGAGATCAGTGTGTGATAAATGAGGGAACAAATGGGCTGGATACTCTTGCCAACTGTTCTTCGATAACAGGCAAAACAGAAAATGAAGAAAAAGGAAACGTTATTACTACAAGTACCTTCCTATCCTTCTGGCTGGGGTCCCAGCGTGACTGAGGCAGGTTTCTACTCTGCTAATAGAGATTTATCATTCTGCAAGTATCATAGCAAATATTTAAATGAATACTTAGGTAATTATGAACAGAGATAATTATATAATTATTGCTACACAGAGAAGAGAAAGAATGGACGAGAGAAGTGCCCAGAGCTGGTACAGTACCTTCCCCGGGAGTCCTCAGGATGGAACATCAGTGGAGGCTGCCTGGTCTGGTGAGAAGGAGAGCGCGGTGTGGAAAAGGGCCGGGAAGTTTCCTGGATGTGATTACATAGGTGGGCCACCACCCTCTGACACCGGATAGGTTAGCAGCTCCCGCGTGAGGGCTCTTTGCATCACACCTCACATCTGGAAGCGAGTGGTCCCCTGTGCCAAGAAGGGAGGCCACGTGTGCACAGCACCTTCTCCTGCACTGTGCTTGCTGAGCAAGAGGGGCTTTCAATCAGGGTCTCTACCAGAGATGTACTGAGGTAGCCTCAAGCCAGCATCCAGGTGGAAGCAAACCCATCGCAGCTTGCCTGGGTCATGCTGATGCAAAGGGTGGCATGGAGGGAGACCTTCAGGGCAAGAGGTCCAAGCCGTGGAGCACGCAACGGGGTGCTGAGCACATCCTCTCCGCCACACTGGGCACGGACCTACCAGCCCCTGGCCATGGCAGACATCCAGCTCTCCAAATCCCACACCAGCACCACCACCCTCGGGAGAGGCCCCTTCTTGCTCAGGAGGTTCTATCAGGGTCCCATCAAACCACGTGGCTGAAGGGGACATGTTCCCAGTGTCCTCACACCACACACCTACCCGTGGCAGCCCCTTGCCTTGCTGCCTGCCCTCTCCTACCAGGGGATGGATGGAGCCCGTTTCCAACACCCATCCACATTCACCCCTGCAGAGCTGGGTGGAAACTGGCCAGCAGAGCTGGGCTGCAGTGGGTCTGCGTACAGGGCATCCTCGCAGCCCTCCAAGTTGTGCTCGAGCACAGTTGCATACACTGCTTTGCAGCAGGTTGTGGTGGGAAGCGAGCAGCAATAAAAAGCTGGAGAGTAGAAAGGGTAATATCAAACCCAGCTGTGAAAACAAAGATTACAGCCTCCCTTGGCCAACGCATGGGAGCACCTTGCCAACATGAATCCCTCTCTCTGTGTCCGTCCAACGGACATTTTTTCGTGAATGAGCACATCGAGGTGGAAACGGAAGGGGAGAGATGCCGGAGGAGGAAGGTGGACGGCCCTTCCTTGCCTTTTATGCTCGGGCATCCTGCAAAGCAGAGAGCAGCAGAGCCAAAGATGCTCCAGTGCCCGAGGGCATCCACAGCTGGGTCCAGGGGTATAAGTTTTATGAGCAGAGGTAGAGCAGCAAGCAGCATGGAAAGAAGAGAGAAAAAAAGGAGTGTGAAAGAAAATGCTCTGGTCCTCCTTCAATCTGTTATAAACATCCCCTAGTCGGGGTCTCAACCAGACCTAAAGAAGCTACTGGGATGAATCTAAGTTTGCTGCTGGTTGATCATCCTCTTCCTCAGGGCTGTAGCCATCTTCCCTAGCTGAACAGCCAGCCCGCTTCCATGGGCCCAGTCCCAAAGACTGATGGACACTTCGGTGTCACAGGAAAAGACTTGGACAGTTTCTGTGGAGAATGGCTCTAACCAGCAGTCTGACCATAGGCAAAAGCTGAGGAAAGAAGATGAAGCTGCAGGAGGCTCTCCGTAAATATGCGCTCTTTCCATCTCTGCTTCTTTCCCTCATTTCCTTTCCAAGGCATCCTCCCTTTAGCTTCCAGACAAAAACGAATGAGAAACCGCAGCACAATCCGTGTCTCTGGGGAAGATCAAGGAGTAGGAACGGAAATCCCCACCCTTCACTTGAGGATTGCGAACGAAAAACCTACCTTGTGGTGTGCAACATTCCTATAAAACTGCACAATCCGCACACAGATGGGCAAAGTGTGGGCTGTGCGTGCCCCTGTGAGGAGCTGGAGCCACTGGAGCAGTGGACAGTGCTCAATGCACCGAGCAGCAACGAATGCAGAGCCTGGAAGGTCTCTCCTTCGTCCTCTGCCCTACACGGGGAAGCTCGGGTGTGTGTTCAGCGATCCCAGGCATGCAATAGTCCCTCCAAAGCCATCCGGAGGAGTTCAGCACCTCCGAGCTGAAGCTGTCCAGGACAATCTCGTTCTCACCTCTGCCAAAGGCAGCAGTGGAAGTGAAATAGAAGTGTCTGCCCTCTCTGAGGCAGCAAATGTAGAACTTGTGCTCCAAGAGAGGACATAACCTGCTGGACACACCATGGATATCCAGCCTCTCTGGGTGATGATTTCTCCTGATCTTTTAATGAGGTCCTAACATATCTCCTACAAAGACCCCACAAATCTCCTCGAGCCTTCCCACTTGTAAGGAAACCAGAGCATCACACAGGAACGATGTCAGGGGCCTGGCCTGAGCTCACAGGCAGATGTGGTGCCCTTCTCACCAGCTCCTCAAGCTGGAGCTTTGCTGTGCTGAGAGTCCCAAACACCACCGTGAAACACAACTTCTAGAGGGCCCAAAATTCAGTAAGCCTCATGCTGAAGCAGTAGGGAGGGACACCTTGCCTCTGATATCCCTTTTGTCAGATCTGCCACTTACTCTCCCCTCTGCACATCTCATCCTGACCCTGCCAAGTTCTCCCTCTCCTGGGACACCTAATCCCTTATCGCACCATGCTCAGGACTGCAAACCCAGCCATCCACATGGCCCTTTCTATGCTGCTTTCCACTCCAACATCCTCACTCCATCCGTGTCCTGAAAATTCAGCTGACCAAGTGTTTTTTCTCCTTTGGCTACAGCCCTTCTTTTCTGCCCTTGCTTTAATTGTTCATTTGTAATAGCCAAGAATTTCCAAAACGTGATGGAAAATTAAAGAGCTGGTGCAGGAGCAAAACCATCCCTGCCTTGGAGAGCGCCACTTTCATTTCCTGCCAGCCATCCTCTTTCAGGCATGGAGAGCAAAAACCTTTGAGCCTTTCCAGCCACTCTATCACCCTGCTGGACTAATAACGTGGGCAGTTCAACTACACCTAGTTCCAGCTATTGAAATGACGGCAACAGTCTCCATCCCACAGGAACTGACCCCTCTACTGTGGCCGAGGCTGGTGGAAGTGCCGATGACACATGAACATTAGTGCCTGTTATTACATTCCAGCGGTGTTTGCTGAAACGGGGAACCGATGCAAAGCCAGGGGTGCAGGACCATGAGCTGAGGGGCCTGGAGATGGGATGTGGGGCTCTCAAGCTAGGGGAGAAGGCGAGGATGAATGACAGAGGGTGAATTATGGCTTTGTCTGGAGGGGTAATCCCTATCGGGCTTAGAAAACCAGTCTGGAGAAGCTGCATTCAGAAACACATTATGTGGTTCATGGGCTTCAAAGGACCAAGAAATGGGGTCATCACAGTGCAGAGCAAACGCTTTCCTCTTGCAGTTCCCAACAGAGTCTGCATGGTGGAAAAGTGCATGCACATGGTTGGGCCACCACCTGGCTAATCACAAGTCTCACAGCCTCCAGTCTTCCCCCTGGATTTGTGGATAGCTCTTACGTAGGGAATTTCATATCTAAGGTTCGGGAATGACCGGTTTCTTCGTTTTCATGCCCATCCGTGCAACAGCCTCATTAACGCTTTGGCAGAGGTGTGGGAACAGGGGAACACGAGGCGCCTCTGCTCTGCTGTGGAAAGGGTGAATGGGACGTGCATCCTTGGGCAGGTCTGTTTTCAAAAAGCAATTACTGGCAGGGAAGATGGCAAATCCTGCATTCCTCAACGAAGGAATCCGGGTGATGTCACCTCCTGCCCAGTGACAGGAGCGTTCCTGCAGCCTGCTCCTCCCTTTGGACAACCCCTTCCTTTGCTACAAATATTTGTTTTGGCCTCTTCCTTGGAAGCTTGCCATTACAAGGAATAACAGCAGGGTGGACTCTCCTACTGTAGGGCCAGTTTCTGCCCCAGCGCATTAGGGCAGGCCACAAGTTAATAGAGGTTAGCACATGCCAGCCAAGTTTTACTGTCAGTAGCAGCAGTGTTTTCGTTCAAAAATCCATGTGCTGCAACACAGGCTTTAGGAGGCCCAAACCTCTTCACACAGAAGGCTGCCTCTTTGATTTAACCCAAATTTGCTTGAGTACCTTTTATGTATATAAAGATTGCAGGCAAGCAAATGTGCAATCCTCCTGCAGTCTTGTTTTCTTTCTAGTAGGACACAATCTTTGCAGATCGGATGGTCTGGAATAAACTGTCCTTTTGCCTGGAAGAGAAGGGATTTTCCTCCTTCCCGGGAGGAAAAGGGTTGCAGGGGTGGGTGACAGGCTGGTGGGGAGATCAATGACAGGGAATGAGCCACCTCCAAGATCATTTTAGGCCATTGGGAGGGATTCCATCACCCAAACTTAGGTGCTCACCACTGGGAAGATGAGCTGAACCTCTGCCTGGCCTCCGAGTGCTGCTCCGGGACACAGTTCTCCTGCTTCCACGAGGCATGGGCAGCCAGATGGAGCCGCAGGCTCAGACTCATCTGAAAATCATTTCCCCTGACAGCAGTTTCTCCCCAGTGACAGCAAAGGGAGCCCTGGAGGGCTGCTGAGATGGAGACCTTGATGTTGTTCTAAAAACAAGTCAGGATGAATCACAACCTTGGAATATTTCCTTGTGGCATAACATTTTAGTACATGGTTTCAGGAGGCAGAGGTCCAAAAACATGCCCAGTGCGAGATGTTGCCACCCTTAGGATTTACACAGCTATGAACTGGAGCATCTTGCTTTTTTCCTTGCTTTCCTTCTTATTCCAAATGTTCCATTCAGATTTTTTTTTAACCAGCACTGATCATCATTCAGAAACTCCAAGTTGGGAAGAGCTAGTTCAGGTCTGTTATTTACAATGTCGGAAGAGAAAAATACATATATATATATTCAGCACTGTGACATTCTTGTTTAACTGTTTCCTGCTGCCTTACATTTTAAATTACCCTTAAAAATACTTGTTCCACATAGAGGTGCTGCTTGCACTTCGCTGTGTGCCCTCTTTTCCATAGCACCCATGACACCGGATCAGGGTAAATGGACACAACCAGAGGGGGCAAGAACTGGTCACACAATAGGCTTCTTATGGCAGATGGGATAAATTGTCTCCTTACAGTGCATAAGGACCTTGAAAAAGTGTTCTCTGTGTTCACACTGAAGGGTGCAAGGCCAGTTCGGCTCCGCTGCAGGACTAACGGGATAATCCTGCCCTTCAGAGGATGCTGCTCCTCGAAGATCCTGGGCCTCGGCTCTTGGGACACCAGAAGTCCCAACTAGACAAGATCTCACACTACATCCAGCAGCTAAGATCCCCTTCAAGGCACAGTTTGCAAGCTCAGTCACCCCGCTCAGGCGCTTTGCAATGTTGATTTATGGAACTGGAAACAGTTAGAAGGGCAGGAGGATGTTTTGTAAAATGTTTGCAAGATTAGAATGCTCCAAATCCCACGCTGTTAAGGAGATCTCAGGAAAAGTTGCTGATTTTAGGAACACATTTGCTATGCCACTGAGACCCGAGCAAGGTCACAAGCAGAGGAGGGATGAAAATGGAATTGAGCTGAGTTTTTTACTGAACAGTGTATGGTTGGTAATACTACTCTTGTACCTGAGATAAGATTATTTGGATTCTAAAAAAGCATATGTAAGAAATCACTTTTGGAGGTTCCCTAAGCCAGTGCCTTTCACATCTGCTGATCATTTTGCTCTGCCAGGCCAAGAAGGCTCTGAGTGTGGAAGAAAGCCACAGGCGTCAAGGCCTGGCTTGGTAAGAATGATTCACTGCTGTGACTAAGCAGGGAAGCTGACCCCATCTCTGGGCCCCCGCAGCAGCAAACCGTGGTTTTCTGCAGAGAAATTAGTGCAACCGACAGCAAATAGCAGGTAATTCAGCCTGTCCTAATGCAGCCAAAGCTGAAGGATGATGAAACCCAAGACTCGAGTGAACTACAGACTGGCTTCCTTGGGGCTGATCATAGCCCTCGTTGGCCATTCGGAGATGGGGAACTTAAGTAACCTCTCTGACCAGAGCAGGCACCGGGAATTTAGCAGAGCCTCCCAAGTCGCCACTGTGCAGCCCTAAATCAACTTTTCCCAATTAGCACCCGCCTTTCATCAATGCTCTGTTGTTTTCAAACGCTGGCGATAAGAGGGTTCAGTGAACATTTCAAGCTGTAGATAAACTACCGCCGGCCAACAAAAACACCATAAAACACTCCGCATAAATCACACATCCGAGTTCATCCCCGCTAGGACGGCTGTTAAAATTCTCTGGAAAAGGGAATGGCTACAAGGGAGCAGTGTCTGCCAGGAGGTTCTGCGGCCAGGAGCTCTGGGAGAAGGAGCAAAATGCAGTTTGAAAGCGTGCAGGAACACGCGCTTGGAGGAGAGCTTTCTCCCCTTCCTCCCACCTTGAGATCTCTACATTACCTCTGCACACACAGTATTAAATTCACTCCACACCCACACATGTCCTGGCAAGTGCGTGAAGCCGCACGTGCATTTGGTGTCCCGGACATGAAATCGCTTACAGAAAACCTTCTCCTTTCTCTTGCTGCTCCGGCCCTTAGGATCAGGGGACTTTAGCCCTTCTTTGCTCCTATTTTCCAGTGGCAGCTCAGCTATCCATGCAATAACAGTTATATTTAAGCTCATCTTGCAAACTAACCTTAAAAGTAATCCCTCTCCGCAGAGCATGCGCTGCTGGAAAGGACCAAAACAAGAGATGGGAACCTTCCCCAGAGTGCCCTGGGATCGTAGCCACAAATCGCATTCCGACTGGCAATCGCTCAGCTCACATCATGAACTCACCAGGCAGCCCCGTCCTCCCTTGCTGGCCACCGAAGCCTTATCTGAGGCCTAATCCTACAGCAAGGCAACGGGGCGAGAAAAGGACAGTCTAGGGAAGCTCTGGATTCGTCTCTGCGCCGCAGTCCAGAGTGAGCTTCGGCCTCCTCAAATCCGAGCTTTGACCTCGCTGTAGCTCCCATCGGACACGACACCAAGCAGCGGGAAAGAGCTCCGAGCCTCGTGTGCCCTGGGAGTGATGCCCATCTCGCGGGCACCAGTCCTCTCCATCTCCAGAAACGTCGTGGTGAAGCCAAACTCCCGCTGGCAGCTGCAGAGCGGTGCTGCAAGCGCAGGGCCACGAGCTCAGTGCTCTTAAAGAAGACCTTCCCGCCCGATATCGGCACACAAGGAGGGTCCCCGCGCACCTCACGGGCTTGCGAAGAGCTTTGTGCGAGCGCGGGGCCTGACGCGGCTACATCCCGACGCCAACCTGGCGAAACGCCTTGTTTTTCCCTCAACAAAGCCGCATTGAGGCACAGCCGGCCCCGCTCCGGCGGGTGCCCTTGGAGAAGTCGCTACATGAGGGCAGAGCCCACGGATCACTCCGTGCCCTTGGCTTGATGCTGCTCCAGCAGCTGCTGGGTGTCAGGATTTGGGCAACGGGGCTGTTTAGGGGATTTGTGAACACGAGTCCCATTCCCATGTGTCCCTGGGCCAGGGAACTAGCATCCGTCATGATGACAGTGGTGGGGAGCCACTGTGCAAATGACAGTTTGCGGGTTAAAACATTTGGGGTGTCTTCATGGAGGCAGGGTGCGATTTACTGTCCCAAATAGAGGCACTGTAGCATGGTGTTGAACATAGCAGGTCGTGCCTGAGCTCCAGCTGCCATGGCAGGAGGTGTTTGCCTCCCATGCAGACATCTCGGAGGGCTGGGGCCCTTGGATGGCCCTGGACCTACCTGTGGGCAACTGGATCCACATTTGGGTGTCCCACCCCAGTTATAATCAGTGAAGACCAAGCAATGCAGCCCTGGGTCCTCACAGAATCCCAGAATGGCTGAGGTTGGAAGGAACCTCTAGGGATCATCTAGTCCAACCCCCTGCTCCAGCAGGGACACCCAGAGCACGGGGCACAGGGTGGCATCCAGGTGGGTTGGGAAGATCTCCACAGAAGGAGCCTCCACAGCCTCTCTGGGCAGCCTGTGCCAGGGCTCTGGCACCCTCTTAGGAAAGAAGTTCTTCCTCACATGGAGATGGAGCTTCTTGTGTTTCAACTTGTACCCGTTGCCCCTTTTCCTGTCAGAGGCCACTACAAACATAGCCTGGCCCCATCCTCCCTACATTTACCCCTCAAGTACTTGAACGTGTTGATCAAAACTCCTCTCAGTCTTCTCTAGCTAAACAAGCCCAGCTCACTTAGTCTTTCCTCATAAGATAGATTCTCCAGTCCCTTAATCATCTTCGTTGCTCTATGTTGGACACTCTCTAGAAGCTCCATGTCCCTCTTATATGAGAAAACACAGAATTGCACACACACAACACAGTCCTCACCAGGACCTCCCCTTCACCCCAGTTGGGTCACCCAGCAGCATGACCCAGACCCAGAGGTCTCCCAGCACGCTGCAAGGAGGGGTGAGTATCAAGCCTGAGGCTGTGCATGGGAGGCCAGTGACCTGCTCTCCCCATGAGGCATCCCCAGGGGCCCCAGACATCGGGGCTGATGCTCTCAGCTGCAGATCCCTGCTATTGGACCCAAGACCAGTACCGCAACCCCTAAAGAAACCCCATGGAACAGGGAGTCCCACACCCCCCACAGGAGCCCCCCACCTTGCAGGCCCATGGCATCATCTCTTCCTTTCTTTCCTCCCGCCTTGTCCTCGGGAGATGCTGTGGCCACTCAAACGAAGAGCAAAAGCAGAGGCTGCAGAAAGCCCCGCGGATGCAGCAGCGCTCACAGGGTCACCGAGACACACGCCGGCATGCGGGAGAGAGTGTTGGCTCTGACATCGTGTCCCTGCCCCGCTGCTCCTCCCAGCGGCAACTCGGGAGAGCCGGCGGCCTCTGAACGGAAACGAGGACGTTAACTCTGCAGTCAGCCCCGCTAACTATTTCTGCCGGTGAGCGCGGAGGAAACGGCTGGGCCGAGCAGGCAGCAGCACCATTGTCCCCGTCAGGAAAGAAAAAACAGGGATGATAAAAAGGAAAAAAAAATCCTGAAGGAATTTGGCTCCCACTCGCCTTTGAAACTGGGTTTGCAAAGGAGTGAGTTGTGGCTGTCCTAGCACAGCCTTTTCCCAAGGCTTCCCAGTCCCGTCTAAAAGCAACAGGGAATCACAGAATCCCAGAATGGCTGAGGTTGGAAGGGACCTCTAGAGATCCCCCAGCCCAACCCCTGCTCCAGCAGGGACACCCAGAGCGCACGGCACAGGGTGGCATCCAGGCGGGTTGGGAAGATCCCCAGAGAAGGAGACTCCACAGCCTCTCCGGGCAGCCTGTGCCAGGGCTTGGACACCCTCACAGCAAAGAAGTTCTTCCTCATATGGAGGTGGAAATGCCTAGGTTTCAACTTGTACCCATTACCCCTTGTCCTGTCACCGGTCACCACCAAGAAGAGTTTGGCCCCATCCTCCCTACATCCTCACCTCAGGTACTTGCACATGTTGATCCCCTTTTAGGCTTCTCTTCCTCAAGCTAAACAGGCCCAGCTCACTTAGTCTTTCCTCATACAATAGATTCTCCAGTCCCTTTATCATTTTTGTCGCTCAAGGGCCGTGCTGGGTTTGACATTGGCTTGACCCTACATCAGCCCGAGGGGACCGCCCGAGGCTTCGGCGGCTCTCCTGGGCTTCCAGCCTTCCGTCCTGTTACCCCGCCACGGAGGAAGGAAGCAGAGGGCAGCTCGCTCATCCCGCCCTCCTGGGAAGGGTCTGCTAGGAAGGAAACGAGACTCGTTGGAGCCGGGGCTGCCGCTCTGGCCTCGTAGCAGGGCCGGGGCGGGGGGGGGGCGGGACTGAGCCACGATTTCCAGGCCGTGTTCCCTGCTCCGGCTGTTTATTTTCCTCGGGAGAGTGCGCTCAGCTCCCGTGCGGCAGCGCCAGCTCGTGCCCTTCCTGCCCCGACCTCGCGTTTGAAAGATGCTTTTGCACAAAGCAGGCGCTTGCAAATCTCTGGGCAAAGCAGGGCTTAAAAGCCACAGTCAAAAATAACAAGGTCCCTCAGCCTTCCCTATGTCCAAGTGGGTCTTTTCCCAGTGAAATGGGGATGCTGTGGAGAACTGACCCAAAAATCAAAGCCATGTTATGCCATGGAGCAATTCCTACTGTTCCAGCCCTCATCCTGCCACCCCCTGAGCATCTCCTGGTGCTGCAAGCTCCTGTGCTGGTCCCCTTGCCAGGGGAGGCCATCTGGCAAGCAGTGTCCCTCCGGGATAACTGCTGGCACCAGCGCTGTCTGATATCCTTGTTCATGACCTGCACGATGAGACAGAGCAACTTCCAGCGAGTCCATGGGCAGTTGAGGGAGCGGGTACGATCTGCTGCTCAGAGGAGCATCAAGAGGCTGGAGCGCGGAAGGAACCTCACACAGTTCAACAGAGATAAGGGCAGAGTCCTGCACATGGCATGGAGTAACCCCGTGCCCTGGGAGCAAGTGGCTGGAGGGCAGCTCTGAGGGAAAGGATTGGGAGCCGCGATGGGCAAATTGAGCAGAGAGGACGGACTAGATCATCTCCAGAAGACTCTGCCAACCTCAGCCATTCTGTGAGATGGAGGCCTCCAAAACGGCTAGAGATGCAAGGGGAGGCTGAGCTGGGTCTGGTCAGTCTAGAAAAGGGAAAGGGAAGAACTTACGGGTATCTGCAGCTTCCCTAGGGGACCTTAGAGAGAAGGTGAAGTAGGCCCTTGTCAAGGGTGTGCAGTGGATGCACAATTTGCACTGAGGGAAATTCTGAGTGGATATAAAAAGAAATTGTGGTCTGTGAGGGTGATGAGACACACAGGGCTTCAGGGAGCTGTTAGGACCTCCGTCACTGGATGACTCGTTTTGGACATGGTCCTGAGCAACCTCACCTAATGTCAAAGTGGGGACCCCTGTGAAGGTCCCTTCAACTAAATTACCCTTAGTTTCCATGATTAACCTGCAGGATCCCCCTCCTTCCTCCCTACCTACTGTCTCTCAACTCCTTTGCACCTGTGGCAATTTGTCAGCCTCCCCAGGTGGCTTCTTTAGCCCCAGGGGCAGAGAACAGAGACCTCAGAAGAGGGGCTGAAGCTCTGAGGATCCCTCCCAAGACCTTTGTGAGGGTCTTTGGCTGCCCACAAAAAGCCACCTCATGCCTTAGGGACATCCCAGGACACCACAGACAGGGACCTGAGGCTGGAAAGCAGCCCTGGGGTCCATCCTCCCAAGGAGGAGCTGACAGGACAACCCCCAGTGCCAAAAACATCGTCCCCCTCCACACTTCTTTTCTCTTTTTGTTCCCAGAAGGAGGGAGCAGAAACAACTGCGGTTTTTGTGGCTGGTCACCAAGATCTCCAGGCAACGGACAAGGTCAAAAGGAGCTGAGCACCATTAAAGATAAACCTTGTGCTGTCTGGATGGAAAAAAACCTCCAAACAAGCAATAAATTAACGAAAAAAAAAAATCAGCGCCTGCTGCAAAGCTGGACCCTGTGGAAATATATCCCTCCAGCGAAGCTGCAAGGAGCAGAGACCTTAAGCACATGCTGTATTTGATAGTCCACCTCCGCACTACATGACAGATGAAGGAGGGGTTTCCTCATTACGTACACCAAAAAAAATCTCCTGGTATTTTGCTCCTGGAAGACATCCCAGAATTGCCTCAGCAGTAGCTTGCAGGAGCGAAAGGCACCAACTCCCTCTCCTTGGCCTACCGCTTTTCCTCATTCCCACCCACAGCCGGGTTGAATCCCTTTGAACAGCTCCATTTGTGAAGGGGGTTCGGAGGAGGGCATTTCCAGGTAGTTTGGACTAGAGGAGGAAGTGCCTCTGGCTCCTGAAACTCAGATATCTCCTTTGATCCCCACTAGTTTGGAGGCCGGAGCATCCGCTTGTCCCCCCTGCCAGAAGAGCGGGGGCTCTGTTTCCGGGGACTCAGTTTCCACTGGCACTGGTCTCTCCCATTAAGCAGGGCTTAAATGCACTTGTTAAGCTCTTGCACTTGGAAGACTCATGGGGGAAGGTCTCCAGCCTGGGCTGTTACGATCAGAGCTGGGGAGGATCCAAGAAAAGTCCAGGAGTGTTTCCCAAATGGTCCTCTGGGAATGCCCCTGCAGCACCATAAAAGGGCACTTTGGGTTGGGAGGGGATGGAGCCCCAAATTTGGGTGGTTTGGTGCTAAGTTTTGAATAAGGAGGAAACCAAGCTCTACAGAAAGCGAAGCGCATCCCTAAACTAGATCCATCTAAAGACCTGCAGATATTAAAGGGGAACAAAAGTGAGATAGAAAGAGATCTGTGATGAGAGGAGACCACTGTGTCTGGTAGCTGATAGGACATACAGGTAAATGGACCTTTTGCTACAGGTTGAGGGGCCAGAATCTCATCTCTGGACGCCCTTGGTCTTTGGAGATCATCTCCTGATGCAGAAGTGTATAGAGCTTAAACTGATGCTCCAGAGTAGAGCATTTTGCAGGCCAAAAAGGCTTGCTGTGGCTTTGGCCATCGCAGTGAAGATTGTTCCATGACCACCGGGGTCTAGAGAGAGTTTTTTCCACCACATCCAGGCTGCAGAACACTTCCAAATCCCACTTTGCTTACAAAATACACATTGCTCTACAAAAGCAAGACAATGGAGGGCTCCAGGCACAGATCTAGAGGCTGCATCTCCAGTGATAGAGGGAAAGGTTAGGGTTCATCCTCATGGAGAATAAATGGGAGCCAAAAATTTGATTAAACCTGGCTAAAAGGAGATGGACTTTGGGAGCAGCTGAGCCACACTGCCCTGCAGAGCATAGAGCGATTTCCCTGGGCACAAATGTGCATAAACACCCGAAACAGGGATATTGTGTCCCTTTCCACAAGGTGCAACACGAAAGCAAAGTTGCGGCAAATCCATCCCCAGTTCCCACGATGGAAAAGGTGGAAAACAGATCCCGCTTTTCCTCCCTTCCCTGTGACCCCAGTTCCTCCATCTCCTTTCCCCCAAAATCTAAGCATTTAAGGTTAAAAGCAAGAGAAAGAACAGAAGAAAACCCACCTAAGGGCTGGGGCATTCCTCTTCTAACCCCCTGCCTCATTCTCAGTGAAGCAAGCAGCAAACTTTTCCTTTTGAAGAACGCTGTGCTGCTCCGTGAGCCCTGGAAGCATGTAAAAAACATGCAGAAAAAGCCCTCCCATGCTAGATGGAATGATTACCTACTGTTATATCCCTACATAACATGCAACATATAGTTACATTCTATTTTATATTTAAGGGGAACCTCCTGCAGATGCCCAGTTTGAAACCCACCTCTGATGCTTTTGCAAGCCTGGAGCAAAGCCTGGCTTGGGCCCGTGTTAGCTTCAACAAACTGTAAGCAATTGTCCACGTTGGAGCTTGACTGCAGCATCTTAAGCATATACTTAATTTAAGATATTAAATAAGCAAGAAAAAGAGTGAGACATAAAAAAGAGCAAGATGATTTTCCCAGCTCCCCAAACGGTCTGTGCTGCAGGGATTGATGGCAGAGCAACCTGGGCTTGCAGGGACACAGAGCCAGGCGTTGTTTTACCGGGATCGGTGTTTTATCCCGGATGGGGATCCGGGAATGCAGTATCACCAGAGCACCCAGGGCCATCCTTACCTTTCGCAGTCGGGAAACGAGGTGGCGTCCGCCCGGCGGGTCGTCACTGCATAACCGAGGGCTTCGCAAAGCAGCACGGCCGCCCGCAGCTCTGCAGCGGAGGTGGGGACAGGAAAGGGGAAACGAGAGGAAAAAAAAAAGAGAAAAAAAAACAAACAAAAAGAACAACAATTATTCGGGGGCTCCGGGCGAGCGGCGTCGCGGTGCCAGGCACCACGCGGCAGCGCAGCGCTCAATGCTGCCATTGTGCCCCGGGCGCACTTCCAGCCGAGGGAACTTCTTGGAATAGGATGAGTCCTGGGGGGCTTTCGATGTAGCGAGGGGGACGGGGTGGGAGTGTTGGAAAAACATTGGCAAAATAAAGGTGGAAAAACTGCAGCTTTGCAACAGCTGACGCGATGCAACACGCAAGCTCCTACAGCAATAGCAACCACGGTAGCACCCAAATCCAGGGAGTGCTGGGGGTGCAATCAGAGGGTTTCCCACAGGATTTGCTCCCCATCTCCTGCTCTCCTTTGCCTTCCATGATAGCAGGAAAACCTCTGGCAGTGGAAAACTCGGTGCTTTAAGAGCCTTGCTGCACCAAGGTCTTTGCCGCATGCATGGGGGGAAAACATGAGCGCTTTGCAAACTGGTCCCAGCTCCCACGTCTTAAAAGCCAGAACAAACATCCCGGGAAGCCAAGGGCAGAAAGGAGGAGCCAGGAGGGGACCGTGTCGCCGGCATCCGCTCGTACCAGGCTCGGCTGCGGCGGATGTAGCGCTCGCGGGCACGGGCTTGTACCAGCTGAGCGGAGGAATGGGGCTGTGTAGGATCTGGCAGGTAAAAGCTGCAGAAAAAAATGCATTTTGGAGCCATTTGGGCCAAGCAAATGTTTATTTCATCTCCTGCAGCCCCAGCAGAGCAGTCGAGGAGAAATTCCAGTCCCTGAGCTCCTCCTGTTTTGTCCAGGCTGGGAGAGCATCACTCAGCGCGCAAACACACGTGGGCATTTCGGACAGAGAAAATAAGAAAATAAAAAATGAAAAACAATAAATTTTCCCCCAGCGACCTGGTTTTCCCATTGACGGCACCGTCCTAAAAAAAGGAAAAGCGGGAGCTGTAGGGAATGGCGGGCAGGAACATGGACACGGCCCAAGCGTCCCCGATGCTCAAAGCCACAACCGCAATAACCCAGGAGGTGACAATCCATGATTTATTGGCAGGCGGGATTGCAATCCCGGGGATCAAATACCCGGCACAAATGACGACGATTCCCAATTGGCAACCGGGTTTTATTGCAATATTGACCGGAACCATCTGTTTTTGCAACAGTTCATCCCACTGAAGTGCCTCTCTGAAAAGCCCTAAGCGAACACGAGGAGCTCGATCCCGCCGAGACGGACTCGCAGTACCGTTTTTTAAGGATTATACGTAACAGCACATAGGCTGCTTTAACAGCAGCCTTACCCAGCCCACCGCTCCTGCATAAATCCCCTGACATGTCCCTGGAGACTTTTGTGCTCTCTGTGTCGGGTGGGGGGGGGGAAGTCATTCTCTAAGCAGAGATCAGGACCAGCAGGAAAACGGAGGCTATTTCCAACCCCTCCGAGGAGGCGGTGGTTTCGCCGCGAAGCGACAGGGAGGTTTTTAATTGCTGCTTGTTTTATCCGCGAGGTCTCTGCGGTGGCCGAGAGCCCAGTGGGGTGGTTGGCTCCGACGGGCCCTAATTAAGCATCAGGATCCTGCGCTCTCCGTGTGTTTTAGGGCATCTGCCAAGAACTTCCTTATGGGTGCTTCCCAACGCGGAGACCTCCCGATGCCGCCAGCAAGAAAGACCTGCCAAGAAGCGTCTGGAGAAGCTCTGCCTTCCCTTGAGAGCAGCGGGATGCTGTGGAAAAATCCCGTTTTGCCTTGTAAAATAATCAATCGCCGTCTGACCCAACGGCAGAGCAGCAGCCTGGGGCCTCCCTGCCGTGCCCCAGCTCCTCGCCAGCCGACGGAAAGTGCCAGGAGCTCCCATGCAATCACTAGAGACGGTCCGATAGTAACTCTGTCTAAAACAGGGAGACAGGAAGGTGTTTGTTGGTGTGAACGTGGTCAGGAAGGCAGATCTGCCCTCTCAGCTGGTCTCCGTCAAAGAAACAGCTCAATAAGTTGTTTTCCCTGACAAAACGGGGTGGGTTTGCAAAAAAGTGGCCAAGCTCTTGGTTCAAACCAACACCAGCAGTTGCATACCTTCCCAAGTTGGAAAAATACACTGAAAACTCCTGTACAAATAGGGGCAAATTGATTATTTACCCCCATTTCAGAGTGAGAAGAGCAGGCAGCACCTGGCAGAGCAACATCTGAGGGCCTGGGAGCTGGCTGAGGCCGTGAGGGAAAGAGGCTCCTCGATGTCCTCGGTATCATCCGCTCCCTGTCGAGCCTCAGCATTGCCTGCCCTGGAGCTGCTCGTGCAGGAGGGGTGCGGAGAAAGGCTCAGAATAGGAGGAAAAAACGGAGGGATATTGAGGAGAGCCAGGACAGGCGCTGCAAGAGCAGCCTGGCATCCAGCCCCAGACATGGGCTGTGTGCCTGCCACCAGCCCTGGAGCCGTCCCTTCCTTTGCAATCCCGATCCCTCAGTCAAGCGGCGAGGGGACATGAGCACCGCGTTGCTCCCGGAGGGGACACCCCGCGTCCCCCAGCTGCTCCAGCGGGAGCCTGGAGGCTTAGTCGGCCCCGCGCGCTCAGAGTGGCCCCGCGGTGCCCAACGCATCGACCCGGCTGCTCCGCTCAAGCCAGCGGAGCCCGGCAACGCGCGACCCGCTCCCGTCCTGCCCCGGGTGCCGACACTGACCCCGTCACTCTGCATTAGCGCGACGCGGGGGCATCGTGGCCAACGGAGCAGCCCCCACGGCCAGTCGCCTGCTGCAGGCGGGTTATTCCTGATTTCTATATCCCGTATCCACAGGGAATCCGAGAGCAGTGTTTGCAGGGAGCGAAACCACCTTCCTTCAAGCGTCGCCGCGATGCCACCACGTCACCCCTGCCCGGAGACCACTCACCTGCGGCGGGCGGAGAGCGCGGGGCTGTGCAAGGGGCCGGCGGCGGCAGCGCGCGGTGGGCGCCGGGGTCTGCAGCACAGCCGGGCTCGGAGCCTCTGCGCGTTTCCATCTGGCAGCGGCTCGGCCAGTGCCGCTCGCTGCCCGCGGCCCTCCAGACTGCGGCGAGTGCCTGGGCACCTTCCCATCCGCGGCGCTGTCCCCGCACTCTTTTCCTCGTGTCCCTTCTGCCATCTAGGGGGGAGGTTTCTACATTGCAGACGTGGCCCTCGAAATCCGGCTGGGAAAACCGCACTCCGATGCTTGGCCACCATGCAGGTCTGCCTGCTCTTGCCCATAGCTGCCTGGAGGATGTGGGGAGAGCAAACAACGAGATCTGCAGCAGGGCAAAGGGGAGAGGTGGGATGCAACGGGGATAAAACTCAAGAGAAACGAGAATAAGGCACCTTGCTTCACGGTGAGATCTGTTTTGGGTGAGAAATGGGTGCTGTTGTCTGCCTGCTTGGGCTCTGCGCGGTGCAAACTCGATCCGGGTTCATTTCGGATGGGGACAGCTGGAGGCTACCACCTGCAGGATCACATAGACGTCACGGTACCAGCCGAGACGCTGCTCGACTCGCTCGCCCTTGCAGCTGATGAGTGTTTTTGGCATCCGTGGTTGGTGAGGCTCAGGACACAACCCGCTGCAGGGCTCAGGATGTATCCGAAGGCATCAGGATTGATGCTGAAGAAAAGCAGGGAAGCAAAGTGCAGGTTATCCTGCAAAAACCACTTGGGAAAAACGCTCCTGCATCTCAGCCAGAGACCAGAGCAAGGGACAGCAGCCAAACCAAACAAGCTCCTGTTAGGATCTCTGCAAGATGACAAAGCTGCAGCGCTTGGAAAGGAAATATTCTCTCCTCCAACTTGTGGACACAGGAGAATCCGAAAAAAATCTATCTGCATCTGGAATCTCTATGTGAATTACAAGAATGCTGCCTGGCAGACAGGAGGAAAGCTCCTGGATAAAGGAGGAGAAAGGCTGGTGCATAAACCGCATCCTGCAAGTGTCCCTGTCCGCTCTCAGCGTTTTAAGCAACCCCTTTCCTCACGAAGAGCGGTCGCTCAGCACAAACACAAGCGTGACCGGGTTTCGTTTTCTTTTGTTTAATAGAAACATTCTAGAATAACTGTGGAAGGGGATTGGGCTAACGGGAATGTCTCTCGGAGTAAAACACTGAGGTGCACTCCAGGAATGATGTGCAAAGTGACAGCGTCCGAGCAGGCTCGGCTCAGGACTTGCTGGATTCTTGGGCCTTCTTGATTTCCTGCAATGAGATGAGGAAAAGAACTGAGCACCCATCGCTCTCCGGGATGGCAACAGGCAGGAACCTCCTGAACGCAGGACTCACCTCCAGGAGTATTTCCTTCAATTCGGAATAGGCCTTTTCTAGATCATCATTAATAATGACCAAGTCAAACAGGCCAGGCTCTTTACCTAGGGAAGGAAAAGAGGATTTAGAGAGGAATGCGTTTCTTCCCTGTGTCCTCTCATGTCACACCTGAGTTCCTATGACATTTAGCACTTATTTCAGCTATTGCTTCTCTCTACCAAACATCCACTAGGAATTGCAAAGGGAAATGCTTTGATTGAGCCTATCCAGCACCCAACCCCTGCCAGTCCTCCTCAGAGAAGAGGGAGATGCCCTTTGGGTAGAAAATGCCACCGAAGCCACCAATGTTCCCCCTCCAAGGCCACTGGACTTACTAAGCTCCAAATCTACGCAGGCTGCGGTCAAGCGCTTCCGTAAACTTTCTTCTGTCTCAGTCTGTCGCTCACGTAGTCTTTTTTCCTAAACCCAACATTAGATACATTAAAAGCAATGTGCGTTCCCAAATCCAAGTGCAGCCAACGCCAGCCACCTCGTTCTCTTAAAAGCCACTACTCCCTGCAAGGGGGCACATTCAACCACAAAGCAAATCAAGGTTCAAGTTTCCAGTATCTCTTTCCACTGCAATCCTTTTTTAAAATTATTATTATTTGTTAATCAGCAGCTGGGCAGGTGCCACTGGGAAGTGAAATCTCTGCTGGAGGAACCAGAAGGACTCCAATGTTAACTCCACTGGACCTCGAAACCCACCTCACTACAAAAATCTCATCTTTACCAAGGACAACCCATGTTTTTTACAGCATTTTAAAGGTTCTAATGGAGCTGAAACTCCAAACGGGCAAATCACACACCAAAGTGTGGGAAGAGACTGGAGGGGAGATCCACGCAGCACTAAGCGACGCATTACTGGAAGCCAAGAGCTGGTGCTGCAGACGGAGCAGGGGTAACAGTGTGTTCAAAAACAACCCCCCATCCATGGTGCAGTCCTTTTAAATATA
>JAUBNY010001142.1:1545153-1556057 GCA_032275445.1 Crypturellus soui | reverse complement strand
TGGTGCTGCAGACGGAGCAGGGGTAACAGTGTGTTCAAAAACAACCCCCCATCCATGGTGCAGTCCTTTTAAATATATTAAACAACGAGGGGGAACCCTCATCACTGCAGAGCGAGACGCCGATTACCTCTAAGTGCCTAACAGCAAAAGAAGGCAGCCGCTCACCAAGACATCTAGGGACGGGGGCTGCACAGAGATGTAGATGGGGTTCAGCTCTGTCCTCTTGATGTTCTTCACGCCTTGGATGTCGATGTCAAGGACACAGATCTGGTTCTGGGCCTGAATGGCCTGCACGGCACCTTTGCTGGGGACAGGAAGAGAGAGAGAGACAGTTATTCTGCTGCTAGGAGAGGGGTGAAGCTGCAAGGAGGGCGGTGGAAACAGGTACCATGAACCTATTCCCCATGCAGCCGGGTTAGACGCACGCCACAGGAATCAGCAACTAAAGCAGCATCCTCAGAGAGCAAAATACTCAAAATCTGCCCTACAGCAGCACCCATTTCCATACCAAAGCCCTCAGCCTCTCTCCCGGGCTCTAATTTCAGCCCCTCATTAAAGGCAGCTTCTGAAAAGCCCCTATTTTGGTGAATAGGGCTCAGCACTACCCCAAAGACCCGGTCCTTTCAGGGCTCCTAAAATAAGCATTCACTTTTAGCTATTAATTATTCTAATTAGCTGGTGGGATTTAGGAAGATAAAGCATTGGCAAAGTCTTCAATTTTTCTGTTTAGCCTAAGGGTCCCTCTCCTCCATCTTATCAACCAACTCTGATTATGAAACATCCTCAGGCACTTAAATAGAAAAATCCTCGCTCGAGTGGTTCCAGTATTAATTTTGCTTGAAAACTTCCATATATTGCGGAGTTGATCTGAGTTCATTCCAGCTTCTGTCTCCCACCAGAACAGACTGGCCCATGTGACCAGCAACAGAAGTGAAAAATGAGGAGAAAAGCCTTTCAACACTGAACCCATTTGGGTTATTATACCTGCAGTGATTATGGTATTTTATCCACCAAGACCTGATCTTTTAAGTTTATTTAACCTACCAGTATTAGCAGGAAGCACCTTCTCCAGCAGTGACAGGGACAAAGCAGTGATCGGTCAATGCCAGGAGGCGATGTGAGGTTTTAGCAGGAAGGAAAAATTCCTTGCCTGCCTCAGCCTGGAGCTTTGTTTCGCTAACCAGTCTATGCAATGAGGGCAGAAATCCACCTAGAGACTTCTCTCAGCCTGGGCAACCACAGGGAAACACCACAGAGCCACCAAAAACCACAAGCAGACGCTTGGGTTGATCCCATTCCAAGTGTGACACCTGCACCAACACCCCCACGCATCCTGTGCTGCCACGTAGAGCTCAATTTCTAGGCCAGGAAGATAGTCCTTTGGGCTCTGTCAACCGATTCCACCCAGATTTGATGAAGAAAATATCTTAAAATAGCCAATTCATCGAAATGCCATCAAAAGCAGTAGAAGGGGGAGATGCCTGGTCAGCCCCCACCCTTAGGGGCTTTCCAAAGCATTTCAAAAATGCTTTCCAAAATGTTTTTCAGGCAACTTTCTCTAATTTAAAAGATTAAATATCTTGGAACTTGCTTAACTTTCCACTTTTCTAACAATAATTATGTAAGATATTTGACTTCTAATTAACATTGCAGCTTAATGTCTTATTGATCCCTAGCTCCAGTGCCCAGAGCAATGCTATTTTAAAATCCACCCAACTCTTTAACCCTAGTCAAGGGTGCCATGCAATATATCTGCTTGTAAGCAGTTACCTTTCCAAATCAGCCTACACACTTGTTTCACTACAGCCAACACATGTGTGATAGCACCTGCTCCTGAGTTTGTCATATTCAGACCATAAAATTACATGGGGATAATGCATAATAAGTGTTCACCTTGCCACTAGTCTCCGCAGAGCCCTTGGGGGATATTAAGGAGTGCAAAGAGTCTCTAAAAATCACCCCTATGCAAGGAAAGTCTTACATATAGAAACTCCTTCAGCAGCCCCCAAACACTGGAGGTAACAGAGAACCTTATGTTGCAATGAAGAATTAATCATAATGAGGTAGCGCTTTGTAAGAGTTAATTTTGCTGCTTTAGTAGCGACCAAATACAGCTGGTAGGTCCCTGCTACCAAAATGAAAGCCTTATTTAAACTTTATATTTTATATTTATATATGTATAAATATTTATATAATTTTATATTAAGCAGAATATGTGCATTTGGGGAAAAACAATGCTGCTAAGTTAAAATATTTCTTCCTCCATCACCAACTGGGTTCAGTGTTAACAATGTCTGATTTCTGTACCTTGTCCTCTATATATTTGTACTTCTTATGTCGTCCCGCACGTATTTATATTTTGTACCTTGTCCCATACATGTTTCCGGAGAACTCTGCATGCTCAATGAATTCACCAGCATCTATTTCTTTCTGCATCTCCTCCCTGGTCACAAAGTGGTAATCTGTAAACAACAAATGGAGAAAAACACCGAGCATTGAACAGCTTTGAAGGCAAAGTGGATGGCCAAGACGCTACATGCGAATGCTCAGGACCTGGCCCTATTACAAGAGATAAAGGCACCTCATTAAGCAGCTGCATTTCCCAAAGAACCAAGTATTTAGTGTATCTAACCCAAGATACTTGGCACTTCAGAAAACCAAGTCACTCAAAGCCCAGGTATGTGCTAGGAAGCTCAATTTGAGAGCCCCACTTTGACAACCTTGGACAGATGTAGGATTATCATCCTTGTAAATGGGTATTCATGTAGTTTTCTCATAAAAATATACTTAAATTTTCAGACCCATAATTTATTGAGTCTCATGAGATGGGCCCAACTGCAGTGCACTGACCTTTGCCATTGACTTCTCCAGGTCTCGGCTTCCTTGTGGTATCTGTAAGCAAGAGACCCTGGTAAATTTTGCAAATCAACCAAGGAAAAAATAGCATCAAAGAAATAAACCCATACAGATAAACCTATTCACATAAAAGGCTGATCCTCTTTCAAAATGATCAAAGCTTCTGAAATCAAATAGTGTTAAACACAACAACAGGCTTGAGTTACATCTTTGATTCCTAGATAACCAGAAAAGAAAACAAACAAACAAACAAAAAAGCAATCAAGAGTGTCCAGTTTGGGACCTAAAGGGCTAGGCTTAATTTTCTACTCTGCTACAGACTTCCCTGTGGAATTCCAATTATTCACATTATTCAATAGATTCATATTATTCAAATTATCCACATTATTCAATATATTGAGCATTATTCAAATTTCTACCTCGGTTCAGGGGAATTAGCAATGCCCTACTTTGATAAGTTATCTTCATTGTAAAAGCTCAAGCAGCGCCTACATAAGTGCTTAAAATAGTCAGATTTATTGAATAAGGGCAAACTCCCGGGTGAAGCAGTTGAATAAATCAAGCACCCCACAAAGCCTTTTGGAAGTTGTTCAAACTTGTCCTATTTTAGGCTTATGATGTCCAAACCAAACAAGATCTGACAGTCTGCACAGGAGGCAACACTCACAGTTTTCCTCAGGATTGGTGGGAATTAACCTCATGCGAGAAGGCTCTGATCACCTCTTAGCTTTTATAAAGCACTAATTGCCAAGGTCCAAATGATCTATGGAGTTTTAGGAAAAAAACAGATGCTAAAAAGCAACCTTATAGAGACAAGATTTACTTAAGGGTGAACTCTGTATTAAAAGATGCTGTTGAATTAACAACATTGGATGAAATATTAACAAAAAAAAAAGAAATGGACCTCACAGACCTTAATGCAAAGGATTTCATTTGCTTTTGGGCAAAGGTAGCCAGTGTGAGAGCACCAAGTCAGCTATTTTGATATTAAAAGAAAATATCTCAGGTAGAAAAATAGGACCCTTGGCAAGAGTTTGGTGATCAGAGTAGAAAGTAAAGTCAATAAAAAGTAGGAACATGAAGGGAAGTAGGTGATGGGAGGAACCATTGCTCATTGACCCGACTACCAGATGGGTCTTACCTGGCTTATATTTTAAAATCAGAGATCGTGACTGTGCTCAGCAGGACCCAGGCTGCGCTGAGTGCTCACTGGCACCCACAGGTGCGTGGAAAGACTTGACTTTTGAAGCAGGTCTCCCCTGGAACTTGGTTACTTTCCGAGTCAGGAATCACTTGGAAAAAATCAGATTGTTCTGAGCTGTGTTCAGAGAGGTGGCGACTCCCCAGACCCCAAAAGGTGCCTCCGAATCCTGCAGCTGCCTCTTGGTACTAGTATTAGAAAAGGCCTGACTTAGTCAAGCACCTCAAAGAACCCATAGACAGACTAGGATGTGACACAGAAGCAAATGATCTGGGGCACAAACACTGCTTCCAAATTGGGTTTCGGGCTCCCCTTCATCCATGACCCCAGCTACTCACGGGAGACGCTGAAGCCAAAGACGTTCTCGTACTCTTTGAGCAATTTCTTCAACAAAGTGCTCTTCCCCGCGCCTGACGGGCCGCTCAGAACCACCGGCCTCGGCCCCTGCATGGCTGGAGAGACAGGAAAAACACAAGTCTGGTTAGAAAGACAGAGAGACCACAAGAAAAGAGGTCACCGAGTGAGGTCAAACTCGTATCACAACCCAAAGAGGAGGCTGGATTTCAGTGCGAAGCACTGACATGACAGAGTTAAAAGGTTCTGCTTCAGTCCACCTGGATTAAATATGAGTGTTAGATGTGCAATAAAAGGGAAATAAACCTCAAAGCCCTGCAAACGAGGGGCTGCACAAGGCAGGGAGTTGGGAAACAAATAGCAGATGGCCACAGCCACACCTGGCCATGGTGACTCCAGCTTGGGGTCTCTTGTTGCAAGCAAGTCCTAATATTTTCTCCTAAAGGTCCTTTCTCCTAAAGGCAGCCTCAGGTCACACAGCCTTTTCTGCAGTTGCTTCTTTGCTCTGAAAGAGTAGAATTGGTATTTGCCTGTACTCGCCTCTCTGGAGAGGAAGAATTAATGATTAACATGTGAATAAAAAAAAAAAAAAAATCCCATACTTCAGCACAGAGGATGACTGGGGCCAGTCATCCATTGGCAATTCAGCAGCTTTTAAAATAGAGGTGACACAAATCAAACAGGTCTCGTTTCCTATTATAAAAAATACATATTCCCCTCAAAAAGTGCTCCTTTAACCTTGCCTCAGCAGTGCGATGCCTTCTCGTCTTCAATTAGACCACAGCAATGTGACCCTGACATTGCAAATTGCTCTCTGAGGAGCCTTAAATCCTCTGCAGCCTCCTGCAGCGGCAGCCATGGGTCGAGGCAGCCTAATCCCTGCACGCCGCCTACCTGCGCGGGAGGCTCCCTATCCCTGGATCCCTGCGGCTCAGCTCATTCTGCCGGGAAGCAGATCGGGGAAGCGCTGCTGAACCTCAGATGCTGCTTGGAAAACGCTCAGAAAAGAGGAGCTACCCAAAGCACCAGGCTGGTGCCCGCAGACCGCAACCCAGGTGGCACGCTGCCCTCCTGGGCCACCAAAATCCCCACACAGACACCAGGGCTCACCCTCCGCCCGGGCGTTTACAGGATTTCTCTTCGTCACCGCCTCATCGTGCCGATAGCACCTACTAGGGAGGCACCAGGATGACTTGATCGCTACTTGAGTTAAAAAAAAGAGTTTTCCTGTCGCTCTCCAAAATTTCCTCCAGCCTTTAGCAAGAACCAATGGAAAAGGGTAATTCAGATCAGCCCGGGTCAGTTACAAACCCGTCATCCAAACCAAAGCACATCAGGAGGCAACGAATTCTTACCTTTTGCTTTTGCGCCCTTGCAGCCCGGGTATAAGGCCCTGCTTTTTGCAGCAGCAACACGCTCGCAGGAGGAGCGAGCGGGCGAAAGCTGGGCTATTTGTGAGCCACCTAAAGCCTTAACGACGGCGCCTCCGTTTGAAGAGGGCCAATGAGAACCGACCGCTGATCTTTAATCTCCTCCTGTGGCTTCTTCCCCACTCCCTACTCTGCTGACCAGCCAAGCTGCAAACACCATAAACCTGTGTGGGCCACCCTGGTCTGCCCAGACGCTTCAGGACACAGAGCCGAAAAGTCCCTGGCTGTGAAACTAGTCCCATGTATCACATATGTCCCTGCTCAGAGATGCAGTTCCCAATGTCAAGGTGCACAAGAGGAAGACCTGCTGCTGTTTGTAGATTGAAGTGAGGTAACCACAGGGTAGTTGAGGCTGGAAGGGACCACAGGAGGTCTCCTGGCCTACCTTCTGCTCCAACGTAGCTTGTTGTTATCAAGCGGTTGCACTTGCTGGTTCCCAGACTTCATGAATGGATGGGGCTCCTGGATCACCTTGGTGCATATGAGGTATAAAATGCAGTAGCAGGGAGCTACTGCACTCACGTTACACCCAATGCGGGTGTCTGGTTAAGACAACCCTTCCGCAAAGACACTCATCTTGGTTAGACACCTTCTCTGTTCATTTTTGGAGTCTGTGGGGCCCTTGCCTCTAGCTTCACGTCAAGTTAAAGATTAGGACTTACCCACAATGAAGGTGACAGAACAAATTTCTTCTCCTCTTCCAACCCATGTGAATCCAAGCCTTCAAGCTGCATGTTCTAACACCTCCCTGGTGCCAGCCTTTCCATCCCTTTGGATACATCCCTCTCCATCTCCCGCATTGACTAAAATACCTCAACACTAGAACAAAAGCAGATCAGAGATTCTTGGTGTCATGGACCGTAATTCTGCCCTACAAGAGACTGAGTTACTGCGAGCTATTACCGCTCTCCTTCTCCACTTCTAAAGGCCCTCATTTTCTCCTCAAGCCTTCAGGTTGCAAATGAGGGAGGGAGCAAATCCAGCAGCAAGGGAAAAATAAAGCACAATGTCCTAGGACTCTGTGTCCTGAGGCTGTGGATTCCCTCATGTCGAGGAAGGGTGGAGTTGCTGAGGTTTTTCTCTCTGCAGGAAGGTTGGAGGAAAACGGGTCTTCTCCCTGCTTAGGAAAGAAAATCTTTTTTCCCCACAAACGTGCTAAGAACCAAAGTGAGCCACTCACACTCAAATAGGGTGGAAAGGAAAACAGCAAGACAGAATTCACAGAAAATCCAATTCCTGTGGCAGCAGACAGCAAACGCCCAGCTGGTAAATTTGGGATCCATGCCAGGACAAAAACAGCTCTCGTGGAGGCACCTTAGAGCCTGTTTTCTGTCGGCACCCACCAGCTGTCACAGTGTGGCGAAACCCTGGCCCTGCCACAGCACGTGCAGGGGGTTCGTCTCATACGAGGATGCGAGAGAGTCCAGGGACTGCAGAGGAAGGATGAGGATGGTCTGGGAATGTGAAATGGACGTCCATGTACACACACACAAACTTTTTTGTTTTTATTAATTTGGAGGGCTTAACTTGAAAGTCTGTCAAGACAACAGCTTCTTTTTGAGGCTCAACAAGTCTGACCTTCCCATCTGGCTCAGTCTAACAGCAAATTCTTGTAGGGCCAAATCCCCTGCGTCTCCTAAGGAACCTCATCTTATCACTGCAGCGTGGGACATTTCCAAATCTTCTGCTGAACTTCCCCTGAATCCTCCCTGGAAGGCAGCAATGCAACTCGCAAAGCAAAGGACGGACGTCACAGGAGTTAAACGAAATTAATGCTGATTAGCAGACAGGCTTTAGAGAGAAGGTAAAACCACCTCACAAATAGAAAAGAAGATTATAGAACTTTTTTTTCCTGGAGCCCCAAGACAGGTCTCAGATTAGGCAGATAATCCCATCCTCTATTTTTAGCGGGCTCTTCACAAACCACCACTGCTCTTTCCACTCTTCCCAACTATCTCCAGCTGGCAGAGCTGATCATGTCACCAGAAAACTCCATCTGGCCAAGCTACTAATGCCCAAAGGAGACACAGAGGGCTGCCTAATTAAGCCATAACGCTTAATTAGACCACGCAAAACCCTAGCTGCACCTGGCAGCAAGGAGCTCTCTCCTGCTTCATCAACATCCACCCAGCACTGCCTTTCACTTGCGGGTGGCAGTTTCTTCCCTCTCTTAAAACTGGTGTTCAAACACAATCAGGGCATTCTCACGCAACCACAGGGCCCATCCTTAGCAGGAACGACGGACCACTCTTCTTCCTGGAAGTGGTTATTCCCAAAAAACGCTATTTAGATCCTTCCATTGACGCTGCCAAAGGGAGAAGGAAAAGCGTTACTGCAGAAATGACTATGGCCCAAGTCATGGGCAACGGAGAAGCTACCTAATAGGAAAGCCAGAGCAGCTTGGGTGACCAGCAGGTTGCAGAGGAGCCCCTGCCCTTTCCATCTGTCTGGGCAAATTTGGGGTTGTGGAGGGGAGCTGAACACAGCGATGTTTCCCAGGAGCCCTGTGGCCCAGCCATGCCTGCTTACACAAGTCAGCATGTTTCTAAATCAGCATGTTTCCACGATCCTTGGGTCCCCCAGGACCTGATTTTGTCCTGGTCCAATTCAAGCGACTGAGGGGTGCCTTGAGCTTGGTGCACACAGGACGACCATCAAGTCAACTCAGCCCAAACTCAGCGGGGCCATCAGGTCAACCTGCTCCAACCTCAGCACAACCACATCAACCTACCTCAGCGCAGCCACCACATCAACCCAGCAGGGCCATCAGTGCAGTCATCAGGTCAACTCATCCCAACACCAGTGGGACCACCATGTCAACCTTCTGCAGTCCAGCCACCACATCAATCCTAACCCTAGTGTGGCCATCAGGTCAACCCAGCCCAACCCTGGCAGGGCCGCCAACTGCTTCAGTCCGGTCACATCAACCTCTCTCACTCCCAGTGTGACCATCAGGTCAACCTGCCCCAGTCCCAGCACGGCCACCACATTAACCCACCCCAATCCCACCACGGTCACCATGTCAATCTATTGCAGTCTGGCTACCACATCAGCCTGTCCCAACCCCAGTATGGCCATCAGGTCAGCCTGCCTCAACCCCAGTGCAACCATCAGGTCAACCCGTACCAATCCCAGCACAGCCACCATGTCAACCTATTGCAGTTGGCCCACCACATCCACCCACCCCCCAACTGCAGATAAAGTCATCAGGTCAATCCGGTCCCCAACCCCAGTGCGGCCACCATGTCAACCCACCCCAACCTGAGCGCGGCCACCACGTCAACTCGCCGCGTCAGCGGGGCTTCCCCAGCGCGATCGCCCCATTCCCGCGCCCCGTGGCAGAGCCCCCTCCCACCCCACTCACCCGCCGCGCGGGCGACGACTCCGCGCAGCCGCCGCCAGCGCAGCCCCTCCAGGTAGGCCACCTGGCCCGCCCGCAGGAACACCTTGCTCTTGCCGCACTGGAACTTGCTGGGGTCCTGCGGGCGAGGGAGGGGGGACCAGGGTAAGGGACAGCGCAGACAACATCCCCGCGCACTGCGACGCGGCCCTCCGGTTCAGCCTCCCTGCAGCTGGAGCTTCCCGTATCCCATCACGGCCATTCCCAGCAGTGCTGGACCAGCCCCGGCCCCAGGAGATGGGAGAGCATCTATGGGGGTCGCCCAGGTACCCCGAGCTCACGCCTGTGCTCACAGGGTGCCCTCACCTGCAGCAGCCTCTGCAGGGCCTGGTTGCAGATCTGCTTGGCACCGGGGCCCAGCAGCTCCTCCCTGCTCACCAGCGCCTGGTACCGGTCGAAGAACTCCGGGTACGTCAACCTGGGGGGACGGAGCGGGTTGGCGGCGCCGTGGCCAGCGGGAGCCCCGCGCGCCGCCGGGCAGCCGTACCTGGAGGGGTAGCCCAGGGCGCTGATCCTGATGGTCTCCAGCAGCCCGCAGGCTCGGAGCTGCTCCACCGCCCGCCTCGAGTCAAACCTAGGGCAGGGGGGACGCGTGGGGACAGGCAGGGACCGCCCAGCACGTGGGGCCCTGCTGGGCTGGGCAGGACAGCGTGGGGCGACGGTGCCGCGCGCTGCGCCCCCAGCCAAGCACTCACACGAAGGGCTGCTTGCGGTCGTTGGGCTTGATGCAGCGCACGTAGTGCGGCGTGGTGCTGCCCAGCACGCCCATGAGCTTGTGCAGCGACGCTTTGAACTGCGAGGAGGACAACACGAGCGGTCAGGCCCTGCCGCCGCGTCCCGGCTCCCGCATTGCGGCCCGCGGCTGCACGGAGCAGAGCCCAGCTGGGGCAGGGGGGCTGGCAGAGCAGCCTGGGCAGCCCGTAAGTGCCCTCCGGGCTACTGCAGCCCTGGGCATCCGTGCCCTGTCCCCTCCCTGCCTCGTGCTCGCGTCCCCAGGGCCGTACCTGGCTGGCCACGGACTTCTTGCTCTTGCTGTTCCCGGGCAGCGACCTGCGGCCGGGGCGAGCGGGCGGCCCGGCCCCGCTGGACCTGCGGGTGCCGTCCCCGTCCTCCAGGAAGAGCTCGGCCAGCAGCGGGGACTGCGGCAGAGCCGGGTCAGAGCAGGCAGGAGCACCTCCCCGCCGAGGCCGCCGGGGAGACGGAGCCAGCTCCGTGCACGGGCACTGCTGAGGGCAGCGCTCCCAGCTGCGCGGCCCCATGTGCGGGAGCCAGCGGTGCTCCTGCCTCCTGCTTCCTGCCGGGTGATCCCCAGCACAAGCCCTGGGCCCCCTGAGTCCTCCCCATCCCCAAGCAGATCCTGGCGTTAACCCCACTCCTCGGGATCACAGAGGGATGGGGCCGGGATCCCGCCTCGTCCCGCAGGGGCTGCCTGGGGGCCGCTCTCACCTTGCTGGCTCGCAGCAGCCCCAGCAGCTCCTCGGGGACCGAGTCCCTGTTCTTCTCCACAAAGCCCTGGCACTGATATTCCACCTAGCAGGGCACAGAGCCAGAGCAGCGCTAGCCGGGTCCGGGCCCGCAAGGGGCTGGAGACCAGAGGTTGCTCCAGGGCTGCCAGCAGGATCTGCTTCCACAGCCTGGGAGGCGCCTGGACACAGGTCACTCC
>JAUBNY010001142.1:1513628-1527336 GCA_032275445.1 Crypturellus soui | reverse complement strand
CCCCCCCCCCCCCCCCCCCCCCCCCCCCAAGAGTCTTACCTATAGTAGGAATAGTAGTTACTATTTCACCGAGTTTAAGTTTGTACAAAATAGTAGTCTTTCCGGCAGCATCCAGACCAACCATTAGAATGCGCATTTCTTTTTTGCCAAAAAGGCCTTTGAAGAGGTTAGCGAAAATATTTCCCATGGTTGAGATATGGTGTCACTAGCCAATAAGTCTAGAAAAAAAAGGGATCACAGTATCACACAGTTAAACACAATTGTATTCTGACACCAATAAACCGATGACTATAAATTCTTTAGGCTCCCAAGCACACAATTCTTCTCATGCTGAAGCAATAGAAACATCAGATAAGCCAGAACTTACTCAAATTAGAGACACACAGTCCTGATTGCTTTAAAAATTTTTAAATAGTCTTTCAGTCTCAGACTTTTATTTGTGCGAGAAGCAAACCATAACAAATGCAACTAACTGCTGCAGGTACTTTGTCCCCCACTGCCTTGGTGTAATTTATCTACACTCTAAGATGTTCCTATAAATTATCTCATTTTTTCCCCCTCCAACAGACCTACAGTTAAAAAAATCTTTAAAATTGAGTTTAAAAAAGTTTAAAATCATATCCTTGTTGTTCAAAGCACTGACAGTTTCTTCTTTGGGTAGTAGTGAGGGGAAAAAGAGAAGGAAATTCAACATACAGCTTGAATCCTCTCCTACTCTGTAGTTTCTTTCCTCTCCAAGCCAAGGAAGCTGCCTGCCAGCACAGGGCAAACACGAAGCAGAATTAGCTTCATTAACATTGCAGACCTTCTCTAGAAAGCAAGTCAATGTTTACTGAAGCTCAGCCATCAAAAATTAATAATTATATTAAAAGAGTCAGGCTCAGAAATGAATGCTTCTTTGCTCACTGTAAGCTATTCAGTCGGGATGCTCATAAATGACTAAAAATATCTGGAGCTTCCTGTTTTGGGAACAGAGGAAGTTGTCTCTTGATTTCTGCAGTTACAGAACACTCACTATGCCCTTGGAATGGGATCCACTGTTACCCATTTCCACAGCATTTAAAAAAATATTTTAAGCTTACTATTATTCCATTTACAGAAGACAGTAACAGCACCACAAGCAACATTATCTTGGTAACATAAGGCATAAAAATTTAAATACAAAGGAACCTTATAGCTATACACAAAGCAGAGAGGGGGATGTTATATGGCACTAGTGACAATTCACACCTTTATTGCTATTTTATCTAGTTAATCTCAGGTTAAGCCCGAGTCCAACTGAAAAAAATAAGCCTAAGATACCAGGAACATATAAAGTCAGGATATAAAACATTTAGGTGCCAGGTTTCCTGTACATTAAATCTTCTAACTTGAAGTGCAATATTACATTTGAACTGTATTTTGAAGATATGCAGCAGTATACATTGAAGCTGTAAACCTGAAGCAGAATTCCAGATAGAAATTTGTTTTACAGAACATCAACTTAGGATAACTAAAACGAGTTTTGAACTGCAAATTTAATCACTACACTACAGACCAAAAATCTTGCTCTGTTTAGCCCAGTACTAAGAACGCATGAAATGCTGCTTCCTCATTCAATGCGCATCTAAGCAGTTCTGTTCCCAGGAACTTCCGCTCGGAACAATTTTTAACCCCAGAGCTCAGCGCTGCTCCAGTCACATGTCTCTGCAGAGGCAGTGTCCCGGGCGGGTTCACGGAACACTCCAAAGTTCCTGGATGACACCAAACCCTGCAACGTACTCAAGAAACCAAAGTCCAGAGCGCATTTGCTTTTTGTGACTGAAACATGATAGGATAGAGACTTTCAACCAAGCTAGCTCCTCTACGAGCCACACAGGGCAATCGACAGAATAGAACTAAACAAAAGGTTTGGAAGTTCTACTATGCCACGATTTCATTCATATTTTTCTGAAGTATCACCATGAATATTGAGCTGCCAGCCAAATCTAGGAAAGCTGTATAAACAGAAGACTTAATTGGAAAGCAAAGACAGCATTTTTCCTAGAGTCCCTATTTATCCAAATCACTCCTTCAAACAGCAGGACATCTCACTCCTCAGCAGTAAACAGCAACTCTGACTGGGCTGCAGGGAAGAGGTTTAAACCTTTCCTTTGTCTGGCTCCTCACACTGCCTCTATTTTCTATTTCATCTGAAAAGCAGTATTTGAGTTTGAACTGTTATCTGTTACCACAGCTCTTACATTCATGACAATGTCACATTTTGGCCTTCTCAAGTTGCCTTCACAGTCTTGGTGAATCCCATTTGGCCCCTTATTCTCTTGGTAACTGACTGACCCTAGGTCAAGAGGGCCCTGCCAGGACCCAACAGTATCAATTTCATAGCTACTTTCGTAGCACTTATCTGCCTTCTGTGAAGAATGAGAAGTTGAGATCAGCTTAAGAACTGCCTCCATTTCCTTCTTGTTTCCTGCACATTTTCACTCTCCAAACCACTTCTGCAGCTACTTCGGTACTCAAAGGTACAGAACAACCCAGAAAGTCTTTTTTCTTTTTTTTTCTTTAATAGAGAATAAAAATGTCTCATAGTTTTTATATTATATATATATATATATTAAAGTATATTTAGATCCTTCACTACAAAGTAGCAGTATAATTAAAGTATCTAAAAATAGAAAAATACTGTTATGTGAAACCCATCTGCAAAACTCCCACAAGCTGCTGTAGTTCCCAGAAGAATATCCCTCACATGCTGCTGGGGCAAAAGAGAAGGTTTCTAGCCTTAGCACAAGCAGCAACATCCTCAAACCAGTGACTAAGAGTCAAGTTCACCCATTGCCATAGGAAAAGAAAACTGGTCTATCAGTTTGAGGACCTTTGCACACCCATTTGTGGTTGTGATGACATGTGGGGTACCCAATCACATACTTATCCCTAGGTGTTTTCCTATACTGCACTCCTCACTACACTATCCTTGCCAGTAATTTGATCACTTTGAAGCACCTTGAGGTCATTCTGCAGCATTAATAGAAATCCTCAGGGAAATCACTCTCAGAATAGTGACAGATCATCTCTAAGGGGCAGGCTGCTGCTTTTTCATGCTGTTCAACAACACAGAGCCCACTGGACTAGAAACCATGGTCCACTTGAGAACCAATTGAGAACCAATTCTCACCAATTGAGAATCACTTCCCACAACTTCATTATCACCCATTAATACAACTCAGCTGAGGGATCATGCGAATACTTGGAGTGCACTTTAGTGCAGAGACCACTTAGTTTAATTCTCATTTCAGTCAATTAGCCAGATCCCAAGAACAGGTTGAAAATACAGGGAGATTCAAAGACACTTAGGTTCACCAGGCAACTTCAGAACACACAGACCTGCCCGTATCAGGATTTACCAATACGCTACCTGTATTCTATACTGGAACACAGCTTTCTATTTTCCTTAGCTTAGATTAAACATCATAACGGAAAAACGATAGTTTTAGAGACTTAACAAGTTCCAAAAAAAGTCTGAAAATATGCAAAGACTATAGCTTATGGGTTGCTTATGTGTTTAGACTAGCACATCTTTAAAAGAGGGATCCACAAGTCTGAGTAGAAAGGCTCATGTGTGAAAAGGAGCAGCCCAACTGTCTTTCTGCAGCCTATGACACCCTCACTGCGAATCCAGTTCCTAAAAACAGGCTCATCGCTCCTCGTGGAGCCCAGGCCAGGCCAGAAGTGCCCTCTTTGACTCCAGCTTCTCCCCTGGCATTGAAGCAAGATCACCTTCATATGCTCCACCTCAATATGCACCCCACAGTAAAAACTTGCTGGACAGGTTCAGTAAAGATAAACTGTGTCATTGGTAAACAGTGAGCACAGACTCACTGGATAAGACTCAGTTTTATTTCAGGAAAGGCAGCATTTTCAGCAGCTGATTTTCAAGTAAGTGATACATTTAGATAAGTAACTGGGAGCACAGGCAGCTCTTTCCAGAAAGCCTCCATGTCACAAGGGCTAGAAACAAGGAATCTACAATGTCTGTTAGAGCAATAGAGCAATTGAATTAAAACTTGCTTCTATTCATTATAGAGGGTCAGAATAAAGGCTGAGGAGTATCTCAAGATTAAACACGTTTCAACGTCTGATTTGAAGCATTTTGAAGTTAACTGTGCCTTAATGCATTTCAGCAACATTTCATTCAGTTCAGCTTATCCTGAAAAATCAACTATGCTTGATTTCCATACTGTATAGCTGAGCTTTTGGTGTAAAAGCTACACAGATACATGACTAAAAGGGTGTGTGGTACATTAAGGAAGATATAGCTGCTTCTTGAAATCTCTCATATTCTTAATTTAGCACCTCTGAAAGAGTTATTTTTAGCTCTCAAAAAAAAAAATCAAATCAAACTTCCTTGAGCCAAGAGTTGTAGCAATGCCCTGGTTTCACTCAATTTTATACCACTTCTCTAAATATACCAGAATAGAAAAAAAAAATCAGAGACTGAGGGAAGAGATGTCATATTTATTAACTAATTGGAGAAATTAGGTCTACGCTATTAAAAAAAAAAAAATTCACTTGGATTTTTTTTCACTTGGACAGCAAGTTCTGAGGATTTTTCAAAGCAGTGTAACAAAAGTCACTAGGGATAACCATTTTGTCAATCTGCTCTCTATAGTGGATAAATTCCACTAGAGAAATTGACATTCCCCTACTCTACCTCCACACTTAATTTTCTACCTCCTCTTTATTATATGCTCCAAGGTACAGAAGTATAGAAAGTGTTGTTAAGTTTGGAAACTATCAGATCTCCATTAGGAGTTTCATATCTTTTTCTTAATGCCTATTTCAAGGAGAAGCTAGCCAGCAGTACAGTTCTAATTAATCAAAACATCAATGTTAAGAGAAAATCTGAAAATCATACTAGTAAAGGGTAGTATTTCAGATAAAGGTTCTTTCCCAACAGCTTCATGTTACAGTTGCATATGTCACTGCTCTACTAAATATTTATCACAGCTTGTTTTAGTTATTTAGATATTAATGGTAAATGTGGGCTTATGAAGACTTATTATCAAAAGCACAAGTTTGTTTAAAAGAGTAAAAATCTACTCTACACATGTCTAAACATTAGCTCCACCTCTAATTAAAACCTGAACACACAGATCCTAAGCTACTATTAACACTTAAACTGTTTACCAGTCACAGGAAAACAAGAATCAATCAATTTGGTAGTTAACAGAAATATTCATTTAGGAATTTAGTCTTTTGGTACAAGTCAGCCTGCATCACATTGCTACTTTTATAAAATTCCAGAAAATTTTGAGTTGAAAGCATAGCATATACAGATATCATAAACAGAAAAAGTAAAATATTACAAGAAAACAGAAAAGATCACCAACCCTATGAGTAAAGGGGATGGAAGAAAGGTGGGTGTAGGTTTTTTTTTTTGATCTTTAATTTAACAACTGCTTTTAGAGAAATGTGCAAGAACAGGCAAAAAAAGGGCAAATCTAACTCAGCAGCTTCTTTACTATTTAAAGATCATTTTAAAGGATAATGTGAAAGTGATCCAACAAGTATAAAACACTACAGAAAATTCAGTATTAATTTAGGACCAATTCACAACACCACTCAGAGGGCACAGAGCTAAATACAGCTGCATTCTTTTGAAGTAATTTCTTTGCAGATTAAAATGTGCTGCTACAGCAAATTTTGAAAATGGCTCTTGATCAAAACCCTTTTTATACATTACTATAAAAACAGTTGAATATTCCTGTGTTTGAACAAGTTGTTCACTGGCCTTCCACATCTGATAACCTCAGTGAAAGATGACCAAACATCAACAAGGCCTTTTCATTCACAGACTTAACTTAAACAACAATTTTCACTTGAGTTACCTGAGACTTTAGACCTTACTGCAAGGCAATAAGCACAGATTTGGTTCAAAGGCTGAGAACAGCTAACAAGCTTGCTAGGTTCCTTCATCAACATGGGATTATTTGGGGATTAAGTGCCATCATAATAAAGACTACCTCAAAAATCTCTTTCTCAGAGCTTGTCATCACTCATAAGCCCCCATTCATTTTAAGTTTTATCTGTTAAAACAAGGGGAATGTTAACTGATCGACATCAACCACTGCAGCAATTTTCTCCATGTCACAGCAGAGGTGCTTGTGTCACATCTCAAAGAGATGGTGCATTTGTGTTTTAGAAAATATTAGAGAAAATAAAGCACTGACTTTGAAGTGCCATGTAAAAAAGCTATTTAAAGCTGCACACACTCCCACCTTGAAATATTTAGATGAATATGGCCAGCTAAAGCTCACCATTACTGACTAAAAAGCATCTAGATGTACGCTGTATGTTCAGGGCAAGGAGAGAACAAGTCAGTCACAAGCCAGAAATTAGAAAAGAAAATCCAATGCGGTACTGTACCTTTGTGCCTTAGTACCTTACCATCTTGAAGCAGGCTGAACATCTTGCTGTTTATACACATTAGCCATATATAGCACTGTCAAAATGCTTTTGAGAAGAAAGGACTTGGACTGGCAGAAAAACAGAAAATATTGCCATTTGCAAGCTCAGAACAAGGACACAAAAGTGGGAAAGTCTCCTTTGGACTGATGCACTGTTTCCCAGATTATCGATCGCTGCCTAATGAGCCCGACCACACAAAGTCACTCCTCAAATACCAGGTAGGAAAATACTGATGTCTAGTAAAGAAAATAGAGCAAGCTGCTTAACTTGGTGTTCAAAAACCAAATCAAATTTATTATCTTCCTCTCATCTTGAGGTAGAAGCTAATTCTGCTTCCTAGCAAAATCTCTAGCCATTTTAGACAATCATATACTATGATGCATACCACTACAGTGGTAACTACGCAAACTAAGACACAAGAAAACTCACACACTTGTTCCCAAATATTTTATTTTAAAGAGAGGCTGACAGGTGGAAGAAGTGCAGAAGTCACTGTTCACATTGTTAGATAAAACATGTCCATCATCCCCCTGCAGACTGTCTGCAACTGCTCAGAAAAAGATTTGGTGTTGACAACACAACTCTGACACCTGACTTTTGGCTGCAACTACATCTGCACCTGCTAAATGGCGGATGTTCTTACTACACATTACAAAGCATTTGTGTCCAGACAGGCCCTATAGAGTTTGAGGCCAAACTAGTCACAACTTCCAAAAACTTGCATTTTAAGCCAAATATCCTGTTATTCATTCCCACTAACTGGAAAGTAGAGTCAAAAATTATATTTTTAGTAGAAACAAGAACTTGCATGAGAGCCTCAGTAATAAAACTCAATTTTGGGTCGGGGAATATGACAGAGCAGAAACTACAACTTATATACTATCTAGTATATAATAAGAGCTATATTAATCCTGAGAGTCTTATTAGAACCAAAATATGAGCAGCAGTGTCACAGTCTGTTAGTGTTTGCATGAGCTAGAAATGAGAAATAAAACTGAATCCTTGCAAGCAGGAAAAAAACTGCTGATTAACACAGGAAAAAAAAGCTGTTGTAGTAGGAAGCTCATTCTAAAACTTCTTTACTCATCAGATAATGAAAGGGAGTGATGTTCAAGAAAAGTGTTAGCTGTGATACAAACTCTATAGCATTTCAGCAGCAAAGCTTTCTAAGATTTCTAAAAAAGGAAAATTATTTTAAAAAAGTTATTAATTTCTGTTCACAAAGTGTATCAACTATAAAGAACTCAATATATTAAAAATGCTTGTAAAGGCTCTTGAAATCTGTAAAAATTCTAACTTGAAGGTTCATCTTTGCAGATCTCAGCAGTTTTTCTAAACTGACCTTTTGCCTTTAAAGCAAAAAGCCTCTAACTTCAACCCCAGAAATCTGTTTAGAAGTCTGTATTTGAGCTTTTCCTTCTCTTGCCAATTAAAATAATCAATAGTTTATGTGGTAACTGCACCTCAAGAAGAGGCAAAAATGCTACTGAAGCAGCTTTTCAATCAGGTGTTAACCAGAACACAATTTGGTCAGAAAAAAAGGATCAAAATCCAGCCCTTCGCCTCCTCCCCAGCCTCCGCCCACTTTGTTTGCCTTGAAACAACTGTAACTCTAGTCCTGCTACTCGCCTGGCAATTGTGACTAATGCACGCAAGGAATTGCGTGCACCGGTCAGGAATGCAACGCTTTTGCCCAGACCCTTGCCAGACTTGAGTTGCATTTCACAACTAGATAATCTCCAAAATTTGGCAAATACTGTAGCGGGGACCCATTTACACCCTGAGCATTCAGACACTCACACTCTAATCCCAATCCAGTTTCTTCTGGTACAATCTTGCAATTATTATCAAAACATCATAGCAATAAGCGCCGTTCAGAGTGGAAATGACATCTGCTTGAGCCATTTTTACTCCTCCTGCTCTGGCACAGTAGAAGGGCCAATAAACTTGGCAAACAAAGAGTTTTAAGAGGTTCAAGTGAGGCTTCCTCACCCTTTCACCCAGTGTAATTAGTGCTATTGAGAAAGCAGTCCAACTGGGTTCCCAAGCGCTGCAGACAACACGTGTGCTTTTAATAGAGGAAATAAGTGGCGTCACACCAGCTTCCTAAATGCAGGTTCCAGACAATCCTTTTTTTTTTTTTTTTTTTTTTTATAGCTGTTAAATCCAGGACCACTTACACTGACAATTTCATTACAAATTTCATTAAAGGAAAGCCAAGCAGCAGCTCTCACTTCAGCTAGAGAGGATTCCTGCTTCCCTCCTCCCCTTAGAGCCCAATCAATAGTAAAAATAGTAATAACTGCATTGCCGAATGACCTTGGACAATTCGCTTCAACTTGGTTTCCCTGACTGAAAAATAAGGTTAGCAGGATATTCTTCAAAGAGGGTGTTGTAAGACTTATCACTTACCAAACAAAGTTCAGACTGTTACATAAATAGTTCATGTTTTAGCTATTGACAAAGCCACATTTCCAAACAAGCCTCTCAATACAACTCTAATCAACCTATGAAATTTGGTTTGGCAGGGACCTAACAGCAGAGCAACAAGGTCAATGTCAAACACAACATTTAAGCAGTTTTAGGACCCGAGAGTTTTAGCTGTGTCCGATTGGGGCAAACGGATTCCTCTGGGAGGACGCTAACAACACGCAAGGGTTTAGCCTATAAAGTATCGTGTTAATTACTCCCAGCAGCAGGGCACAGCCCTTTTGGCCACAACACAATATCCTTCCACTGGGACCTGCTCTGCAAGCGAAAACTGGAGGGCCAAAGCACACCAATGGGCATCAAAGTTTTGTCTAGGCTTAAAAAAAAAAAAAATCCACTTACCTTCGCCCGCAGCTTAGGAACTAAAACAAAGATTTTTTTTTTTTTTTTCCCCAAGTGAAGGTTTAGCACAGAAGCGAAGGTTTACTACCGAAGGGGAGGTTTAACTCTGAAATGAAGGGTTTTTTAGCCTAAGGAGGCCTCGCAGGAGGCTGCCCCGCGCCCCGTCCTCCTCCGCAGCCCGGAGGAAGCGCCGGGAGCCTCTCCCCGGTGCCGGGCGGGGCGGGACGGCACGAGGCCGGGGGCAGTTTCGGGGCGCCCGCCGAGGCCCATCCCGCCTCCTCCTCGCGCTTAGAGGCGCCTGGCGCCGGGACGAGACCCTTTCGTCCCGCTGCTCCCCTCCCGCCGCCGCTCGGCGCGCGGGCCCGCAAGGCCTCGCCGCCTCCGCACCGACTAGGCCGCAGCGCCCCCCTCTCCGCTTCCATCGCCGCCGGCTCTCAGGGCGGGCGAGGAGGCTCGGACCGAAGGCAGGAGGGCAGCGGGGACCTACCGGCGCGGGCAGTGTCCCTGGCTGCGCTCGGGCAGTGCCGCTCGGAGCCGCTTCCCCCGCCGCTGCCGCCGCTCGGCCGCTCTCCGCCCAGGCGCACAAGATGGCGGCGCTCGGCGGCCACGTCAGTGCCAGCCCCGCGGGCGCGCGCGCGCGCAGGGCACCACGGGTAAGTGAGGAGGGCGAAGGCGGCGGGGGCCCCGCCGAGGTAGGCGGGGCCTGGCTTCAGACCACGCCCCCTCTCTCGAGACCACGCCCCCAGTCTCTCTCCCCCCTCACCCCGTGGGCTATTTTATCCAAAATAAGGGGCAAAGGGGGAAGGAAAACAGGATCTCTGCTTTTTTTCTCCCCCTTTTTTTTCCTCCCAAATACATAAAAATTATCCTAGTGCAGAGCTCAAGGCAGGATTGGAGGAGAGGAATAACAGAGTGAGCAAATTCCTTCCCCGCTGCTGTCCCCCTCGCAGATGAATTCCCATTCGTTTTCAGTCCTTTGGCAGGAATGCAGAAAATGCCACTTATTTCAATGGTGGTGGGGACAGAGAAGGGGGGAGGGAAAAAAGGAAAGGAAAGGAAAAAAAATCAGGGCAATTTGGGGAACTTTGAGAGCTGAAATTTGGCCCAGGTGCTCTGAGTCACCCATGATGCAAGAGGTAAACTTTGCCCGGTGACTCATTTCGGGGAAGAAAAAGGCCTCTTTCTGCAAAGGGCAGGGCAGACCCGTTCCTTTTTTTTTTTTTTTTTTTTCTTTTTAAATTTCCCTGAAAAAAGCCTCTTTCGGTGTGGGGGAAAATACAGGAAAGAAAAGGGGCCCTTTGGGCCACTTGCTCGAGCCTGCTTTGCTTTTGAAGCAAAATCCCTTTGGAGCCGGAGGCTTTTCCATGCCAGCAGGACATATCTGGCCTGGCTGCACCCTGTTCTTGCTGTTTTTTTGGTGATTTGCTTGCGTTGTAAAAATACCTGCTAAGGCTCGCTTGCAAAGTGCTTTTCCTTTGGTATCTGCCCTGGGAAATGAAAACATTCATTCACCCTGGGCTGGATTTGCTCTAGTTCCTGGGTCCCCGGGAGGATTTTGCAGGGAGAAGTGGGGAGCTGGCCTCAATCCTTGCTCTGCTCTTGGCTGTGGCAGCACTGAAAGGAGAAGCTGAAAAGTGCCTCCCCCAGTCAATGATTTCCTTTGGAAAAAATAAAACACAATAGTAATTATTCCCTGAATTTGGGGATTTGGAGTCTTGAAGTTGCCTGCTGGGCTGGGAAACCTCAACCCAGTGCTCATGTTTTCCCTGTGTCACTAGCAAAACGTGGGTAAATTTGGACGGAAAAACACATGAAACGTTCTTTTCAAGGAAAAAAAAAAAAAAGATTTGGGGGCAGTAGAGGGATCTGCACCAACACCCACATCCAAAGGGTCAGATCCGCGGGCCAGTGCACAGGATGGTGACAGGGACACACACTGTTGTCCCCAAGCCCGGGGCATCCAAGGTGCTGGTCCACGTGCATCGAAGCAGGTTGGAGAGGATCCCCAATACTCAATGCTGCAATTTGGCCAGGAAACCTAGTGTCGCGCAGTGGGACAAAGCTGTCTGCCCATCGCCAGGATATCAGGCCGGCGTGTGGGTTTAGACGCCGCACGTTGCCTTGTGGGATTGGCAGCCACATGGCTTGTTACCGGGATGAGACCAGCGGCCACCCCCCGTCATCAGAACCTCATTAGGTTGCGCAGCTGCTAATTGCCACCCGCCTGGGTCCAAGGGGAAGACAGACGTCACCCGGCGGCCTGCCAATCAATGTCACGAGCAGCCCAGGCCTCGGGCACACTTTGACCGCTCGTAAGAATGAGAGCGATTGTTTGGGGCACGGGGAGGGCGCTGGGGACCCGGCTGGTCATAGCATCAATGTCAGTTCATCTGCCCCTGTCAGACACCTGCACTATGCGGGGGGAAACAAGAGAAAAGGCTGAAAAAGGCTGATGGCGAAACCAGGCGGAGACGTCCCAGCTGCTTGCGGCTGTCTGGGGACGTGAAGAGCATCCTTTGTGCCAAGGGTCCCCTCAGCCCTGGTGCAGATATGAAATTCATGTTGGGAAAAAGAAGCAGTGAGTGTAATAACATCTGGGGAGTGATGCAAATCCGCAGGGGAAATCCCGCTCCGTTTGCAGCTGGGTCTGCAAGGGAGAGGAGGAGGAGGAGGCTGTTGGTTAGTGAACAGACCACGGAGTAGAAAGGAGGTGAAAAAAGTGTCCAACGCCTAAATCACTTCAGTTTTATGTGTCTGCAAGGTAGCTACCTCTGGCTGAATTCATTTCCCACTCCCTTTCCAGTCCCTGCAAGCTTCGGGTGAGATCCAGCACCCTTTCCTAGATGTCTCCTTCAGCCCACAGTGATCCGTGCCTTCATCTCCTCTAACTGGACTGACTTGATCTCCCCAGGAGATTCCAGGCATCTGAATCTGGTGAAGGTGTCTCCATCGTAGGATAGGAGGTCCTGGGCCGCCTGATCCAGCATTAGGTCTCCTGCAAGCAGTGTTGGAGCAGAGACCTCCAGAGGAGCCTTCAGCATCTGGTCTGTGGTGGTGTCTCAGTCCAGTAGCTCCATCCCTACATGATGGGAGCCAGACAAGAAGGTCTACAGAGACAAGAAAGGTCCTTCTGCAGAGTCCCCAGTGCCAGCACCATGGAAGGTTTGCCTTCTGCTTTATGCACATTTTGAGTGTCAACCTTCTACCTTGTTCAAAATAGGCCACAGGGTTTCTTCCCAATGGATGCATTGCCCCAGCCTAGCCCTGGCAGTCCTTTGGGTGTCATGGGACCCGTAAATGAGCCAAAGCCCAGCTTATCCCGTGTTGGTCAGGGACCTGACGAATGAAACGGGGCTGTTTGTAGGAAAGTGGGGGTTAGGATGACATCTGCGAGAGCAGCTCCTTGGTGTTGGAACATTTTTAAGACAAGAAGAGGGGACACATTAGAAATGAATCCAGAGAAAGTAGCCATCCAGCTGCTTCCTCTTCTCTATTTCTAAATCTCTGTTTCTAAACTTTAATACTGTGGAGTTTTTTTTTCCTTTTTTTTTCCCACTGTTTCACATACCTGGAACTGGACAATGTCCCCCTTCTTCTCCTGAGCCCTGTGATGAACAAGCTTCCCTTGTGGTGTCCCAGCAGAGAAGGATCACAAGGATTTTCTCAGCCCCAAGGCAAGTCTGCTGAAGTAAAACATCCGCCCGACCCTCAGAACGGGGCTGGGTGTATGATAGAGGGGACAAAACAAGCAAACAAATCTTCCCGAGGCCCCGTTTGCAGGGATGTAAGTTGCAAAGTGACCTCAGCTTCTTGCCTGTGTGTTCCTGGTCTCTGAGTGATCCTACCATTGCACTGCAGAGAATGGCATCCTTGCTGCAGGATGCTCTCAATTGCAGAAGCTCATGGGAGGAAAGACTCACCAAGGTTAATGCAAGGACCAGTGCTGGTGTCCTTAAATTCAAGGACACCAACTGTGGCTCTGCACATCCCTGGTTCAAGGGGTTGGAGCTCAGGAGAGGATCCATTTGACCCATCCTGGGGTGGCAGAAATGGTTGTAGGTTGCAGTGTAGGGCTCCTATTAACATAACAAATCAAGACCTCCTTCATTAGAAAGGAGATCTACAAGATCTACAAGATCTCCTTGCCCAAGACCACGTGGAAGCAAAGTAGCAAAGCACAAACTTGATCTCATTATCTGACTATTCCCAAGGCAGGGGCCAATGAGCAGTCATCACACATCTTTAGCTGCAGTCTCACAAGAGATGGATCTCCCATGAAGATGAGAGAGGCACGGCTTCAGGATCCACCTCGCTTGTCTGGGACAGGTTTGGCGGTCATGGACTGCCTTCCCCATCCTTCTTCTACCTCCATGCTCCCATCTTTCCAAACCTGGCATCCGCTAATGTCTCTTCATGTGACAAAAAGGAC
>JAUBNY010001142.1:1501194-1513578 GCA_032275445.1 Crypturellus soui | reverse complement strand
ATATGCCTCATGGTGAGACTCACATGTGTTTTTTAATTCTCCTAATGGCTAACCCCCCATGAACACAGCACTTGGAGTCCCTTGGCAGTCTCCTGACTTGCTGAACCCCATGCAAAGAGTCTCAGAGCTGCCCGAGGTGCCCAAGGCCATTGCGGGGTGTGGAGATCTCAGGGATGTCCCTTGGGTTGCCTCCAGGACGCAGAAGAAAACCCATGCACAAGCCAAGCCAATGTACAATCTGCCCTCTGGGTTTGCTCCAGCAAATGCCAATTTATGTCAATTCTTCCTTTACATTAGCCGCGCACGCTCCTCGCTTATCTCTAGGGAAACAGCTGTGCTGCCGGGGTGTGATTTATCCTGAAGAAATAGATTTCAATTAACATTTAAACCCGTACCCATGATGCGGTTACAAAGGCACTATAATGAATCAGGCTTTTAATAAGCTCAGTAACCTTTGCAAGCTCCCCGGGAGGGGAGCTGGGCCTGCACGTGGGCCAACAGATAACGCTGCAGATGCCAGAGCTGCCCGTGTGCGGGTTGAAATCGCTGCCTCCTTTGCTGAGGATTGTGGCATGTGGCTGCTTGCTCCAGTGATCCCCAGAAAATAACCCTACACCTCTGCATCTTATTTTTGTGTGTTTTTCCCCTCTGTCTTATTCTGCAGGGAGAGTTGCCTGCAGGTACATTAGCTCTGTGGGATGAACTGTTCACCTTTTTCCATCATGATTCAGTAAACTGGGCATGGGAATGGGATGGAGCAGTACGTTTGGGGATGAGCAGAGCATCTCTTTGAACCTGGCTGCAGCCAGGATCCAGGATCTGGAGTCGCGTGTCTCTGGAGGTGTGAAATCTGTAATTATAAACCTGCTAATGAACTCATGCACTCCTGGGTGCACTTGTCAGATGGTCCTATTGAGCTGCGGGCCTGGAGGTGCTGCCAGAGTTGCTGAAAAATCCCTACACAGAGGTAGTTCCCAAGAGCAAGACCTGGAGCAGTTTGGGTTGATCCCTACATGCCCTGTCCCTGGATCTGTGCTGCCCCAGTGGTGCAGATGGCAATGGTGAAGGTATCTGCTCTAGGGTGATCCAGAGTTGGAAGTGAGAGCTGTCACCTCCTCAGCATGTCCCATCCCATCCTTCTTGAACATCACCCTCAGGAGGGGTTGGCTGATGAGATGAGATGAAGATGTGGCCCCATGCAAACCTTGCTGGGGGTTGGCTTGAGCCAGGATTTCCCTCTCTATTTTTCCCATCATGAACTTGCCTGGCCTGATTTCCCGGAGGATGCAAGCAGAGTCCATTGCAAGCTTGTCCCTAACTCAGCTTGACCCAGTGTGAGAGAGCCAGGGATATAGCTTTGGTCACTTGGATGGGTATGGAGAAGAAGATCAGGTCTGTACGGGCCTCCTTCTGGAGATTTTTAGTCCTGATATAGGTGGGAATGTTGGCCAGTGGCTTGAACATAGAAGACTTGGATTCGGAACATGACAACAGGAATTTCTTTAGCTGGCAAATAGCTTAGGGTCTAGATTAAACTAGGATCTAGAGTCTCACTGGTTCTTCTAGAGTTAGTTCCCTCCTCCCTAAGAGAGCTAAGATCCCTTTCTTCTTGGGGGTAGACTATGCTTTTTAGCATCAGATGGATTTGCCTGTGGGAAAAGAGGGTTATGGAGACACAGGCGATGTTGGGCTCTGCCTGGCCTGACAGCAAGGACGGAAGGGATGTGCTCTGATGATTGACATCTACTCCAATTTTATCATCTTTTAGGGGACTTCAAAGTCTTCTCATGCCATGAAGGCACTGTTCTATCATGGGAAGCCGCTTGGCATTAGTGAGCCCTATGGCCCTTGGGAGCAGAGGGACAAAGTGGCTCCAAAGCTGAGCTTGGCTGCAGGAGAGATCTCAAACATTGTGGCCACCTGATCCTTTGCCAAGGGGTCAAGTTGCCTGTCCCAGCAATAGTCCTTCAACCATGAGGTCTTGTCCTTGGGTCTGGGGAGCTGCAGACCAGCTGGTGGCTTGAGAGTGATGAATCTACCCAGAGAGCTCAGCTTGGGACCAGCAGGGAAGACCCAGTTTTAGGAGCCTCGTGACACGTGTGTAATCATTGCATGTGACCAGAGCCCTCCCACGTTGATTAAGATGTGCAGGAGCATCACCCATTTGAGGGTGAATCATCCCCTGGGAGCATGTATGCTGCGGAGGAGCCGAGGGTGACTACATCTGACTTCAGCAGCTCCCAAAGATACCTTCCAGGAGGAATCCAGGCCCAAATCTTTTTTTCTTTTTCCTTTTTCTTTTTTTTTTCCCCCCCCAGGGAACAAACTAGTGACTTTCCTTGGCTTGAAATCCTTCCATTGGCTGCTCCAGTGCCTGCTGAAATAAATGCCTTTCCCTCATACGTGTCCTTCCAGCAGCTCCAAACCATCACTGCCCAGAAATCATCCTCTTGATTTCCTCTCTGGTCATTTAGGAAGCCCCTTATTTTACCTTTGGGCTATCATAGGGTCTAATGCTCACAGGTGCTGGCAGGGAAACTAGACATAGAGGCTTGTCATCTGTTTTTAATGAGATCTGTAGTTGTTGTTTTTTAGCTCCTTGATGCTGTTTGCATTAGAGTGGGGCAAGGACAAGCCTTCCTGTGTGGCGAGAAGTGCCACAGCCCCACAATTTTATTTCTTTATTTATATATTTATTTTTACCCTATAACTAAACAGAAATGGAAGCGAAACTGCAATTTGAAATGAAACATTAATGCCTGGCGGCAATCCCATGAGGATCTCCATCCAGGATGCGGTTTTGCAAGGATGCCCACAGTGTGGGAACTGTTGTAGCAGCCTGTCGAGGCCACCCCTCTCTCCTAGGGTGGGTTCGTTGTCATTGCAATGCTGGGATAGTGGAAAGAAAGGGGCTACCAGTGTTTGCAAGGAGCTTGAAACAACCAGCCCACTTATCTGCCCAAATGCCGCTTGGAAAATCACTGCGTGGGGGAGAGGAATAGCTAGCCCTGGGGCTTAGGTGCATTAAAAAGAACAAGCCTTTAATAACTTAATTGTGGCAGTTATTGCAAAACAGAGGTGACACCAAAATCCAAGATGAAATGCATCCCCGCACTGATCCAGACACCCCATATCCTGGGTAAACTGAGGCACAGAGGTGGCGTTGGAGGCCCCCGGTGAGCAGCCCAAGCAGGACATATGCTGAGGCCAGAAACAAGGGAATGGTGACCCCAAAAGGCACTTTTTTTTCCAGTTCCTCCGGTCTTTTTGTTGTTCCCTGTGGCTCCAAAGGAAGGAGGCTCCTTGCAGCAGATGGCAGCAATGGGTTTTCTCATGTTGACGGTGGCCCATCTGCAAAGGTGCCTGCACTGAAATGCAGGCTACTGCATGTTGCAACTGGGGGTGGGTTGCACCAAAGTCTTCCCCGAGGTTGAAGGATGAAAAAAATAAGTCATTCCTGTGAACAGAAAACTACTCCCCAAATGGGCTTGCCATTGGGGATTCTCTAGTGTCTAGCAGGGTTGAGCAACCTGGACCATGGCATACATCTCTCCACTGCTCCCTAAAATCCCTGGTCTTCAACCACAAGGATCAAGCGATCTCAGAGACCTCTGCATGGCTGATGCTGAAGCGGGTTGTCAGCCTGCGATGTTACAGAGCTGGTGGGAGCCTTGGGCCTGGCGGCATCATCCTTGTTTCTCTCCCCTGACATCTCGGACTGTCTCTTCATCAGGTCTGTGTTTTCTGATGAACACAATGGGTTTTTAATTGCTTTTTCAGTGTCTTTTTTTTTTTCCCAGGTTAGTTTCCTAAGTCAAGGAAGCCTGTGTGATGTATGTCTCCATAGCTATAGATTTATTGGTCGGCAGGAGGCTCTTTTTGGCCCAATTTGGCAGTGGCAGGAAGGTCTGGAAAAATGCCAGGTGGGGACTGAGCTGGCTTTCCCCTGGAAAACTGCTGTGGCCACACAGCCCTGCCTGTGCCTGAGCCAGGGAAATCCATTGCGCTAGAGCATCACTCTATCCTTAAATACATCTAGCCTCAAATTGCCCCTACAAATGCAGAGCCGGGGGGACATTGCAGTGGCGTCCCCACTTGGAGATAAGGCACAAAGCAGACATTGAGCTGGGCCCGCTCTCCCCAGGGTTAAGGGCATCTGTGCTCTCCTCGGAGACGGTTTTGTTCTCGGCCAAGTTAATTTGAGTTTCTAGACAGCTGCTGTTATCGTGGATCAGGGAGCCGATATCTGAGAGTGACCTGATCTGGGGGAAATAAAAGAAAAGAGGGAAAAGAAAGCAGTCCTGGTTCCCCCTCTGAGATGACAGCATCCAGCATGCAGGTGCCTTTATCAATCCAGATTTTAATAAGACGTTGAACAAACCAGGCAGAAGATCTCCCCCACCAAAAACCGCATGCACCAGCTTTCTCCTGCAGTGGGTAGTGCAAAGGTGTCCCTGGAGCATCCCAAAATCCCCTACAAGGTCCTTGATGTACCCTGCCCATGGGGCTCCTTGGGGCTTTGTCCTACCCACACCTGGGTGGTCTCCGAAAGAATAGGTTTTCCTGAATGGCCATGGGCTTTAGAGCAAAGACAGTGGGGAGTTATTCTGCCCAGAATTAAGTTGCTGGCCAAAGGAAGAGCATTAAGGTAGAGCTTCGAAGCTCCAATTATCTTGGGCTCCTGAGACAAAAACAAAACAGAAAAAAAACAAAAACAATCAAACAAAAAAAAAAACAAGGCAGATTGTGTCACCAGACTAAAGGCAACACAATCTGCTTGGAAAGTACTCTGAGATTGGCCAATCGCATATGCGCTGTTGAACGATATAGCTTGACAGGGGAAGAAGGGCAAAACCAGGCTGGAAAAAGGACCTCTCTGCTCTTGCTTTTACCAGAGAGACAAGCAGAGAGGGCAAATTATTATCAGTAAGGCTAAAATGGGAAGTAAGGAAGCTGAGGTATCCCCTGGGATGAAAGTTGTCCCACTCTGGGGATGCCCCTGAGGAGCAGGCCTGGGGATGCAATGGCAGATACTGATGCTGTCCTTTGCTTGGGCCCATCAGTGCCTGGATCTTCAGGTTCCTCACCAAACTTGAGCCAAGGTGCAGAATCTGGCCCATATTTCCGGGACTAATCAGCTTTTGGGGTATTAAGTTGCCTGTTTGCTATAGATAAATTAAAGTTTGGCTGACAAAACATGAATAATGAACTAATGAGCTTAGGAGAGAAGAAAAACAGGAAAAACAAATTGGCACTCTCTATAATTAGCCTCTAAAAGCTGCACACCACAGAAATGCTCCTGTTCCAGCAAGGCCGGCGCAGCTGTGTGTGGAGACAGAGTTTCTAAGAAAGCTGCCCCAAGCTTCCCCAAGGTGTCCATGGTGAGAAACCACAACAGCCCAGCGAGGCCGGCATGGTGGTAGTGGTGACGGAGAGCCAAATGTAGACTGTGTGGTCTCCCGGACGCTAACTGGCCTCGTTTTGCTCCATCTGACATGAATGGTTTGTTGATGCTTGCCGGGAGCTGGAAGGGCACGTGGCTCAGCCCGTCCTGTGCCTAGGAGGTGCTGCAGAGCCAAGGCTGGAGCCTGGGCACTCTTGGTGTCATCCTAGAGGTTGATGGTTATTTGCAAGCATGGCCCTTGTTGCTCCTTCAAGAGAGCTCAACACTGCTGTGCATGTAGGTACAGGCTCCTGTGTAGTCAGGCCAAATGTCTCCGCTTTCAACAGGGAGGATTTTGCTCAAGCGCCTCGTTTACTTTGGATGTCTCCATTTTATTTATTTACTTATTTTATTTTTTATTTTTTATATTTTTTGGACTGGCCAGATGAAAGGCCAGATGAAAGGCCAGATGAAAGGCAGCAGCGTTTTCCCAAGTGGTTGACACTTTACTGTTGGCATCCTGGGCTCTTTAAAGACATCCTGGGTTGGGCAGGTGAAACGAGAGGTGGACGAGCATGCTGCTCAGTTGGTACCTCTGGCTGTTTCTTGACTTTCAACCAAGACGTTCTGGGCCACCGTCAAAGGCTAGAGAGTCAGTTGGGCTAGTGAAGGCTTGAGTCCCCATAGCCAGTGGCTTTTCAAGAACAAGATGTTTGTCTTCACCTTGAGGCATCTTGCCACACTGAGGAACATGGCAGGAGTATTTTCTGCGTTGGCCAAGGGCAGGTCCAACTCCATCTCTCGCTTTTCTTCAGAAACGCTCCATTGCTACATCTCAATAATTGCTGTAAAACCCAGTTTTGATGGCTTGGTGGAGCCTTTCCCCACTGTCCTGTATTCACTTTTGCTTTAGTTACTATGAGCTTCTTGGGAGCTATACAAGCAACCCAATGGGCATCCAAGGAAGGCCTCAGCCAGTGCCAACCCGGGGATACATCCAGTGAAAGACAACTACTTCAAATCTGTTGATGGCTGCGTTTTCTTAGTGCTGTTTTCCAGGAATACATTTTGTCTTCTTTTACCTGCACCACCAGCCTGAGGTCAGAGCTGCTTGGACCTCTTGCATCCTCTTGGCGCTACCCAACCTGCAGGGTCTTCTGCTCACCCTGCTGGAGAGTTTGGAGGAACTAGAGCCTGGGACAAGCTCAGAGGTGCCTGTTCTTATAACAACCCAATCCCATGGGTGGTGCCTTCATCCCTTACTTCCCCATTGGCAGCCCAAGGCACTAAACTGATTCTTTGTTCAACTGGCTGAAAAAAAAGATAAAAAATAAAATAAAAAAATACAAACAGTGTAGGAATTTGCTCATTGTGCCAATAACTCCTGGGACTCGTTGTCATATAGTGGCCAGAAGTCAAGGGGTGCTGCTGGTGACTTGGCTCCTGCAAGTTAGGGAGTCGCAGCTGAAAGAATAATCACTCTCAATGTGTCTAAATAATTATAATTCCATCACAACACTTATATGATATGGGAAATGATTATTTTCTTTTCAGAGTCAGTCATTTTTGTCAAGACATTCTGCAAGCAGCTTATGATTTTTCTACGCTGAAAAAGATTCATTTTATTCTAGTATTTTACTGTTCCGGAGAGCTTTTTTTTTTGAAAGGTTGTTTGTAATGAATTAGAAAAAAATAAGGAAAAAGTCAAATTTTCCTGAAAAATCACCTTATTATCTGATGCTGGAGGAAAAAAAACTTGCAATCCTGGAGACATGCAACTCTGACACACTCATCACTAGAGAGGCTGGCAATGGGATGCTCGAGGCTTCGGCAGCTGAATCAGAGATGCTCTTGCCCTCCACGGTGTTGGGTTTCTCCATAGTGCATGAACAAGTGGCCAATGCTCAGAGTTGTCCCTGGAGGGCCTGTCTCTCCCCATCAACCATGAAAGCTGCTTTGGGAGATTCATTTTCCAGCACAAACACTGCAATTAAGGTGCTTAACTCTGGTAGCTTGACTCTTTCTCCTCTTTCTTCTGGACCAGGATGAAACGCCAGAACATCTGCAATTTTGTACCAGACAAAACACTGTAAAATGTTTCCTTTAGTGTCCTGTGTGGACACGTCACTAGAGTTCCTGGAGGAAGGGGTCGAGTTGCTATGCATGGCTCATCTGAAGCTGAGCAACTTGGCCCACCTGTTTGGAGCATTTCCCGCAGACATTTAGGAAGGTTTTTCAGACAAAAACAGCATGTTCCTTTGGGGGGTTCCAATTGCCTGAAGCCAAAGATCACCCTATCAGACAGCAGTATCCAGGCACTGTTGGCTGTGGAGTGAGAGGTGCTCAGCCATGTCCTGATGGCCATCCTCTGCTCCCAACATCTCGCCCATCAACCTCAGGCCAGGGCACTTCCTGAAACTGTCTAAGGGAACAGCAGGTCCCATCATTGTGCAGAGGCACATCTTGGTGCTGCCATCTTCCTGTTTTGCCAAGGAATGGAGGTCCTGGAGCAGCAAGGCTGCTGTAGCAGACATGACCCTCCGCGGTGCACACAGAGCCTTCACATGCCCATGGATCTGCTCTCCTTGGTGCTGGGGGGCTGTCTCAACCCAGTCCTTAGCCCACAAAATGCTGCTTGGTCTTATGAAGGGGTCTCCTGCTTTCAGCTTCATCTCCACCAGGAAGAGTCAGGTGATGCTGAGAGCTCACCTTGCTATTGTCCAGTGCTCACTTACCCTATGACACGTCCTGGCATGGGCAAACCTTTCAGTCTCCAACCATTTCCACCTTATTCTGTGTCTGGGGACACCCGTGAGAGCCTCAAACCCAAAAGCATTGGCAATGGCCAGGCTGACATGGGGTAGCACAGCAGGGCTGAGCCCCTAATCCTTCCTTCAATGAGCCCCACAGTTAAATCCAATCTCCTTCTCCGCGTCATGGAGAGTAGGAGATCTGTGATTTTATTGGTTTTCTTATGATCTGTAGCTTTTCTAAAGTAAAAAGATTTTTCCAAAGGTCTCTGACCCACAGGGGTGCTTCTCCATCTCTAGCTCCATTTGGAGCTGGGATAGTAATGGATATATAAGAGGTGGCTCCTGAGCCTGCCTGCTGGGCTGGAAATCTTTCTCATGAGAAAGGACCATTTTCTGTGGTGCTCTGGATGCTCTTTGTCTTCTGCACTTTCTACAGAGATATCAGCAAAAAAAGTAAAACAAAAACAACCAACGATGCTCAGGCTGGCCTATGCCTCCAAGTGGGGACACTGCCAGCTGCCATCTCTGCCTCTGGAAGGGGACGTTTCCAACGCTAGATGGAGCAGTGGTCCAAGGCATGGAGGAGCTAGCACGTCTTGAGCTTGTTTAATCAAAGCCTTTGGCATTGTGCACCTCGGCCCGTGGGGAATTTGAGGCAGAACAAGCCTTTTTTTTTTCAGCATCTAGGGAGTTCCAGTTGCCGACAGTTCCATCCACAAGGAACCAGCGCCCTTTGAATGCCATGTTTTCCCTCTGGGAATGACTCTCGCTCTCCAAAATGCACATCTCCTTTGAAATCAACTTGCTAGTGCTCCCCTTTGCAATGTCACAGAGACTCTGTGTGACCTCACAGACATGCTAGGATGAGGTCATACACAAGCCCTGCTGTCATAAGCGATCCCTACATTAGCCTCTGGGGAGGCTTTCCATAAAAAAACAGAGGGCCTCGGTGGGATCTTGCTGGGTAGCCATGGTGGCCAGCGGAGGGATCAGGTCACCTGGTGCCACATAAGGACATCACTGGCCCTGGGGGCTGGCGGGTCTGAGATCAATCGTCGGAGAGGCGGGCTTGAGAGCCGTGCTTGTCGGGGAAGACAGATCAGGGAGATCAGACTTCGGGTCATTTCCTTGTTGCCTTAACACGTGAATTTTTCTGTGGCTGCACAAAGCCGGAAGGTCAAAGGCTGGGGATTAAAAGGTGACAGACAGCGAACTGCACCAGCCCAAGGCAATGCAAAATGCTCTTGCTTCAGAGCGGCCAGTGAGCAAGTCAGGCAGCACTGTCCATTCTTGGGATGTGTGTGCGGGGGTAACAAGACCCACCATCCCATCCACCTGCTTCAGAGGGGCTCAGCTCCTCTCTGACCTTGAAACCACACTGGGCTGTTAGAGCCAAAGAGCAAGGATGACTCTTTCAAAGGTGACATTGTTTCCACTTTCTCAGGAAGTGTTTGGAGGTCTCCGGATGAGGAGACAAGTGATGGTGGCTGTTATTACTACATTTCTATAGCATAACATGGTTGGCACATCTTCCCCGTGTGCTTTTCAGTCAGTCTCATGGCTTCTGTGCTTGCTACTCATGGGCTGTATCACACCTGGTAGGTATCTCCATATCTGGATGTGCTGATCTGAATTAGAACTATGCCTTTACATCAACTTGTTGGGAGCAGGTGTGGCTGGTACCTAGAGAAGGTCATCTCCATGACACAGCCGGACATAACCCTGAAATGATGAAAATCAGGATCACCCCGAGGGTGCTGATAGGCCTTAATGGCCTATTGAGCCTTGGTGGCCATGCACCAGTTCAGCCCTTCTTGTCCTCTGCAGGCAATGGATGACATCAACCTCAGAGGGCCTGATCGGTTCCTGGAGTGCTGTCTCTGCCTGTTGACTCAGGAAATTGCTCAGTTTCTGGCTGAGGCAGCTCAGCCAAATTCCTGCCCTTAAGTGGGGCGGACCTGGGCACCAGCATAGCTTTGAGTGGTCTTCAGATGGGGTCATCATAGAAGCAAGTCCTAGAGCAATGAAGTGAAGGAACTTGTCCCTGTGTCCCGCACTCTTCCTGGACTGTGGCATGTAGGCACAGACGCAAACACCTCAAACTTCCCACCTCAAACCCTACAGGGAACCCACCAGACCCTACAGGAGATGTTTCCACCTTTTTCTCCTTGACTTGGTCTTTCCCAGAAATGTAGGTCAGGTGCTTCTGCCCTTACCTCACCTCCACACCCAATCAAAGCCTTTCTTTGGGGGTCAAAGTGCATGTTTGGGGGTCCATCAGCACTGACAGGCTTCTCCACCCCCCTCTTAACCCTACATCATGCCACAAGGGTGGCGAGTGATTGTGAGCTCGTCTTAATTGAGGGCTTCAGAAGCTGCTCCACGGCTCTGCAGTGCTGGGAAGGTGGCTTCACTTCACTCGGCAATGACCAAATCGCAAATACCTGAGGCTTGAGTCACGGCTTGCAGAGGAAACGTGCATAAACAAGCAGCGTGCCAGGAAACTCCATGGCTGAGATGGACAAAGGTAGAAGTCAGTGGCTTGGTATGCCTGTGCGATAGCAATAAAACCTGAAGGTAGCAGGTTTTTAGCTGATAATCACAGCACCCCAGGCTATGCTCTTGCGAGCAGAGCGAGGTCAAACTCAGTCACCGCTCAGCTGCGGGACGCCGAGGAACACCCAGGCAGCTGCAGCCACTGACAGGGGTTATTTCTGCAGGAAAATGCATAAGTTGTGCTAGAGAAAGGCAATAGCAGAGTTCTGCCCCAAGGAGGTCAGTGCAATGGGAAAACTGAGGCACTGAGTGCAATACTTGGTGTCTCCTAGCTGAGCAGGGCTTGCAAGAAAGCTCCAGGGTCCTAGCCCAGTGTGGTTTTGGGGAGGTCGTCTTTCCTTTCACCTGGGTTTACCTGCTGGCCCATTTCTGACAACGAGTCCTTGCTGTGACCCCACTTTCTCCTTTCTCTGCCAGACAAATGTGGAAAATAAACAACTCCAAACCTTAGCTGTCACAGCCAAATTCCATCTGGGGCTTTCACATCCCACCTCCTGAATTCCCCCTCCAGCCTGGGGCGTGGGAGCCAACTAGTCCCACCAGACTGCCTGCTAAGGAGGGTCAGGCATTGCCCCATGAGCCCTGTCCAGCCCCACAACAGGCTTGGGTGCAAAGCCCGAGTGAAGCTCAGCTTTGCTGTAGGAACGAGTCTCTTCATGGCTGTCTTGTGCCTCATTTTCCCCATCAGCAAAACAAGGCCAATGATGCTCTCCATCTTTGGGGATGCTCTGGCCATAGTTATGGTATCACACCTGCCTGTGTGTGTTGGAGGTATAAGAAAACCAGTCTATGAGGGAGGATATTGAATGGATGAAAATGAATTATTATTGATTCCTGGGCTCTGGGACAACATAGCAGAGATGCTATAACTGCATCACGGGATGCTTTTCCAATCTGCTTCCATTTTTTGGCCTTATCTCATGGGTAGATAGCCCTGAGCAGGCACAATTGCTGCGTCAAGAGTGCCCGGCTGGCCAGCAAATAGTCGCCGAGTGATATACGCGCTCCACGTTTGCATTTCTGGCCTGGAATGTTCCTTATCGGTCTTGCTGCATTTCCCATTTTTCTTGTGCCACACTTGAAGCACAATAGACACATTGTCACTGTTCCTCGAGCTGCATGAGAGAGGGCATGGCGAGAGTGGGGGAAATACCCTTATCGGCTTTTCTCTCCGCCTGCACCTCCGTATCTATAAATCAAGTGGATTTGTACGTCTCTCCGGTCAAGTATGGGCATTAGAGCGGTGATGTGAAGTCATTTCAGTAATGCGCGCCCTGGAATGTGCCTTATCTGATTTACCTCCTGTATTTTCTTTTTTTTTCCCCTTTTTTCTTTTTTCTTGAGTCCTTAGGCCCAACCATCATTCTTCCTTGCTGCTTCCCTCTGCTTCAGGGAAAGTGGGATTAGACCCAGAGATGGGCAAAGGTGCATGTACAAAGCCTACCAGGGGACTGTGAGCCAGCCTGTGGCCCTCCCTGTGAAACCAGTTGTCAGAAACCTGGTGGGCTCTGAGCCTTGGCTGCATAAAGAAGCTTTGATCATCCCTCAGCTCACATACAGAGCCATCCTGAAATAATCTGGAGTGGCCAAGCATCGACAACAGCCTTAGTTGACATTACCAGCAAGGCCCTGAGCAATTCCTGGCTTTTGCATAGACCATAGACTGTTCCCGACACATGCAAGATGCATGCA
>JAUBNY010001142.1:1490819-1501094 GCA_032275445.1 Crypturellus soui | reverse complement strand
CATGCAAGATGCATGCAGGATGCACAAGCACCTTTTGAATGCTCGAAGATGCAATGGGCTGCACTGGGGTTGTTTGCTCCAAGCATGTCCAACCCCCATATCCGCAGCCCATAGATCAGGACTGCAAGTCCTGGGCACGTATCCACGTCTCCTTGCGTGACTGCTAGCAGTAGGAGGGGAGATCATTGTTGCCAGCTGAGCAGCTGCTATTCAGGGTCGAAAATTCAACCCCTCTCTCTTGCGCTGCCAGCATGAGCCAAGGTTAGAAAAATTGCCCTGGGAACTACGATATCACCTAGGCGTGTATAAAAAACATCTTGCAAATAGATTCACCTCACAATTAATGCAGATTGGAAGGCTGCTGTGCTGGATTTCTTTTGAAAGAGAAATTTTCCTTTCCTGGAGCAGGAGGGGGCCGGGAGGACAGGGGAAGCACGCCAGGAATGCGACAAGCCTGTTCTCCTTCTTATTTGTGTAAACGAGTTGGGTCTATTCCCTTAATCTCAAAGTGCGTGTTTTAAGCCTCCTTGCAAAGCAAATTTGCTTTGAGAGTTCGTGGATGCCAGAATGGGGGAGGCCATGGGCTGACGTGGCGGATGATGATAATAATGATCATTAAAAATATTAATCATTAATAATAACAAAAGCACCTTTTTTCCCCCCCAGAAGTGATGGGTGGTGACTAGCTACCATGACTATGAACCCAAATCATTAAATAGGCAACAAGATGTCATCAGGGTTGTTGGGACTCAATGATGACCCATGGGGCTCTAGTTTTTATAGGGCATCGTCCTCAGGAGGGCCAACTGCTGTTATATGAGTGGGACTGGGGCAGCTTGAGTGAGTTGTGGTGTGCCTGCAAACATACTATGGAGAAGCCTGTCCTAATCCCTGAGGAAATGCTTGGATATCAATGCAGAGGCAACTATCAGGCTGAAGACCTCGATGAGATGTGACCTCTCACCAGTCCATGCAAGGACTCCTTCCTTCACTTGCCACCAAATTCGTGCCCATATCTCTTCTTGTCTGTCTCCGACTGAATGTTGTGTCTGCACAGACTTTCCCAGATGGGAATTTCTTGGCAAAATGGTTTTCCATCAAGAAAAGCTCCATTGTCCATAACCAACCCTTGCATACCTAGGTTACAATGAAGACCTTCACAGGATGGTTGCTCAGCTCTTGGCTTGGGCCAGAGCCACAGCAAGAAACACCAGAGCAGAGATCTCAGCAGAGTGAATAACTTGCTGTAAAACCCAGATGAGATGCAGGCCCTGCAGCCTAGTGCGAGTTTCCCAGCTGAGAGATTGGCTGGAGGTTGGGCAAAGTAACATGCAATGGCTCCAAAGTGACTCCTCCTGCTCTCCAGCTGTGGCATTTCCTTATGCTGACTTCAGATATATAATTTTAGCTGAAGTTATGCAGGTGAAGACAGACATATAGAAAGACCACTCTGTCTTCAAATGTCTCAAGATTGGTGATGCGGTTGGTGCAGACTGTGCTGTTGGGGTGAGTCTCTGCATCCCAGCATCTTTGTGAGTTCAGCTAGTTGGTATATATACACGCAGATGGGGGTCTAGGCTCACAGATTGCCTAGATTTGATCTGATTGCTGTGAGTGTTGCAAAAAAAGATAAGCTGAATTTAACCTGTACTTACAAATTGGGAAACTGAGGCTCTGAGACAGCAAAATGCAACTTACCTGTGGCAGTTTGGGCTGGAAGCCCCATCTCTTGTTTATTAATCAAGAGTCCAAACCATGCGGACTGCCTTAGCATGTTTTCATGGGTAAGTTCAACCCGATATCATGCTCAGCCCTGTATGCTGGTTGGCTATATGTTTATTAAGTGAAGGGGCTGCTATCCCCTTCTCTCCTTTTCCATCGCCTGTGCATTTCCCTGCCTCCAGACTCTGCTCACAGGATCATAGGCTCCCCAGCATCTGCAATACCTGGCCTTTGCCGTTCCTCGAACATGTCTTTTAGTGCCGTTTGGAAAATTCCTCCCCCGTAATCACCTTGCTGACGGGATTTTTCAGCACCGTCATCCTTCTGCGTGCCAGCATGCTGCGCCCCAGGATGAAATAAGCACAGCAACCTGGGCCGGGGCGATGTTTATCGGCCAGCTGCTTTAATCCCCGCTCTGCTCACCTGCTCCTCACCCCACAGCTGAGGACCTCTGGGAGCCAACAGGGCATGTGTGGACCCCATTGACAAAGTGGGTTGGGGACATCCCCACTTCTCTTCTCCAGGGCACCCCATCAGTGAAGTACAGAAAGGATGAGGAGCCAACACTCTCTCTCTGGATATCCTAGAGTATCCTGCTGTTGAGCCTTGGTGTCCCTGTCTGCTCCCAGCACAGACAGGATCACCCATGGGCTACCTATGGGGAAAGTCTCCTTTCAGCTACAAGGCTCAACCTGGCTTCTGGCAAGATTTAAAGCTTAGTGTTGCTGGATTTCCTTCCCCTTCCCATTCCTTCTCTTCGGTAGGGTAAAGTGCTGCTGTCCTAGGTTGAACAGAGATCTTCTAGGCTGTTCAATGCATTGCTAACTATTATATTTATTTTAGTAAGTGGAGAATAGCTCTTGTTTCCTCCACACCTTTTGTCTGCTTGCCAGGAGGTGTCCTCCAGGCCTCTCTGAGAACAGCCATAAACTTGCTACTTCTCTTGATGAAACAAGGCTCTCGATCCCACTCTGTTCACTCTGCAAAGCATGGGATCATTGCCCATCACGGATCTTGGCATGGCTGAGCCTTGACAACACTATTTCAAGGTTTCTGATTTGGGAATCCTTTTTCTTGCCCACTTGGGGCCTGCACCATTTGGGAACCAGGTGTAAGGAGCCCAGTCTGGAAACCTTGGCTGTATGGATATATCAGTGCTGATGGGTGGCCTGGGAGCCACCCCCAGCCTTGCACTCCAGTTACCCATGTGACTTTTTTACAAGTCTTCCCCTTGGTCTATTTTGGACTATTTCCAGGTAAGACTCCAGAATTGGCAACACTACCATCAACACCCCAGAAAATCACTGCATGATTGGACCATGGGCCAGGCTCCAGGGCTAGATGTCTCCTAGTGGGTTGGAGGGATCTTGCTTCAGCACGCGTGTAGTGTGATGAGATGAGCTGACATTGGCGGACCAGGCACGGAGGAAGGATTGAAACTGCTTTTGTTCATGTTGGGCGTTTTCCCTGGAGTGACCTGTCCTCCAGACCCTGGAGGCCTTGGTCCTGCCCTGAAGACAACAAGGTGGTAGTCTAAGCTGGAGCCAAGGAATCAGTGCTAATTGGGTTCAAGGTCAAGGTCAGTCCCCTGAGTTTTCTTTTTTTTCCTCTCCTTCCTTTCCTTTCCTTTCTCCTTTCCTTTCTCCTTTCCTTTCCTCTCGTTTCCTCTCGTTTCCTTTCTTTCTCCTTTCCCTTCCTTTCTCCTCTCCTTTTTCCTTTCCTTTTTCCTTTTTTCCCTTTCCTTTTCCCTTTCCTTTTCCCTTCTCTTCTCTTCCCTTTCTTTTTTTTTTCTTTTTTTTCTTTTTAATTTTCAATGTCACAGACACAGCCTGTGTGCCCAGATGACCCTGAGAACATCTTTTGACTGTCCTCTGGGTCCCGCTTCCCCACTGCCTCCTCACTGAGAGGTCACACGTGAATGACAGTCCTTTTGATCACCCAATTCCGGCTACCTTGAAGGCTAAGACCAAGCAATGGACAGTTTCTGCTGAGTGCAGCTTCTTCTCCCTGTCTTGCCCTGACCTAACACGTTTTTCTAGGGGAGGAGATCTCCTTTCTGAGAATGATTTGAGTAGGGAACCACGGTCTTTTTTTTTAACAAGCGGTAGCAAAAGAGAAAGATGACTTAGCAAGAGCAATGGGCGGGTGTTTTCAATATGTGCACTGACACGCTAAAGGGCTGTGGCCTTTCAAAGCAGGCTTGAAAGCTCTTGTTGGTGCCAATGCATACTATCCCCTTGCTTTAGAAAAGGGAGGAAGGTGATGAGTGGGAAAGGAGAGAGGTTTTTCTTTACCTCTAATGCATGAATTGTGCAATAAGTGAATTCCCCATTTCTCAGGTTGGAAAAGCCCTTCAAGCACCTTTCTTGCAAGCGTGTGCTTAGATCCCGTTTTGACCTCGCTTGTTCCTCCTCTTGGTCCCAGAGGGACTGCTGGATGTGCTCAGCTTGACTTGTGTTTTACTCTGGCATCTTAAACAGACACTAGCCGAGGGGAGAGAAACTATGATTCAGGTTAGAAGTGAGGACAATTTCGGCAACTTGCGAAAACCAGCAAGTATTAAAGCCATAAAAAGGTGCTTTTCCTGATGGATCTCTGAGCACCATAAACCTGAAAGCACTCCTATTTAACTGAAAAGAGGTATTTGCAATAAGAAATGGGGAAAAAATACTTTTCCAGTAATGGTAGATGAGCTTTGATGGTTCTGCTGAACCTTATATTTTTTCTCTTCCACTAGTCCACACTGGTGGCTGTATCATCCTGGAGTTATCTTGCACAGGCATGGTGGATCAGGTTCAACATCTCTGGATGTTCAGCTATGCCCAAGGGACATCTCCATTCTGGAGATGTTTCTGTCTTGGGCAACTGTGCTCCCAACCTGTGTGGTCATTTCAGCCCCTGCACTACATGGGATCGACTCGTTCTGGGCAGGGCCGTTTTTGCAATTTTTGGCCTCCCCACTGGAATTCCCCTGTGCAATGTTGCAATTGGTTTAAATGGACACCTGTCCACCGAGGCCTTTTCAACCCCCAAACACGGTGTTCAGTGCTATGAAGCGTGTCTGGCTTCGACTCCTGTGTTGGGACACGTCTGAGGCATTAAGCTCTGAATGCCATGTGATGATCAGGAACAGTTTTGTGGCAAGCTGCCATCTTCCCTTGTATCATTTACCTCTGAGTGACAAAGGCGGGCTCTGAAATGTTTCTAATACTCTGCAGTTGTGGCTCCTTTGAAGCAACGGCCTCCGAGAGCTGTACAGACATTATCTAATTACAGTCCTCCCCAGTGACAAATGGGGCAATTCCTGCCGCTTTCCGTGCACTTGTGTTTGTGTTAGATGGAGCCAGGCCAGGCAGACAGATAATCCGAAAATCTAGCAATGTTTGAATCTGCCTTGTCACTTTGCAGACTTCTTGAAAGATGCTCAAAAAGGAAACACAGCTGATATAACCACAGCATGTGTGTGTGCATGGCTGTGTGCCCTCATGGTGCTTCCTGAAGCTGATGATTGCACCCAATTTGAAAAGGGAGCAGAGGTTTTGAAGGCATCTTTGCTCAGGAATGGAGTTGGTTAGAAAAAAAAGTTGCTGATAGTGATTTCCCTTAGGTGAATAGAACCCTATTACTTCTCCAGGGACTACAGGGAGCTAGACAGTAGACACAAGAAAGAATTTACTGTAGACACTTCAATTTATGTGTCTTACTTTGCCAGATGGCTTTCATCTGTAACATTAGATTACAATTAGCAGTAATTGTATTTATTAATTGTAAATTAATTGCAATTAGCAGTAAAGGAATGATAGTACCATCCTACTACAAAAGATGCTCTTGTGGTCTGTGCATTACCAAGGGTTTGGACAGGATGGTAAGCGGGGGTCAGGTAATTCTCCCAGCTTGGCTAGAACACTTGGGTCTCTTGGTAGAGACATAGGGGATACTTGCAGCAAGCTGACAGCTGTCCCAGCAATGGGAACCAGGATTTGGAGACCCTAAAAGCAGTCAGCAGGGTAATGAGGATGTGGTTTTCTGAGAATGTGTTGACACCTGCTGCCGTATTTTCCAAGTGTGTAGTGATACAGGGAAGCCACAGGCCTTAGAGGAAGAGTGGGGAGCTGCAAAGTTTGCTTTTGGAGCTGCTCAGATGATGGGATTGCATTCCCGGTGCAGCCATACTCATTTGCCTCTTGCAAAGCTATAGCCTGACCACATAGGTTCTGCACAGGGCAGAAAATATTACTCCATCTGCATAGTCTGTTTCCTAAATCTGTTGAACAAGGCGGTTTTTAGACTTAAAATCTGCTATTTAATCTTTTTCCTTTTTTTTTTTTCCCATCTTTTGGCCAATGCATGTGGTTATATGCTGATGTAGATCTGCTGGATTAAGTAATTGATTTGATGTCTTGCAAGCGCCAAGAAACACTCTGCCTTAAAACAAAACAAACAAACAAAAAATGCGAGAGAATCCAACACTAAGTGCTATTTAAAGACTTTGGAAAAGGCTCTCTAGAAACTGAGAGCCACCCAGGCTGCTCTTCCCCTGCATCACCTTCCTCTGTGCCTTAGGATGTTCTCCAATGTGGTTGACGATGACATTTACTGCTGTCACTCTCCATGCCAGGTTGTTTTGTGGGGTGAACAGGTGCTTGCAGCTTGAACTGGGTGGGAAATTATTCTGTTCAACAAAACATTTTGCAATAGCAGAATTTTTCCTGTTCCCCAACAAGGTGAAATCAAGGCCATTGGAAAAGAGCAAAGAGCAGCTTTGCAAGAAGATGGTTGTCTGGTGGACAGATCAGCTCTCACTCTGGTCAGAGTTCCAAGTTCACAAAACCTTTCTGCCCTCCATGTTTGCCCTTATCATAACTTGTTTAGGGAAGGGAGCATATTGATAGCATTTTATTTAAGTGTCTAATTACTCACTGGAGTGGTAAAGGACAATTTTTGGGCTGGATACTTCTCCTTTGCTTGTAGTTAACAGTGCTGGAACAGACAAATATTTCCTGACAAGTTTGGTGTGACTTGAGATGTTTTTAGGAAAAATCTTAAGTTCCATTATTTTATGAAAACAAAACAAAAAGCAAAAACAAAACAAAAAACTCAAAAATCTTTTAAAACAACTCCTGCACTCACACAGCTCTCCAAATCATATCAGTCATATCAAATCACTCATATCATCTCTCCAAATGGCATTTTTGGTAAGTTAAACTGGGTCATGGTTTCGCCTTGTATGCCCAAGTTGAATAGTCTAGTTTAAAAATGTTGCAAGAAGTCTTTCTCCCTACTGAATGTGTGCAAAGAAAGACTTGATTTACCTTGTGGCAGAAATATTTGAGTGGGGTTATTCTCTAGATAGATACTTTAAGGGGATAAAATTAACAGAGGACAAAAAGTTAAAATGGGATAGGAATCTCTTTAAAACATAACAGAAGACAGAGTGAAATATCATCTGTGAAAACAATTACTGGTAAATTGGTTAACATATAGCAGCACTCCCTGGAATAAAATCAAGATAAGGTTGGGAAATTCAGGGATTGGTTTTTATTGCTGCCACTAAGTCATTGAACTGGACTGAACGCTGCATCTGGAAATAGCTGCCGGTTTTAGGTGCATACCCAAAACTGAGTGTAGGAAGATCTCCCAAGACAAGATTCCAAAGGAGGGCAGCTGGGTAGCCCCAACAAGCAAATAATTTTCATAGAAAAGTAGAATTCAATCCTATTATTTCCTATTTAGAAAATGAAGACTGATTAATTCTTGACTCCAGTTTCCTACCACCAAAAAAATGTCAGGAACATCTTGAAACTTGCTAGTTATTCTATATTGCAAAATGAATATCATTGTTTTAGGGAAAATCTTGGTAGGTCTGTCTATCCGCTCTTTTTTCTTTTTCTCTTTTCTCACTTTTTTTTTTCCTTTGGTAATATGATTTCAGCTGTGCCAACTCTTGTTTAATTCCTGGGGTTCGTTCCTGCTATTTCTTTTCTTGCAGTGCCAATCTCTGGAGTCCTTCTTTTTGATAAACAGTTAGCTTTTAGCTCTCAAAGAGGATTTTGAAAAACTGAGTGTTGTAAATTAAGAGTCAAGAGAATAAGGAGTTCATCCAAAATCTAAAAGATGGCTAAAACGACTTCAGGACATGACTGTGTTGGAAATCCTTACCTTCCTACTCCCTTCATTCCTCTCTGGGTTGCAGGTTTGCGTATCCAGTCTTGTGATGGTGCAAAATGGCCTCTGAAGGTTATAAAAAAAAGAAAAAAGAGGAAAAAAGGGAGTGAGGGGAAAGAATGGTGCAACTGGAGCTCCCAGCTTGTGCTTGGCATGTTTTTATTTGGCATTGCAACTCCGTGTGATATTTGTTTTTTGGAGGAAAGTCCCTCAGAGCCCTGGTGAGCGCTCTTCATGGTCGGGCTCTAATTAGCCACTCATCTCTCCCTGCAGGCGTCTGGATGAGCTTCGCCATCATGTTGGGTTTCCTTGTGCAGGGCACGGAGGGGAGGTTGGCAGGCTCTGGGTTTCATGGGGTGAGTAATTGGAATTGGCTTCATTGAAAGTAGTGGAGTTGGCCCATCTCTATATTTTTCCTTTTTTTCCCTTTTCCTTTTTTTTTCCTTTTTTTTTTTTTGCTCATGGTGAGTTGATAAATGCATAAAGAGGCATGAATTACTTTAATTTCATTAATCCGTGGTAAATATATAGAGAGAGAGATCTGGTGCTTGCATATTTCCCCTCCATCTCTTTGGACAGGTTGTTGGCTCCCAGCTCCAGGAGCGTTGTGAGCTGGCAAGCTCTCTCTGCTGGCACAGCCACCTCTCATTTTCTTCTCACCGGAAATTTATTATATAATCCGGCTTCCTCCTGCAGCCTCATGCACAGTCTTCATGAGAGTGGCACTGTACACCAATTTCCTCTCTTTGAACACTAGTTTTTACAACACATATAAATCCTAAGGATACTGCGAGCCCTTGTCCCTAGCCAGACGACTGAGAATGGCAATGAGAAGGTCTTGGTCCCAAATGTCCACCAGGTTACAGAGCTGGGAGGCATCAATACTAGAGGCTAAGTCCACATCAAGGACCTGGGTGAAGCATAGGAGGTCTTGGTGCACTTAGGAGGTCAGTTATTACTCACTTTGAGTAACGGGAACTGGCATCTGACCAAGGAGGAGTAAAAGAGGCTTTCTGGAGAGATTCTGTCCCTGTCTAGTGCTGGGACCTTATCAGGACTGGGCTATGCTGGAGAAGGATGTTTATCCATCCAGACGCTTTTTGTTGAAGAGATTTCTCCTCTATCAAGCAAAAAATCCACACTCCTGTGGAGAGCTTCCTCTTCTGCAGTGACAAATGTACTTAAGGACATGTACCTGAGCCCTGCTCTGAAAGCAGCCACTGTGCTAAAGTGTTTGCTTGGCTTCAGAAATGTTGAGAGAGGGATTTCTCTTTAGGAAGCTGGGAGATATTGGCTCTGAGTTTACTTTATGGCTGATCCAAAGCCTCTTGAAGTCAGTGCAAAACTGTGATAGACTTAGTGGATTTGGAATCAGCCTTTAAGACTACAGACTCATAACCAAGCAGGAAAAAATAAATGGCAGAGGGTATCCTTGAATAAAGAGGGCTGTTTTGTTTGTTTGTTGTTTCAAAATTGCACCCTGAAATGACAGTTTTTGGAGGGATGATGTTCCTGCTCCCTGCCCAGCATCAGAAGACATTATCCCTCTGGACCCCGTGTGTGAATAGCAATGTCAGTGAAGTGGCTTCCTGACCGCCCTAAAGCATGAAGCCCACTGTCCCATGGACTCCTTGGTTGTATGGATGTCCTGTCTGCTCTGAAATCTGCCAAGACCTTGTCCTCGAGAATAGCAGTGCTTTCCACAGGGCAAACACCTACTTAAGTTTTTTATTATATTTATATTATCTTTTCCACTAACATGTAGGTGTTTTATTTGTCCCTGTAGAACCTCTAGCAGGTTGTTTCAAAAATGTTGAATGTGTTTTTTTCCTCCAGTTGTGTAGGAGTGAAGCCAGTGCAGAGGAGTTATATGCATGGCCAGGAAAGCAGATTTCCTTACTGGGGGATGCTGAAGGGCTTTTAAGTCCTTTATAGGGGGGGTTCTCCTCTCTTCTGCCACTGTCTTAGAGTCACAGAATCATAGCATAGTTTACAAGGACCTCCAGAAGTCACGCAGCCCACGTGACCGCAAACTCACGGTGTGCTCTAAGGCATTACTTTGACCTGTGACATCCCAGGCAATCTCTGGGGAGAGATTTGGCAATAGGATGTGCTAGGGACTGTTCTCTGCAAGTGACCTAGATGAGACTGCGTTGTTTTGGATGCAGCATTCCTGTGGATGGATGGAAGGTGGGTTGCACCACTTGCCTGCAAGGCTGGCGAAAGCATCAGACATGGTGCCTCTGAGTGGAAGGCTTTGTCCCACTGCGAATTCTTTGGCTAGCTCCATCCTGTCTCTGTCCCACTGATCCCAAAATCCATTTTGGAGGCAGCACTCAACAGGACAGAGACAGGTTACTCCATACTGCTTGGCCTCGGTGCCAGGAA
>JAUBNY010001142.1:1446317-1490719 GCA_032275445.1 Crypturellus soui | reverse complement strand
CCAAAATCCATTTTGGAGGCAGCACTCAACAGGACAGAGACAGGTTACTCCATACTGCTTGGCCTCGGTGCCAGGAAGCAGCTCCAGGCATATTTAATTTGCTCACGTGAAAGTAGCCCTCATATCCTTCAGAGAAAACGATCCTATTAGTGCCAGTCTGAGGCTCCCTTGCCTCTATGCAGCAGGAAATGATTCCTGAGCCCAGGATACTGGACCTGCTTGGGTTGCATCCATGCAGACGCAACCCATGCCCTTGGCCTGGGTCTACTCCGAGCACCTTGTGCAGCCTTGACTACCCAGAGGGATGTGTTTTGGCTTGCTGTGGTGCCAAGGAGCGAGTTCTGTGTTGCCAGTGTTGTGGCATGGGGCTCCTAGTGACAGCCTGGTGGTGTTGATGTCTGTACAGCCTCTGCAGGAGTCCTCCTCCACTGAGATGCAAGGCATTATCCCCAACCCAGAGGCAAGGCATTATCCCCAACAAGGAGCTAAGGCTTTATCTCTCGTGATGGAGATAAAGGTGGAAAGCCAGCTGACATCCAACGAGGACGATGCTCAGAAACCAAGGTAAAAACAGAAACAAGAAGCTGAGAGTCAAGTTGGTGGCACTGTCAGGAGGAGCATGGTAAAGACAGAGGCAGTATGAAACCATCCTGGGAGCAACTGAGCTCGCACTGGCATTTGCTTTGGTGTCTTGCAGAAGAGAGGAAGGAGGAGACATCTCTGCATGAGTGTGGGCATGTGAATAGCGCGCAGGAGGCATTGGTTTTTCTGAGTAAATTTTGAAGGAGGACGACAAGGACGGCTGGGGACAGCCATGACCTCCTGGCAATGGTTCAACGTGTTACCCCATTGGGAAAAGTGTTTTTGTGAGATGAGCAGCTTCTAACTTCTGAGCAGAAAACATCGTTGCAAACTTGCTGCTTGCAGGCTTCCTGCTGGGACCAAAGGACAGAGAGGGACCAGGTCAGTCTGGGAGCAAACCGGGGGTCATCGGTACCCTCTGGGAAGCCGCTGCTGGCCCCAATGAGAGCAGACAGGGATGCCGGCGTGGAGGGCGGTGTGCTGCGGACAGCTGGAATCAAAGGATGGTGTGTTGGCAACACAAGACTTGTCAACAGCTGGCAATTAGAGCTGCAGAGCAAAGCCTGGCCGACCACCAACGGAGATGCCTTCGGTGGCCGGGGTCTCACTCAGCACCCGCCCTGGGGCCCCTGCAGCTGGCTCTGGGCATCTCCCACTGCTCCTGCCGCAGGGCAAGTCTCTCTCCACAGCAACTACGTGTTCCCCGAGCGCCCAAGGACACGGACGTGGCCGGGGCTTCTTGTGGAGGTCCCGCTGAGCACCTCCGACCTCTCCAGGAGCACCTAGCTGTGAATGTGAGCACTGATACCAAGATCAAAGGCTAATTTCTGCTTTGTAAGAGGAGGGTCTGGACCGCAGGGGGCAGAGGAGTGAGCATCAAGCTGCAACTTGCACAGCGTTCTGGTTTCTGTACTGCTGTGATTGCACCTAGTCTGACATTTCCCATTAGGTGATGGTATCTCCAGTTTAAACTTTGCCAAACTTGAAACACAAATGATGAAATTTTTCATCCTCCACCGTCTACTTTTCTGCTGTAGCTGAGACAGCAGAGCTGGGACTTTGAGCTTGTCTCTCCCAAGGCGCTGCTGCTGTTTTTGCTGGGATGAGCTTGCACATTTTGGAGGAGCAAGAGTATCTAACCAGATTAACAATGAGATTAATGTGAGGATTTCATCCTTCTGTGAAAATCAAAAGGGAAATGTGTTCCTCCAGGGAGGACATTCCTGGTTTGCATGTGTACAGGAGAAACCTGTTCACCTGTTAGAAGCTAAATCTTGCAGGGATACAACTTCACTGAGCTCAGCCAAACGCAATGTCTTTGCCAGCTCCTATACTAGTCCCCAGACTTGGTGACCTTCTTTTGAAGATTTTCATTCCAACCACCATCACTGGTTGCTCAAACAAGCCCTTGAGGTCAGCAAGGCTCGACACATTTCTGAGCAATCCCAATTTTCATTTTATTTTGGCACTCAGAACCTGCAGACTATGAGCATGAGTTTGCTCAAACCAAAAACAAGAGCTGCTTGGCTAATGTCCTTCTGTCATGCCATTTCTGGACTGAAATGTCTTTCTCAGTTGGCTGAAAAAAGCCCGTTGTGTTTACGTGCTCCATGCTCTTCTGAGCTTTTAATGCTCTTTCTTTCTCTCTTTAAGACCAGAACATCCACTCACAGGACTTACTGCATGCTCTCAGAAATGCCCCAGACGTGCTGCTTCGGTACATTCTCATTTTTCCTGTCTAACACCCTACATTCTTGCGAGTGGGCTGAAACCTTGGGCTCTCACTGGCTAGCAGCGGAAAATCAAACTTCCCTCCTGGGCACATCTGAAAGAAGGAATTGAGAGAAGAATTTCCAGTGGAAAAATACCAACTACTCAAACTCTTGCACCTGATGAAAAAACAAAATAGATTGCAACAGTGTTTTCCTCTGGGAGGAATTTTCCTACCTAGGGGAAAAGGACTTGAACGGGCAGGTATGTGGTTAAAAAAAAGTTGTTGGGTCCTTTCATTGCACAAACAAAAATCACTGACTGATCCTGGGGCATCTCTCCTGCATGTGCTGAGCATCCCACACAGGTGCTGTACTCTGGTTTGCGCATCTTGCTGAGTTTTCCTTCTGCACCTGGGGAGGTGGATGAACATCCACAGCCTAGGAAGGTCTGAAATATATTGCTTTCCTCTATAATGCATGTTATATTTATATAATTGGCTAGATATGGTTGTTAAATATATAGATCTAATTGAATCATGGAATAGCTGAGGTTGGAAGGAACATATGGAGAAGATCTTCTCCAACACCACTGCTCAAGCAAGGTCATCTCTGAAGATGGAGGCTCCACAACCTCTCTTGGCAACCTTTTCAAGTGCTTGAGCACCCTCAACATTAAAATAAAAGCTTTTCTTACATTTAAACAGATGTTTTTGATGCTGTTAATTTGTGCCCAAATTAACTATTCTATTTCCAAGATCTATCATGCTCCTTGAAACAAGGTCCTTTCCAGTGCTCCTTCATGTCTATCAGAAAATATGCTGATCAAATATGTGAATCGAGTCCAAATTCAGCCCTCATCTCTCTGAGGGTGATGTGCAGGTCTGACCCAGACCTATAGGTGATCCTATTAGGACTTCTCGTTTGCTGGGGAATAGTCAATCCACTGGGCCACCTTTCAAACATCTTCTAAAGACATGTCCCAGAATTTACATCTCATTTCCAAAATGGGTCATGAGACATATCTGACCATTGGGTGGAGATGGTTGACTATCCATGCATCCATGGTGCATCGATGATGATTGCCTCCATCCTTCCCACCACAGCTCCTTCCCTCTCAGCACATCCTGGGCAGGAGATGGAAAGTATATTCCACCTTTTCTCCATTATATTCCAGTGCTGAAGAGGACCAGTGCACACCTCAATCCTGGCCACCCTGTCTACCCTCCACTGGTTGTATTGCAGAGCCGCATCCCTCCTTGCACTGGGCAGCAGGATCTGGCTCTGGTGGCCATGGGCCACATGCTGGGTTGACAATGGGCTGCTTGTTCGACTGCAGCATGTGGAGGCCACTTTGCCGGAACCCTGAGGTAAAGAGGAGACTCCCTTTTACTGCTTCTTGCTTAATAACAGGTTTGAGGATATTAATTACCTTAATTAGAGCTGGCCAAACCTGTTTGGCTTGGAGCTGGGAGTCGGTGAGGACCAGCTCTCTCAGCTTTTTTCCGTTCTCGGGGCTCATGATGTTCCCCAAAGGAGGCCTGTCCTATTTCAAAAGTAATTAAAAGGTTTTTGAAAGGCTCCTTAGATGCTGTAGCTCTCCAAGCAAGGAGCTCTCTCTTTGGTAAAGGACTGTGTTGCACAAAACAGCAAGAAATACAACCTTTTCTTTCTCTCCAAAATAAAAACAGATTTTTTTATAATCCAGAGCTGCACTGGGCACTTTCTCAGCAATGCGCACAAGACACTGTGTTGTCCTCAGCAGAGCTGCGTCAGCCAAAATCTTGTTCTAGGAGTTGTAATTCTCCTTTGGGAATGTGGAGAGAGGGTTTTGCAGATGAAGATCCTGAACCAGCTGTGGGGTTGGACCTGACCTAGACTCAGCCTGGCTGGCTCTGGTCAGATAAAGCCTCTGTGCCTGAGTTTCCCAGCTTTAAAACATTTCTTGTCCAGGTATCAAGCCTTCTTGCCAACAGTTTATACACCATGTATGATGTTCCTTGTAGAACCCCAAGTTCCCATATATATATATTTCTTAGTATTTATCTGTGTTTATCTGTATCTTAGTATTTATCTGTTAGTATTTATCTGTGTGCCATTAAAAGTGATATCTGGGGACTTGGGGTTCTACAAGCAGGAACATCTGGTGATTCAGTCTCTCAAAATTCACTCAGATGACTAATTGTATGGAGGATACAGCACTCACGAAAGGTGAAGCATTAGGTACAAGTAGCTGTGTGGCTTCTCTGATTATCAGGTGGAAAAGGAGGTCTCTCCTGTCATGTGGTATCTGGCAATGACCTGTTGTCATGACCTGGGAGAAGGTGCTGAGCTCACTTCAGCAGGTCAGGACTGTCCTGAGGTTGGCTTCCAAAAACTGACTTACACATTTGCAGGCCACACTCTCCTCATGGCTGAGAGAGGACCTTGGTTGTGGTTTTGCTTGTGACTCATCCTGCAGAAAAAACACACTGTCAGTGGAAACTGCAGTCCTTGCAGTGCACGGAGCCTCCCATGAGTCTCCATGCATCAGGGCTGCTGGTCCCTAGCTTTCTCTGTAGCCCTGATGGATCACAACATCTGTGCCAGGCAACAGCATGTGTTGTGTCGTCCGAACAGTGTCCATGTCTCTACCTTGTGCTGTCCATGTTCATCTCAGGCACATCAGCTCCAAAGTCTGCATCTCCTCTTCATAAAGCAGGATCTGCTTAAATTTTCAGTTCATCTCCCTGAAGACCCTCTGTCTTCCAAGGGAGAGGTTCTTCCATGGAGAGGTTTAGAGCTCCCAAGCTCTTTTCTTACCTTGAGTCACCTCAACCCATAATTTTGTCCCAAGGAAATCCATAGGGTTGAACTGCTTCCCTACCTGTGCAGACATGGGGACCAAACCTTATCTCAGTGGAAAATTTCCCTCAGCAGGACCATGGTTCTGGGCCACCCGCTCCGTGTAGGCTCCACCAGGCCATGTTGATATATCAATTTATTCAGAGGTTCCAGGGGCATCTCTACTGGCTTTTCAGCCCTTTGAGGAGTATTTTCTTCTTGAAGAACTATCTTGATTAAAGTTGGCCGTCAAATTCTGTCTTAAGAGTATTCCAAATTTCATGAGCAACCAAAATGATCTTATGATTGCTATCCTTTAAAAGTGTGGTTCCTGTCCTCCCCTTCCCAGTGCTGAGCTCTTGCTGGTGATCTCTCTAAAACTGAAGAGCAGCTCAATCACAAATCACCTTTTTGATGCTAATCCTGACTTAGATTTCAAGTGTTTAGGAAGTGAGGAGAGGAGAAAATGTTAGAGGAGGAAATTATTGTCCTTTCTCAATACAAAAGAAATATTTAATTCTTGCCCAGCTGAAGAGTTGATCCACTTGAAGGTCATAAAGGAGATCTTGATCTTACTTCTGTTGGACTTCTATTGGACATCTTAACCCACACTGCACCAAGCACTGCTGTGGCCGCAGAATGAGCCAATTCAGGGGGCCAATAAATGGAAAAGTCTCTAAAAGACAATAATAAAAAACTTTCCATTGATTCTGCTATGCGAATTGATTGTTTTTATGGCTGAGCTCAAAATACTCCGGAGTCCTTGACTAAACTGATTGCGAGCCATCTGAAAATCCTTTCTAGACCTTCAGTGACCTTCAGTGACCTCAGTGAATTCAGTCTCTGAAATCCTAGAGCAGGATTGCTCTCTGTCATGTCTTTGAAGCTTCGAGATATAGCCCAGATGGCAGCTCTACTCACCTCTGTATGAGAGATATTAGTGTATGCTGTATTGCATTTATTTTAAAAAAATGTACACTGTATCCCATAATTTTCAGGGATAATAGCAAGATTCTGAATAATATTGTAGTATCACAGTGGACTGTAATTAAAATGCCTGTGTGTGGTCTGAATCACAAGTCTATTAGCATGTATTTGTTCCAGATCTTTGGCTTGACCTCAGTAGGCCATTGAAACCAAAGGTGGTCAAACTCCTTTTAACTTTGCCTTCTCCTTCCTTCTCCTCAGCCACATAAACTTGGCCCAGATGCTTCTTTCTGTCCTTCAGTCCTCTCCACCTTTGCACTATAGGGTTCTTCAAAGTTGGGCTGCAGGTATGGTCCATAATATCTTGATGACTCCCAGGAGAGCAGGTTGCAGGTAGGATTTGAGATGTCCAGCTCCTAACAGATCTCATCAAGTCTGGTTCTCTGCTAATGCAGACCAGAAAACTTTGCTCAAGCTCCTGGGATGTAGCTGAGCCGTAGCAGGGCCTTACTCAAGAGGAGCATTTGCTCTTCTTTGTTGAGAGACTTCAGAGTCCGAAATCATACAAAGACCATCTCTTCTCCTGCTTTCTTTCCTCCTCAAAGTTCTTCAGTGAGTTAATTACCCAGCCCTGCTATCACTGCTGAATTAAAGAGCCTCCTCCAATCTCCACCTTCTTAAAAATTCTGCTCAAGTCACTACTTAGTTTCTTCCTTAATAAACTTGCTAAGCCCTCAACTCTAAGCTGACTTCCAGATCTGCAGCAGTGTACATGGCTCCTTCCATGCTCCCCAAGGCTTCCCCCGGTATCCTGCCCAGTTCTCTATGACCTCCTCCAGGAAAAGTGTCCTCTCTTTTAGCTTACCTCAGGAGCACAAAATCATTACTTAAGCAGATTTCAGGCAACTCAGCTGGTGACCTTTCTGTAACTACCTGAATGAATGTATTGACTTGTTCTGTGAATCATAAACTCCCTTAACTCTTTACTGACTCCTCAATGGTTGGCGAGAAAGGCTCGGAGCCAGGAGGCATCGAATGGGTCAAAGTCCCTTCAAGCTTGTGGGGGTTAGATGCTTAGCCCCACTGTAGGCCTGGCTCAAAACATGCTTTCCAGGGGCAAACGCTGACAGCTGTTGTTTAGATTAGTTAGAAATTCACCATTATTGACTTCATGACCTAACACTGTAACCTGCTCTTTAAAAATCTTCCTAGCTTTCACATTTAAGAAATGAATGTACTGTGCCTTTAATCTTGCCCTGTTCAGCTTTTCTTTTTCCCCCGAAAAAAAAAATCCCAAACCGACTGCTCTCCAGCAAACACCTGTATTACCACTGAAGGGCCTTTTGCTAATATATTTTCCCGCTGTTCTTGATCACACCTGTCTAGCTTTGGGCAAAATAAAATATTCACATAGCTGCCAGAAGTGAAGTTCTTTCCTGGCTTGAGCTACTGTGTGTAAAGATCTCCAAAGAAATGTCAGATCACTTTATTGAGTCCTACTGAAAACTTGTTTGACAGTAATATATAGAAAGGATCAGGACCTCTCTGTAACTACCAGTGAGTTGAAAAGAACATTTGTTTGGGAGGCTTAAAAATGGTTTTTATTTTCTTTTTTTTTAACATTTTTATTTTTAAGATACTTGATGCATTGAGAATTATGAAGAGATCTCCATGCCCGCTACATGTGCATGGACATATGTTACATGAGAAGGACTTAACATGCAGCTGAAATGCAGTCACCTCTGGGACAGAATGCAAAGCAAAATAGCAGCATAGATCAACTAAGAAACACAGAGTGGGCCTTAAATTAATGTATGCCACATTCATATGCTCTTAGCTTCACTCTGGGGTAAAAAGCACCTCTCTGCCCTCATTAAGCCGTGCATGCAAGCAGGCCAGAGCTACATTGGAGAGACAAATTCCACCTTGTACACACAGCCTTGTGGGGAAACAAACAGCTATTGTAAAGGAGAAAATAATTAGGAGCAGGTGAAAGCTTATTTTTAATGATCCTCTGACCAAACTGATATTTAATTTAAAATGGGAATGTTTTCCTCTTCTAAACCTTGGTAGCTGCTGCCAGATGTTAATTACAGTTTGTTAGTCCAGTGTCTGCTGTATGAAATGCACATTCCTCTAAGCAAGACCCACCGCTAGCCTTTGCCTTAAGATCCTGGAAAATTCCTTTAATATGATTCTTTAACTTCAACAAGATCATCTTTGAATTCCTGGTAGGATCAGGCTCCAGCTGTTGAGATGGGGGTGACTGTTGCAGAGTCCCCACACTTATATCTAAGCTTTTATGTAACTTTAATCTTAGTTAGCCTGTTTCAGGTAGACCACTACTCCTGAAGGAGCAAGGAAACTTGAAAACCCATCTCTGGATATCTCTTTTTCCTTTTCCAAAGGCTGTTGCCTCTATTAGTCTTAGCTAAAGTCTCCATCCTTGGAGTATGCTTGAAACTCAGAGGCAGCGACTCAGAAAGTAGGAAGAGCTGCCTCAGCAGATGAGGAAACATCTCCGCCTTGGCTTGAACCGAAGCCCAGTGAATCAGTGAGGAGGGCATTTATCTCACCTGCCTTTAGGTGTCCGCAGGGCTGACTTGGCACTCTCCTGCCTCTCATTTTATTGCTCGTAAAGAGACATGGGAAACTCTAGTGGACAATTTGGTCCACATCAGACAGCAGTTGAAGATACGCCAGAAGAGTCATCCCCTGAAGTTGTCTGTTTTATTTTTCCTCCTTGTCCTTGTCTAGATGTTCAAAGTTAGTAGAGTTGGACAGTTCCCAAGGTCTTTATCTCCTAGCAGAGCTTTTCATCTATCCCAAGGGGACCACGTTTTTGACAGTAAGTTGAAGGAAGCAGTACAGTTATACCTAGGTTCTCGGTGGAGAATAATAGATGATCCTGGGTGTACTGGGCACATGAACATACACATACATCATTGCACCTCTGGGGCCCCAAATCATTTTTCTCCAATGCAGAACAAAAGAGCTAGAGCCAAAGTGGCTTTCCCAAGGGCATAGACCGAGTCAGACACATGACAGAAGGAGGCTGGTGAAGGCAGTAGTTTCAGCTCTGAGACACCTTTAGCAGAATTTGCCTTTGCTGATGGGGGGATGTTTTCCCTCCAGCTTCCCTTAGTTTTGCAGCTGAGGGAAAGACCAAATGCTCCCATGGCTCTGCCAACAGGAACCCTACAATTAGCCAATATCCTCAGCAAAGCCCCCTCATAAAACCAGTATGGGGCCATCCAGGACCTTAGCCTGGAGGGGGAGGCTCCACACTGTGTTAGTGTCCAGACACGGTGTGCAGAGTGATTGGCAAGAGCTAACAGAGTCATCTTCTCACACTAGTGACAAAAGGCTGCTTTGACATTGCCATCCCTCACCTTTTTTTTTTCTTTTTTCCTTTTTTTTTTTTCCCTTCTTCCATCTGCAGAGAAATGCTAGGGAAGATAGGATGAAGAGAAAGTGAACAAGATTCTCACGATGGACAGACACCCAGAGTTTGCGATGTTTCCCAGTGAGAAGAATGTTTTCAGATGGGTTTTGGAGCACTGGGTGAGAGGATGCTACATATTCCTCCAGCATTGATGACCTGAGCCTATGACAGTTTGACATCCTTAGCGAGACACAGACCCTTTTTGAGAACATCTCATGTCACTTAAGGACTTGGGTGTACATAACATCTGCCAAAACAGTTATTTATTCATTCAAGTGATATTTCCCTAACAGGAGCTACTACAGTTTATTAGCTGGCAGAGCAGCCTCTAGCACAGGGGTACACTAGCACTCTAGAACCCTGCTGTTGTTAGGCTTGTGGAAACACTCTCCTTGACTCTTCCTTCTCACTCACAACTGTCCTTGTGCACAGGAACAGATAAGGATTCACTCCCTCTGTGTCCTGGATTTAGGGACTGTCTGCTCACACCCCAAGACACATGCAGATCTAGATTTGGGAAGAAGGAAACAGGAAAATTACTAAACCCCAGAAATGTCTTCCTAAGCCTAGGACCTGATCATGGGAAGCCGCAGGATATCTGTTCTTAGTGGGAAACAAAAGCAGGAGATATTCAGACTGAATCTGCAAGTTGCTCTGTGCAGGTGGGAATGTTTAGCGGCCAGCACTGGAACTTTCCAGTCTGGGTTGAGGGATGCGATTGGCACTGGGGTAGTTCAGTCCAGGTCCAAAGGCCACCTTGGACAAATGACTTAATCTGTGCATGCATTAGCTTCCCACCAGCATATTTTTAGCTCTTTTTATTGAGTACGGCTTTGGTGAGGGGGTGATGGCCTTTTCCTGCACAGCACCAGCACCCTGGAGTCTTGATCTCATGATAGTGAACTCCAAGCCTAGGGATCTTCACCACTCAATCACCGCTAAATAACAAAGGGGGCAGTAGGGCCACTGAACTCGTAATAGATGTGTTTAAATCAAGACGAGAAAAATCAGAGGCCAAAAATTAAGATGCTTTGATCCTTGATTTCATGTCAAGAGAGATGGAAGAAGAACACTAAGTCTTTTTACTTTTTTTTTCTTTTTTTTTTAACCAGCTGCTCCTTGAAACAAAGTAATTGGATAATTAAAAGGCCTTGCCTTATGTCAACTTTATTTAGGTGCCTTGATCCACTGATGGAATGTGTCACTGCTAGAAGGTTTAAGAGCTCGTTAGAAAAATCCTGCAGATAAACCATGGGCTCAACCCCTTCAAAGGGTTGTCAGGCAGCAGGAACAGTGCCCTGGATTGGCCCAGTGTTATGATATCCCCAGGGACAAACTCTGCAGGGCGAAGCTGTAGAAAATCAGGTTGCACATCCAGCATATCTAGGAAGGAGGAATTACAAAGCACTTTGTGTCCTCCCTTACTGTCCCTGGCAGTTAATTTGGACTTGAAGGAATAAATTTTTCTTTTGCGGTGGCATGGCATTTCTCCTCGTTGAGGTGATGAGGTTTTGTGGAGTGTTACTGTGATATCACATCTCGAGGCAATGGCATTGATTCTTGAAAAAGTGCTGCGTTTTCCTAATAAAAGGCACCCTACCATCACCTCCTCCATGTGCTATTGAGCTCTGGAAATTGTGCAAGAATTAGGACCTTATAGATAATATAGTGAGTATGCATTGCCTTTCTCCATAGCCCTTGCCTCCCCAGACCCCAGTACTTTCTCACAAGACTTTGTTCCCACTTCTAAATTACTCAGGAAACTTCTGCCTCTTTTGAAAACAATAATTACATGTCACATTTAATGCATCAGCTGCCTTGCTAAGAGTATATGTATTTTTCCCTTGTGTAAATGTAGTTTCTCTTTAGAATTATGGCTAAAGACAACTTGATTTTTTTGATTAAAGGATGATTGTGAAGATTGAAAATGTTGGAAAAAAACTGCAATCTTTATTTAAGTGTTTTTTCCCCTAGTTGATTTTGCCTGAACATTTAAAAGGCTTGTGAGCAGAAACCTATGATCTGACCATCAGTGATGCATTCCCTGACTCTGGCTGCCACTTTGGCCTTGTCATCTTTGGATATGGAATCTGGGATGATGGATCAGGTAGACCATTAGGAAAAATTAACCTTTATTTTAAGTATATGCATGAATTTCTGGACTCTGCTAGTATCATTACAATCCTTGATTATTCCATTTCCCTGTTTCTTTACTTGTGATCACCGTAAACTCTAGTTTACAGCCAGATGGAGCTGATGTTACGTTATTTACACTAAGTAGGATTGATTTCACTATGCCTAAAGGGAGGTAGGTAGTTTTAGCTGATTTTCTGGCTTTTTTTCTGAAGGCAGTGGGTAGAAATCAGCATCTCTGGAGGGTGGCACATCCCACTTAAAATGTATGTTTCAGATGACACATTTGAGAATGAATTGCCCCTGGAAGGTACTGGGACACGGGTGGGATAGATGCCCTAGAAGTCTAGCTATGCCTCTTTTGTAAAGGCTGGAGTTAGCTACAGTGAATCAGATTCCCTTGCAACATGAGCTTCCCACCAGAGAGAAGGCCATAACTGTTGGTATCTGCTTTGTAGGCTTGCATCATTTGGAGAGCTTACCCAAAGCTACACAGTTCCTCAGGACACTGCCCAATGCACATATGGACTACACGACACCTAAGTTTTTGCCAGGTGAAGCTGGGTGATATGATCCCGCTTTCTGCCATGTCATTATAGCCATGACAGCAGCAATGTCATTATAGTCAAAATAACTTCTCCAAGCCAGCATGGGAGGTGGACGCCCAAGCCATGACAGAGACCAGCAGCTCAGAGTAGGGCTCTTTCCTTTGGGAAGAGCAAAGAGAAATGCAGCCGCAGAACAGGAGGAAGGATGTGATATAGGTGAAGAGCATTAAAACATAGTGCATGAAATATTCAGGAGCCTTGGTGAAAACTGTGAGTGACCCGAGGTCACATCTGCAGAATGGCACAGTCTGAGACCTGCCAGGTGATTTGGCACTGTGCACTGGACACACTCCTCTGTGTACAAAAAAAGTGAAGAAATAAGTATACCACATGTGCATATATAGCTATAAATTATGCACATGTAAACAAAAATTATTTATATAGCATGTGTATCTGTCTGCTCCCCGTACAATTGGCATTGAATGCATGCATATATACATGGAAGCATATATATACATGTATATGGCCCATCCATGCTCTGTGGGCAGAGTTTTGCCACCCCATAGCATGACCAGAAGTTGACATGAAAGGAGGTGTAGGGAATGAAGGCCTGCAGTGGGTCTGGGTCCTGACTCTGGAGAAGCAACTGCAATGCAGGCAGCTGGCCAAATCACACACACACACACACACAAAAATGCCATTAGCAAAAATAACAAGAACCTGAGCCCTGGCACCGCTCGCACTGGCAGTCAGAGTGGGTCTCCCTTGTGCCGAGCAAACACTGTGTGAATCCAAGCAGACTGTGATCCTCACAGCTGTGGGTGGTACAAACCACAGTGTGTAAGCAATGCATTCTGCTTTATTTGATTTGTGACTGATTTATAGGCACTTCTGCGGTGTAATTGGCCTCACTGAGCCCACTGTGGCTTCGTGCTGCCATGACTGAGAGCTGGGCTTGGCTCTAATCTCCTGTTCCCCGACCTCTCCCTGGAACCATTCGTGCACTGCTCTGACATGTGAAGAGATTACAGCTTAGGAGCTGATTAGTCTGCATGATATCTGCATGATAAATATCTTTATAAATAGCTCTCCTGAGCAGATTTCATTAGGCATTCTTCAATAAACGCCAAGGCTTGCTGCAGGAGCAGCCACCAACTCTCGGCCCTGTACGCTTGCCTCCGGGCTCCGTGTCCTCTCCCCGACTGCTTGTTCCTAGTGCATAGGGTCATGGGGTGAGAGAAACTGTGAGGTGATGCTGCTCCAGCCATGGTGTGTTATTCACTACCTTGTCTGAAAGGCACAATCCTGTGTTGCCTCCGATGTTCCCCATGCCCATTATGAACTAACATAGGCTCTTCTTGCTTTAGACACCATCTTCTTGATTTAGTTAGACACTGTCATGGTCAGCTGGCTGAGCCCCACTCTGCTGCCCTGGGAGGGGGAGGCTGGCAGGGGCATCACACTCCCATATCACTTGCACGGAGGGTTAATGGCATCATCCTTGCTTTTCTCAACATTGATGAATTGATTCCTAGTCCACAGATGAAACAATCCAGCTTCAGACCAAAAGAAGGCCTCCTCTCTGCTTGGGCCTGTACCAGCAAACTGCCAAGGAGGGCTGCTTGGTGGGAAGAAGATAGGAAGAGGTTAGAATGGCTACTCATTGGGGAATATCCCTTGCTTAAGAGACTTCTCTTGTAGACTTGCTTCGATTTCATTTTGTTTATCCCTCTGACAGATTAGGTCTTGGAGTTGAATTCCTTTGGAGGTTCTGGGTATAAAATAAGGACACTTCCAAATAGCACAGTGACAGGAGAAAATATCCCTGAATCCAGTTCCCCTTGAACGATGTGCATAGAGGTTGTGCTCTCCCTTCATCCAGACTCATCTATTCTCATAGCTGATGTGAGGGGGAAAGGACTGAGATGTAGAGATCTTTCCTGATGGTCAGCTGCTAAACCTGAGGAAACAAGAGTTACAAGGTTAAGCAGTGCTTAGATGCACAAGACAAGCTATAAAGGAAGAAGAAGAGTAGAGGACCAAACAGGACTGTGCTATATAGCAGCAAGACTCCAAGATCAGTCTGAGCAGGAGTGGCAGACCAGATAAGAAGGCAGGTGAGTGGGGTACCTCATTCTCTCCAGAGGTAACAGATGATCCTCAAAGGCCCTTTCGAAACTTAATCACATTGTGATTCTGTATTTGACCAGATCTGCCTATGGTAAGGCATTTGGTAATGTTGTGTTAGTAAGACTTAGCTTTTCCCACCAGAACTGAACAGGTGTAATAAACTGTGCTTAGGAGTATACAGGTAGGATGAAAAAGAGAGGCAAAAAAATGGGGAAGAGTACAAGGAAAATGTTTTGTTAACAGGAAGGAGGAGAGGACTTCCGATGTGAGTGAGAAGTCCTGTGATCTTCAGATATAGCTTTGGTCTCTAATCATGATGTATCCCTGTATGATGATTGCAGCAAGGATCTCTAATTGGACTGGGAGTGACTCATGCAGTAAGGTCTCCATCATCCTCCATGGACATTCCTCCCATCTTCTGCCTCAGATTAGAGACAGAATTTAAACATCCAAGAGGAAGGACTGAGATCACAGTGCCAGATCTCCTGTGTAAGAATGGCCAAAGGAAGCTGCTGGAATAATTCCTGCTTGAATGAGAAAATATATTTTAAATAAAACATTTGGCCTTCCTTTAAGATCTGTGTGTTGTGAGTTACCACAGTTTCTGCTAAACTGTTCCATTCAGTCAATCAATTTCAGGGTGAAGATATGTGATGTTTAGTGCTTGAATATATCTAGCTTTGATATCTGACATTTTCATCTTTTAGTACATTTGTGTGACATTGAAAGCTCTCTATTATTGAGGATTAGGACCCTAGAGAGGTTCTTATGGATTTCAGTTGATGAAGCTCTTAACTTTCTGCTCACTGAGCTGGCAAGCTCCTTCAAAAATTTCCAGCCCTGCCTCTATTCCCAGGACTCTTTTCCAACATCTCTTTGGTTTAGCGCCCATTCCTTTGGGATTATGCCTACCTCTGTTTCAGAAGCCATACCCTCTTGTCAAAGCTGAGAGGAAGAGCATAGGATGAGGAGTTTCACCCTAGCTGCTTTTCAGCCTGTCAGATGGTGGATTTATCTGGTTTGTGTTCTGATCCCTTAGAGGACCTCTACCTCAGCACCTCTCTTGGTCTGTTTTAAATCCTACGCTCAAGAGTATCCCCTCCTTTCCACCAACTACAGAAGCAACTCAAGGGAATCAACTTATCCAGCTGAGTGACATGTCGGGTAATGAGGATATCCTGTAAATTCAACATTCCTCCCTTCCAGCTTCCTAGGAGATCACTAGACCTTTTGGCAATAAAATCCAGTAGCATGATTAACCACCGGTTGCCTGCTGTGATGCCCAAATTTCTTTCAGTATTGCTGCTACCCAGAAGTGGGAATACAGCCACAATCTTTGCTCCTGCACATCTCCCTTTACATTTGTCCTTCATCTTTTGCTCGTTAGCTGCTGGCACCCAGATTGTTAAGTGAGCCCTTTTGCTCTGTATCATTGACCTCAGCCTTTTCATTACGTATTGATATGATAGGCCTTGTTTTGACACAAGTCAAACAGTCGTTTATTTCATTTAGCTTTTTTTCCAAGCCATAAAGAAATTGTGAAAACGGGTATTGAAGAACCGTTCCCTGTGAGACCAGAGTAGGAACACACCCATTTGGCGATGATCTCTTATTTAGGGTTATGCTTTGAGACCTATGTTAGCCAGTTTTTTAATCCCTTTAATGTGTGCCATGTTTGGTACTCCATTTTCTTAATCAAAATATCACACAGTACCCAGGCAGTTGCCTTGAGGAAAATTAAAGCAAAATTACATCAGCACTCTTCCCCTTATTAACCACGCTTGTGCTGTTATCAGAAAATACATCAAATTAATTTGACAAGATCTATTTTTCATAAACCCAAGTTGATTGGCAGCAATTATATTACCTCCCTTTGATTCCATAATAAACAAATCTCATATTAGCTATTCCATTATTTTTCTGGGATTATTGGCAGGCTGGCAGTCTAGAACCCATGTTGCCCTGTCTCCTCTTTTAAAATACCGTCAGAACATTCATTTTCTTCTACTCTTCTAGAACTTCCCTTGGGTTCAAAGACTTTTGAATGTGCTCCAAATCCTTCTTGGCAAACTCTTTTAAAACTGCTGGATGTAAACGATCTGAATCTGCAGATTTATTAATGGCTAGCTGTGGGAAATGCTGATTACCATCTTGCTTACTTATGGTTACAGCTGTAAGTGTGATCATCAGCAGTGTGGGATAGAAGTAGCTTGTGCAGCTTTTTCCCAAAATGCAGAACTGTTTTATTGAATGTACATGACTTTTCTTGGTTATTATCCCTAGTTCCATCATTTCCTTAGAGTAACAAATTAATGCTCTCATCATGTTTTCTTTTGTTCCTTGAGCAAAAAAAAAAGCACTTTCTTTTCAACCTTAACTCTGCTGACTAGAAATACTTCTCCAACTCCTTTATTTATTTATTTTCCTTTATTGATATTCTCCAGTTCTTCTGAGAACAGATCTTCTGTTTTATTTTAATGTATGTACTCATTTGTTGTTTTATTTCTTATTTTAAATGCCTCTTTCACCTTCCTTCTTAATTTGCCTTTAAAAAATCTAAAGTGGTCTCTCTTCTTCATGTTGCAGAGCTTTTAATCAGCAAGTAGAAATACTCTTTAGTACATAGTGATCACTTTTTGACTCATATAAGCTTACATATCAAAAAATACTGCTATTTGACCATTTGGGTAAGTTCCTCCGTTGTTGTAAGATGAGGCCTGTGGGAATTTCTCTCTCTGGGATATAATCCTTGACGTACAAATTTGCCATCTTTAGCTTTCAGAAACATAAAGGTGTTTTACTAGTAACATAGGATCTCCAACCTATGTCATTCACCTACCATGCTCATGTATCCTGTTTTTTTTCACAGAGAGGAAGGCTCCTAAGGAAACAGTTACCTTGTTATCTGCTGAAATGTGGTGGTCATTAGTATGTCCCAACTTTAGTCTTGCTCTTCCTGCTTATGTGGTTATTTGGGCCTTCTGATTCATTTTCTTTTCTCACTTGTAGACAATTGTCATTATGGTTATAGATGGTTATCTGCAATTACCAGTGCATGCATACTCAGTGCTCCTGCTTACATCTGAATGAAATATTTGCCAAAAACATTGGTAATTAAATCAGGCTTCTCAGCCTCAGCACTGGAATTTTCCTGTGATTTTGTAATGAAAACATCTCTGTCTGACCTCACAGCAGACCTTACTTTAGCTGGAGGAGGGACAAGAGACGTCCCAAGTTCCCTTTTAAACTGAATTATCTTCTGATCCTATGATTTTCTGTTTAATCTTCTCCCTTAAAAATAAATCCAAAGAAAACAATATATGAAAAGCAAAATGTTATTTTGGCTTAATTTCAAAAGTTCCTGCTTTTAATTAAAACATGTTTTCTGGCTAGCATTCAGCGCCAGACCTGGATACCTACATTGAGATGTCTATGCTGCAGGGTGTCACTGAACAAACTTAATGTCTGAGATGTCCTGATAACCAATGGCAATCTGGTGGTGGGAGCCTGCAGAGTGACCAAACAGATGCATGGGTGGCCTTGCTGCAGGACCCACTGCCCAGGGTGCTCAGCTCATAGTGTGGATGGTGGCTAGATGGTCTCATAGGACCGCAGTAATCCATATGGGGCTGGAGGACCTAGGGCATGAGTAGGAGAAACCTGGGGCTCTCTGTAGCTGTAGCCCAAGGCATCTTGCTCAGAGAAGGCAACTGCCTGCCTGAGGGCACTGGACTGCACTGTGGATCTCATGGAATGCAGCAGGAGAACCAACAGTTGAGATATCCTGCCTGTTGGTGTCTGAGTCTGGAGCTGAATTCTGCATTTTGCTTAGAAGTTCCCTTGAATTTTATGTCATAAACACTAAAAACTAGTCTTTGATGAACTTCTGAAGTTTGCTGCCAGGAGTGGTTGACCAGGTAGATAGTATCATCAGGTTCAAAAGGTTTTTAGACAAATTCATGGACAGTTCATTCCACCAACAGAGACAAAGAGGAGCATGTAGAGGTCACCTTCCCACACCCCCGCGTGCTGGCTGTGGATGCTGCGACAGTACAAGGTGAATGACTGCAGAAAGTGGCCAGGTTCATCTGTCCGTGGAGAGAGTCTCCTTTTTCCACAGTCACAGACCAAGCTAGAAAACTGCTAGCATGATTCAATAGAGAATTTCTTACATACTTTTGTTTTTATAAAAGTACAAATTTTCATTTAAGATTAGTTTATTTGACATATGTTTTTTCTCCTGCTAACTTTTTGATTCCCTGCAAGGTTTTAAAAAATGGCTCTGAATATGTCTCTGCGCAGCTTTGCAGGTGTCTGCAAGACCCCATGCCCATGACAGGCATGTCTCCAACACTCTCACATTCTTTGGCTCAAATCCCACTGAACTGTGTCTCCTGCTTGGGCACCTAATTCGTTTGTGGTGGCCAGAGCTATGACTGCCTCCCATGGTCCTTCTGTATCTCCTCTCCATGAGCCTGCAGTTTAGCAGTGGGGTGGCTTGCCAGGACACTGATCTTGCTTCTGAGCCAGCACATTTTCTAATCTGAGTTTCTTAGTGTAAACTGACATTGGCAGTGGTTTAACTTAATGTGTTGGGCCAAGACTGCAGATAAGAGGCAAACACTGCACTCTTCTGCTGCCCACAGCATTGAGAGAGAGGCTGGACTTGATATAATCTTTTTGTTTGCATTATAAGAGTGCCTAGAGGCCCTTTCATGCTAGGTCCCAGATGGAGGTTAGCGAGAAAAGGTTCCTGGCAGCCAAAAAAAAAGACAAGGGAACTGTAAAAGGTGAGTGGAGCAAGAAGCATAGAGCGCATCTTGCCCAGGGTCCCTAAGCAGTAGCCAGGAAAATACTTACGTCCCACCTAGAAGTCTAGCACTCAAATTGCATATGTGTATGGAGGGAGACAGCTGAGAGAAAGGAAATATTTTGGTGAGTCTGGGCCTAATAAGAAAGTGCTTTTCCTGCCTTTGATAATTTCTTGGAGAGCACCCTGGCAATGTGGGCACTGATGAGCTCTATCCTCCAGAGACTTCCCAGCTAGGGAATCCCACTCTTTGGGAAGGGAGCTCCTGTGGCTAGGTGTTACGAATGGTCAGTAGCAGATTTAGCAGATTCATCTTGAGGGCATTGGCAACACTACAGGGGAACACATGGCTTGCTTAATTAACTAAATTAGGCCTTGAGAGCTGGGTGTTGAAAGCCCAGCTATTTAATTGTGCTCATTTCTCTCACATCATATCTCCTCATGGTGTGTGCCCCACCTGCTTTAGTCATCATGAGCTAACTGGTGAAGATGGACATTTCCCAGTCACCAAGCAGAGCTGGTGGGAATGGGACAGGAAAGGGCAAAGAACTCTTCAGAGCTGCACCCTTGTTTCAAGTCTAACCAAGCTGTGGTGGCATGGGGTGTAACTTAATAGTGTTTCTTTCTGAATAATTGCCTTTACCAAGAAATCACATGAGAGGTGACTGCTCCAATGGGCGGTCATCTGGAAGTCATCCTGGAAGGATGATGTTGAGTGCCCAGCTTTATTCCGGAGAAGTCAGCAGGCCGGATGCACAGAAGATCTGATCCCTACTTGGTCTGGAGCCCAGCAGAGGGCACTTGCTGAATGTGTCAGGCTGGAGCACCTTCCCTTGGAGCCAAAATTTAATTACGAACTTTGGCATAAAGCAATCTCCTTGTCTAGAGTCTGTGGTTATTCAGTGTATCGGTTTCATAAACTTGCCTGTCTGTCCTCTGTGACTCAGTTAATAATAAATAAATGATTCTTTAGCAGTGCTGGGTAGATTTCCAGCTATTTTTCTATATGCATTAATAATCCTTAGGGTTGGTGGACTTCCAAAATTCCTGGGGTCTAGGTTGCTGAAGTATACCCGCACTGATGGGTCTGATTCTCTGTTCCCTTGGGCAGTCATTTACTGGTATTTAAAATGCAAAGTAGATGCAAATGAGTGAAGAATGCTGATATTGGTAGTATTTTTTCTTAACGGTGCTCAGGTTTGTGAACGTGATCCAATACCCCTTGGTGTTGCAGAAGCAACAGGCTTCAGTAGACTTTGGAGGGGACGAGGCATAACTGTGCAAGGCAAAAGACTGTGAAGAACTAGATGTTATTCAAAACTTCTCTAAAAGCCTCAACTTGTTAAATTTGTAGAATTAGGCAACTCTCTCCTGAAAACAGGCCTCTGTATAGTGTCATACTCTATCAAGAGAGAAAATGTCCAGAGACAAACTTTCCTGCAGTAGCTCGGCACATCGGCCTCCTGTCATATCCAGAATCTAATAGTTTAAAGCTATTGAAGACATCTAGCAGGGTATTTCGATGTCTTTGCAACCCATGGCTGCACCTTTTTTTTGTTGTTGTTGTCATTCATAGTCTCTGCGACCTAGGATTCAAGAACAGAACAGTAAAGTAGTAAGTTTATAGAGTGCTAAAACTGGGAGGTAACAACATAAATGATCCCTGGCATCACACAAGCCAGAGAAGGTCCACTCATGATTTCAGTGGAATGATTTCAATACTAAGCCAAAGCACTTTTTTTTTGAAAAAAAGAAAAAGACATTCTAAATTTAATGACTCTGTCTCATTAGTGAGTAAATTAATTCTATTCCATTTTGAAAATGTATATTTTATTTCTAATGCAGGCTGCTGGTATGAGTCATCTTACCTGCTTTAGGACAGAACGAATGCATCCCGTAGCTCCAGTGATTATGCTGACGAGACCTCCACTGACTATAAAGGGATCTAAATGAGATTAGGACAGGTGGAAGTTCACTGCATTTAATCAACTGAAAGCAGTCCAGCATACTAGCTTCAGCTTTTAGTTCTTGGGTCGTGTAATGCTCAGTTCTGATAAAGAGACTTCTGTTATCAAAGAGCTTTGTTCCATACCACCATGCAACATTTTGGAAAGAATCTACAAATACCTAGAAAAGTTTGTTTGAAGTGACAACTGCACCAGGTTGAGTTACTGATCTGTACTCATCCATGTGTTGAGACTACAGGTAAGGTCTTCAAAGGACTTTTTCCCTCATATGACAACCAATACAGATGAGACATATGCCTAGCTATAGTAGAAAAGTTCATTCTTTGGCTATGGATAGCAGTAGGAATTAAGCTTTAAATGGGACCTAAACTCCAACTTCTTTGAAATCCTTGGTGACTCAGATGCTATGCTAACAAACAAGAGCAGAAAGTCTTAAAATCAGTCTGAAATAATCTTCCTTGTATAGGAAATTTTAGTCCTCAGATGGCAGAATTTATGCAATCTGCTTCTTCAGTAGAGGAAAACTATTAGTCATTTTCAGAGTTACGAAGAAACTTTTCTGTCTTGGGGTGAAAATTACAAAAATGTTCTCTACTTTGCATTTGTTATGCTCCTTGTAGACCAGTTTATCCCTCCAAAGGTTTTCAGGTCAATGACAAGTCAATGGGAATTAAAGATGAGGTTCAGCATGCAGAGATGTCTGCACCTAAATGTAGATGTCCCTTTTTGTGCTCTAACCTCCTGCTATGGAGAGTGGAGATCTCAACATAGTGGCTAGATACCAGTGATTCAGCTCACCCTTTGGCAGATGCCACATTTGTTTGGCTTTGACACTCTACATGAGCACACGTGCATGGCAAGGATTACCAAATGCAGAAGTTGTGATGACTGGATTTGCTCAATTAACTAGACTCTAGTCTGAATATCTGGTCAGGATTTAATCTTTTTGTTTGGGGGTAGGAGTAGAAGTTTTCAGATAGCTTCTGTCCCTTCTGTTTCTCTTATTCCACCCAAATCATTGCATGTCTTAACTGCCCTAGTTCCTGCTCCGACACCCAAGGGAAGGCTTTGCTGTCATGCTGGATGTTAATCAGGAAGTGTCTACAGTCTTCTGAGGGAATCTCTCTCCTCTCAAGCTCCAGGCTGGTTTGTTTGAGCTTTGGTCCAAACCTGTCTGTCTTTGTGTACTAATTGACCCAGCTTCCCCCACCTGTACCACTCTAACAAATGGTTGTATTAGAATAAACACTTGGCAGACAAGCAAGTTGTTCAGTTGAGTGTAGAGAGAAATACAAAGCCACTTCCATGGGATGGGGAAGACTGGATTTGTTATGAAGGAGACTTGACTAGGTATTTCCCTGAAGGCCACTGTGGTACGTGTGGTTCATTCCTATAGCATGGTTAGATCCTTTGGATCTGGTTGATCTTCACATGTGTGATGAATGTGATGAAGGACTCAAAGAGGGGCTTCCCTCTCCCTAAGTATATATTTTTCAATTTGGATTTCTTCACTTGAACCCATCTACCTGTGCCCCTTAATGGGGAGGAATATGCACTTTGGGTCTCTGCTTTAGGATGACACAAATTGTCTCTGTTGACTCCCAATCAGATCTCCATGGCCTATGTGCCTGCACTTGCCCAGATGAAGCCTATATGAAAAGTACTTTACATCTTCTATATGAAGAGTTTGTTCCACTTTGTGCATCCTCTATTAAGGCTGAAGTTCCTCCCTGACAGGAAAACCAAATGAGTTTTCCATTCTACTCATTCTTTTCCAAGGATGGAAATTGTCCTAGAGAGCACGTATAGAACAGGATGGAAAAATGGGTTCCCTTGGGAGAACAGCAATTGCGCTGTGAAAGATCTCAACAGAGTCTGCCTAGGGAGCCTGAACTTCAAGTCTGATATACTTGTTCATCTGGCATCTTGAACAGATGTTTGAGACCTCTCCAGAATGCATTTTACTATGGAGTTAGCTTTTCTCAATTCCAGATTTCACCATCCTTTGAATGGTCTACCTGCTAGCTGCTGGTTTTAAGCCAGGGAAAACCTGCCTGGTTTCCCAAATTTAAGGTGATGTTTGGTGCTTGGCTCTGACCTGAGCCCTGCCTAAGAGACAGCGTGGATGCTGTGGCTCAAGCCACATGACCCATCTAAGATTGCTTCCAATCATGGTTAAAAGAATAGAAAGTGACACTATGTCTATTGCCAGAAGGACTCAGAATTGGCATCCCTGATGAGCATCATGGTTTCTCTGGATCTTTCTCTTTTGCCTTCAGTTCTAGCAAGGTCATGAGCCTCACTGCTCTCCTGCGTATTAACTTTCCAAGCCATCTGACCTCATGATGCCCCAAAATGGGCTTGCATTTTTTGGTGTCCTGGGCTCTTCAGTGCATCTATTTTTCAGTGCCAGGAAACTGCCTTATGCCCATATGAAATACAGTTTAGGATCATTTCTTTTATTTACCATCTCTTGAAACAATTTTTAATCGTGTTTCATCTAAATTCTAGTGAATTTGGACTGTTCTTCCACTGACTTCAATGGTCTTTGGACCAGATCTAGAAGGGTGGCTATGCCCATCTCGGAATCCAGAAACATAAGACTCAGTTTTATGCACTTAGGTGTATTTATTTTTAAATATAATACTTGATCCTGCTTTCAATATGTTTGGTAACAGTCTGACTGAAGTTGGAGGACAGACTGCTAGCATAGCTCCATCTGAAGACCAGTCCAAAGAAGATGTGGGCACACATTACCCCTTGCTTACTGAATATATTTATTTCTATCCTTTGTTTTCTGTGTTTTGAAGCTGCATCTATAGCACACTGGGATCCAGCCAGACTTTAGGAGGTGATGAATCAGCTCCCAGGGTAAAATCCAAAGGCCAGATACTCAGCTGTCTTGAAGGGGCAGCTTCCCATTGAAGTCAGTGGAAGTAGACTGAATTATATCAGCTGAGGGATTGGCTGTAGGGGTTGTTGGTGAATTAGACTCTATTTTCGCAAGACACTGACAGGCTGAAGCAGGTAAATGATCCTTGATATACGGTACCTTCTCCTTGATGTTATATTTTTAATATACCCAAGCCTTGGTTTTGCAGGTTAACACACTAGAGGGGATCTAAAGGAATCATCCTTCATTATCAGAGTCATTCCATTACAGAAATAGCTCCAGTGATTCTTCACAATTACAATGCCTAATTTACCCTCTGAGCAAAAATGATATTAACACCAATGACGTGCTCAGCCCTTTTTCCACCTGCAAATGTTTGGGTAATCATTGCAGGTGCTTCTTTATAAAATGAAGCAACTGCCTTTAAATATTTCAATTATTTTTATTAGATTCCACTGTTTTGCAAACCTCATTGGCTGCTAGCCAGTCCTCAACCTATTCCTCTGTCTTTAAGTGGCTTAATATTGAAAAGGATTTGCCTTGCCCTTAGACTGGATGTGTTTGTACAAGTGAACAGTCTGTTGATAGAAACAGATGTGCAAGCCCCAGATTTCTTACATGTTTGGTCCATGTCAGTCCTGAAAAAAAGACAGATCCTTCTCCGTCAATAGCCTGATATAAGGGCTACTATACAGGCACAATGGTGACTGATGCAGACGGAGCAATCAATGAAATTGAAACCGGTGCTGAATTTTGTTGTTTTTGCAGCATGTTGCAAGGTATACAAAATGGCAAGTTGACTTCATATTAGTAGGAAAAGCTGGTCAAAATATAGGACTTTGTGATAGGAAGTGCTGAATCTAATTCTTTGAGAATCCTTGGTTTGCTCTGTTTTCTTGACATTGACTTCATTGAAAGGTTTGATAAGATTAAGAAAACCCCAGAAGAGTGTCTTGCTTAGGGTCTTTCACCAAGTCAATACCAAAACTTCCATCCTCTCCAGTCCAAACTCTGTTTGGGCCCAGCTTGGAGGAATATGTACCAGAGACTGTGCTGCGGCCTTTCACAGCTCTACATGGGAAAATTGCCTGCTTCTAAAGCAGAGCTGGGTCCACTCAGTTTCCTTGCACAGCCACGTACTTGGATGCAGACAAAGAAACCGCCAAGAAAATCCAAAAATTACAGGCCTTGCTGCCTACAGATGTATTTTCCCAGTTAGGCACTGGAGATGCATGAGATGGTTTTAGGGCTGACTGTAAAACCATTCTTATGCAAAACCCAGCTCACAAGACTACAAAAGATTATGATGTCTCTGACTGAATAGTCCTCTTGCTGGAGCCTCTCAAGCAGGTTCTCTCCGCCAGTCGTCTGGCCCTCTCCAAGTGTCACTGGCAGGATGAGTGTCACTTCAGGGCTCCATGGCTTGAGGCTAGCTTGTCCGATAGTCTGCAGCCCTGGTGTTGAGGCTCATGCTAGGCCCATCTGGCCCAGTTCAAGTGAGAAAGCCATCCCCTCCCCTTGTTCTGACAACACTTTCTCCCTTCACCTAGCTGCTAATTGCAATTCACAAGCTGATGCTGGTTAGCACCTTTCACTACCTTTACCTTCTTGCTGGGAAATTGCAGGACTTTATTGGCCCAGGAACAGACATTTAGACTTCAAAAGAAAATCCGTGTGAGTTTGGAGAGGGGGGACCCAGTTTGGGGCTCATGTTGGCTATTGAGCATATGCAGCACATTGCTTAGTACAGGTCTACCAGAACGTGAAGTGACTGATATTATTATGGCTATTAATCTAATGGTGGATTTAGCTTAAATTGGCCACTGACTTTAAAAGTTACTGTGGTAGAGAAGGAGCTGGCACATAGTGAGCTATAGTATGGTCATGAAAGGTTTTTCTTTTCCTAGAAAAAAAAAAAAGAGGAAGAAAAAATGTCCCTCCTTGCTCCCCATTCTTCTAGTCTTGTGTTGCTATAATTGCATGATCAACAACTTGAGCATTTCTATGAGGATAAGGGCAGATGGACCCAGGCTCTTCTGTCCACATTTGGAGCTTTCAGGGGTTCAGCAGTTTGGGTTTGGAGGTAATGCAGTCACATTAATGTGGTGCTGTGCCAGGGCTGGAGTAGCTGCTGAGCTTGAACATCGCACCTTATGCTCACAGCAAATACTTGGCTGCATCTATCTGGGTAGATATGCAGAGACAGAGATGCACAATGAATTAGCTTCAAGATCAGACTTCTTGGCTATCAGTGTCAGAGCTGGACAAGTTGAGGGTGGTGCCTGCAACTGCTGTTTTTTGGTTCACTGGTTTCCTAGATTGTTCAGAGAACCAAAAAACGTCAAAACTATTTTGCTTCAAGATGAACGGAATGTTGTATTTTATCCCCAGATGATCCACTTGCTGTTGTTTCTAAACTACCACTGAAAAAAAATATATATTTTTTAAAAGCAAGAAGCACCAAGAAGAAGCAAAGTGCTTTTACATTCGGATATTTTCTACTCTCCACAAAGAAAACCTTTTGTTAAAATCAATATAAATTCCCCCTCAAAATATCTCATTTGAGTCAGAATTGAGTTGCCTCTCTGTGATTGCTTCTCCCACTTCATGGATAGTAGAATAAAAACACCAGAAAAGTGGAGTTTTGGTTACTCATCCTGTTGAACTACTAGCCCACCTGCCACCACCCAAGTGTCTGTGCATCTTCAGGAAGGATCATTCCTACCACACAGACCAAATGAAGCAAAGGAAACACACTGAAGGCAAATGGGTTGTCTGGCCTGGAACTAGGAACTGACGCTTTGTGGGGAGGCAAGGAATAGAGATAGACCATGGTGAAGCGGGGATATCTCTCAGATGGTGAGCTAGGATGGGCTAGGATGGTGAGTGATGGGCATGGCCCGGAGCTGTTCCCATTGAGACCTGAGAAGGACACTTAGCCCTATGGAGCCAAGTACAGTCTCCATCTGGCTGAGTGACTCTGCTTGCCTCACGGATGAGTTTTCTAAGTACAGCCTGGGGCTCTGATTTTCTACAGGAGATATTCTGAAGGCATATGGGTGTCTAAATCTATTAGGTTCCTCAGATGAAAAGCAAAAATCTAGCTTTGTTTTTGCTTCCTTAGTTCAAGCAGAACCTTATGGTGAAGCCACTGTAAAATATTCATGCTTAGTTTTTCATCAGCATGACCCAAATTATGTCCATGGTTTGGACTCAGGCAAATGGGACATTTTAGCTCCTCTTACTGCTTGCTCTGTAGGAGCTTAAGGTGAGTGTGAAGCAACTGTTCGGCAGATGGATGGCAAGAGCGTGGGCCATGGCCAGACATCAATCTAGGAACCACCTTATCCACACAGTCCAAGAGCCAAAGGTCCCAACACCTTCCCACCTTCCGACCTTCACCCTCCCTATCCCTTAGCACACCAGTAAATGCCCTTAATAAATAGCCCCATTTTAAACATGGGGAAAACAGGCACAGAGCAGTGACATGTTTTACTCCTGTTTTCCTCACTAAAAGACCAACCTTAAGACCAGGCATCACGAATCCTACAGGGCTGTTCTACCTGCCAGTCCAAATAAGATTCCTGTGACGTCTGAGAAATACTGTGCACAGAGATGGGCTGAACCTTACTCTATCCCTTTTATAGCCACAGTGCTCAGTGCTTCCTTGGTCCTGGGGACTAATCTGATGACTGTAGCAGGGCCTGAAAATACATCTGTTTCTTTTTCCCCTCTTTTACAAGAACAGCTCTCTATGGAATTCATAGTCCAGCCCCAATTTAAACCACAATATTTTCCTACCTCCATAAGGTAAAAAAGCCTGTCCAGAATTTCCATTTGTATCCAATCAGGTGGTGGATTGGATGGATGGGCCCATCATCTTTGCTTGGAAATGCAAGGGACATGTCCATACAGTTCTACAGCACTATACTCCTCCCTACACCCTCTCCACCCCCACTTTCCACCTCCCCCTCCCCTTCCCAAACTATGACTCATCTTAAGGCAGAAGGTTAATTTAGGTTAATTATCTTCCTGGTTAGCAGTGCATACATGTCCTGAGCAGAAATAAAGGTTTGACACCCCTCCTGCTGCTGCAAATCAATTTTCTTCCTCATTTACTGTAAATGGAAAGGAGCCAGGTTCTCTGGCATCAAAGTAAACATTTCTCTGCATGAAACTCAACTTGTGAACCTGGTAATTTCAGATTTGCTTATAACATGTGCATTTGCCAAGAAAAAAGAAAAGCAGCTGTTTGATGTCTCCAAAAACTAGAATTAGCCCTGTAGATCAAACATCGGTTTGCCTGCTTCTTTAATAATGGAAGGATCCAGTTGCATTAAGCGTGAGGATATCATTACACCATGCACAGTGCTTACACATAAGCTACCCCCTAATTCTCCTACTTAACGGCTAATGCATATTATTATTATTTACGCTTTGAGTTATAGGCCCAACCACGATTAGAGTCCTGCTGTGTTATGTGCTTTACAGATGCGCAGAGTCTTTGCACCGAAGATTTCTAAGTTTAAATAGACACCAAAGACAACAAAGGAAGTGTTGATGCCCCTAGGGAAGAGGAGCGTGAAGGAACACGCAGAATATCCCAAAGCGACTTTACAGCAAAAGCAAGAATAAGGTGCTTGTGGTTTGAGTTCTAATCTAGCTGTCACTCCTGAAGGGGAAAAGCTTTAAAAGGCGGGATCGGTTCCTCGAGGGTTAGCCCCTGAAAGGTTTTCAATATAGGCTGGTCCACAGCCGCAGTCAGTGAGATGCTTTTGAGTATTGAGGATAACATGGTAATGCTGGCAGTCACGGCATAGGACAGAGGGGAGACCCACACACCCGCAGGCCTGGTGGAGGCCACGTGGGATCCACAGGGCATTTCTAGTGAGCTGTGATGACCAGATAAGACTAGACACTGCAGAATTAGAGACTAAGGCTAGGGTAGGTGAATCTCAAACCCAGGTGCCAATCCTAAACGCAGGAGTATGGAATAGAGGATATTTCCCCTCAAGTGTAGGTCTCCCTTCCCACTATGCATATGAAAAGACAGGTGGGCTTGCTGTTTGAGATCAGCTTGCTCATTGCTCAGCTTGAAGGTTCGCGTTTTTCTGCATCACCCCAGCACTATCTTTTCTTCTGTGTAATGGGAACAACGATACCTGCTTTCACCCTAGATGCTGATGAAAGGGGTCAATGCTCAGGGTCAATGTGGTGTTCTGAGAACTTTGGTAGCCTTGATAGGCTACAGAATATGCAAATTCTGGGAACTGTCTGAGAGAAAGACAGGCAACATGGACTTTCCCAAACAAACTCTTCTTTTGAATGTGCAAGAGATGTAAGTATTTGTTCCCTCTGTACCCAAACTTCAAATTGTGTTGGTGCCATCAGTCTGATCTGAGTGATTTAGGCAACTTTCTACAGCAACCAATGTTTCTCCCATCTTGTGTCCCACGAAGAATGGGACATTTCTCTCCCAAATCTCACAGAACTGTACAATACAAGAAATGTATTATCTTTCGCTGAGCAGTGCCCCATATAAATGACATCCCCAGATAAATTTCTTATGTGGTCAACTATACTCTGCGAACAAAGAAAAGGAAGGGGCAATTAAACCTGATCTAATTTTATTCTGAAGTGTAAAAGCTGATTTCAAGGTTTGCTAGCATTTTATATAAGATCACTTCAACCTTTTGCACCGATGAAAGTGCTCTTGGATGCTTAATCTCTTGGGTAGATAACAAAATTCTGATTTTAAAGAATGTGAGCTATCTGACTCCACAGCTATACTTCCTCCATGACAGCTGCTTATGGCATATTTACAGCATCTTCATTTCATCCCATCTGGAGATAAAAAGCTCAGATCTTTCTGTATTTTCCTTTACGCCATTTGTGAGCATGGTTGAAATTTTTAGAGATTAGGAATGAAGCATTATCTCCTCCGAGGAAGTACACAATCAATAGACAAAGCAATGTCATAGAAACCAAAAGTTTGCCTGAGAAGGGCAATTAATTACAGGAATCTATAATTCATCACAATGAATCACATTTCCTTTCTGACAGTGAGAAGCATGAAAACCCCTTTTCATGCTGGATTGCAGTAGCTCAAAGACTGTGATAAGAACAAGCCAATTAGGAACCTCCTTGAAGGGATGTTACATTTAAGATATAGCAGATATTGCTTAGGGCAGAGAGATGGAGTAGATTACTCAAAGTTCCTTCCAGCAAGCTTTTCTGTGTCTCTGTAAACCTCTAGAGTTCTAAGAAGAGCACCAAAAAAAAAAAAAATCCCAACACTCTCTCCAGATTATTTAGGTTAATAATTAAAATGTTTATGGGATTTTCCATATTTTTACATATAACTTTTTTTTTTTTTTTTGCTAATGAAAGAGCTAACGGGTTAGCATTGCCATACTACTAGTTCTCTAGTTCAGATTGAATAAAGAAAAGCCAGAAAATTTCTTTTTATTTGTCAGCTTACTAAAACAGTGATCACTGCCATAAAAGCTGTAAAAATATTAAGACTGCAATTTTCTTATCACAGTTCTTATACGAGAACATGTACAGGTATTTACATATACACACAGACACATACATGCAATCCTGTCTTATTAGCTTTCCTTCCTGAAATTTTCCTTGGCTTTCCTAAAAAACAAAACAAATGTAAACATGGTATGGTTTTCCATGGACACCTGGACTGCTATAAATAACTAATAGAGAACTTGGGCTAACGATCAGGTTGGTTATGAGTCCAGCCTGTCTTGCTCACTTTGCCCTGAGAAGCGTGGCTGCACCCAAACAGCCCGGCTCACTCTGTCTCCTGGACTGAACCATCTTTGTTTGGGCAAATCCATGCCAAGCACCATTCAGCTGATCATGGATTGTCCTCAAATCCACACTCCGTCACTGTTTCGGTGTGGCAAATCCTAATTTAAAGAGCCCATGGTGAAGGTGAATGGAAGGAAGTAGCATTATCCCTAGCATATCCCTAGCATTTGCAGCTGGGCTTGGGACAGATTGATCCTGTGGGACATAAAACATGAGGCACCGCTTTCAGACCTACACACTGCAACATTGCCAACTTCATGCAGGTGAAAATAATGAAAATCAGAAAATAACAGTAGAGTTTGAGCTGGATGTGCTGCCTTTTTGGTCTCAGAGCTTCCAGGATCATGCTTAAATCATTATTTCAGAGTTTTACTTCTCAAACATATGTGATAGCAGCTTGACTGTTTTCAATGAAGCTGTCATAATCCCACAACTCTGCTTGCTGAGGTCTGCTCAAAGGCCTATGAGACAGCATGAATTTGAGAGATGTGGCAGAAATCCTTAAGTGCATTTACTTCTTTCCAGAAGAAAATCAGTTACAAACAATAAAAGAATCAGGATGTAGCTAGGAATGAAGTACATTTGCCGTAGAGCTTTTCACACATGTCAGTGTAAAAGGTAAGCACAAGTAATCAAGAATGTGCGCTTAACATTTGGCTTCTAAGGCTTTAGAATTAGCTAGTCATTTGGAAGTGACTTCATAAATGGTCTGCTTCATGTCCATGGTGGCAGATGATTTCAAGACCTTGCACAGGTACTCATAAAATGACCTTAACTGGGGTATGGAAACCACAAGGTGACGGTGACCCAAGTGAACAATTTAATTTCTTCACACAGTGGAGATAAATACAAGTTCATTTCAAAACCAGAATACTTTTTAGACCTTAGTAGACACCCTAGAGTCCAAATATAACTCTTACTTGAAGAACTCTGCAATAGTTCAATGGATCCCATTTTTTTCACTCTGTCCACATAAAGTTGTGATCTCTAATTCCATGTTTCCAGATTTCAACTACCCTTCTTGCAATGCCTTGCTTGATATCTGGGCAAACATCCACCTGAAATAATTAAGATAAACTGCTTTCTGATGGTATTTATTTCTCTTTACTGATCCTGAGAGGATTCTTGTGTGAATAGCTCACATCTAAAGTGAGCAGAGATAAATCCCATTCCTGCTGTTTGTGCTCTACTGGCTTGTGCTAGCTTGAATATCAGACTTGTTCAGCTCTGTATGATTACATTATTCCCAAACAGCTGGAATCCACAGATCATTCTAGCCCTAGAAAATGAAATATATCCATTAACTCAAAAAAATCTGAGTCTAGGTGGTTGAAGGAGAGCCTTGTCCTTTAGTTTATGCCCTTCAGTGATGCCACTCCAGTGATGAAGGTTCAGTGGCACTTCTGTCCCTTCTACATATGCAGCAAACAAGCAGATACAGCACAGCAATTGCTGCTTTTTCTTTTTCTTTTGCTGAGAAGGCAAGTTTTGCTTCAGTATTACTTATGCAAGCAGCTTGCTCTCTGCATGGCTGTAAATACTAATTTGGAGACCCACACCAAGCCAAATAGTTGCTTATAAGATGTTTATGAGGTGGAGGCCAAATACTGTTTATGAGGTAGTGGCAGTGCCAAAGTCAAATAGCACCTCTAAGCAATGACTGGCACAGAACCATCCCTTCAGGCTCAGCTACAGCTTATTGAATTCATGAAGAAGCTCTGAAGAAGCACTATTTACAATTAACCCAACAATGAGATGGACTGGGAAGCAGTGAGCCTTTGCTAGCTTCTTGCACCTGGGAGCAAGATCCTCTTCTTGGAGAAGATAGGAAAGTCAGTGTGAGGAGAAGGCCTTGGGACTGAACCCAAAGAGATTTAAACTTTGTGGTGTCCCTTCTTCATTGCTCTGTAGAACCTGAAAACTCAACTTGTTGACTATCATTTTAATTTGGACCCATGTAGGAATTGCCATGTTGTTTCTTCCCAAGGCCTTATCCCTTTGTAATCTGAGATCTCGTATTCTTCCAATATTTATTTTTAAATGTGACATTGTTTTGGAGGTTTTTTTTTTTATCTATACAGACATCAAATTCTCTGTTGTCTTGTGGAGACCTTACAAGGATCCTGGACGTGGTGGCTGTGACTGAGATCTTCCAGAGACTTTACGGGCAAAAACTGCCTTTTGTCAAAAATCTAGACAACCTGGACAGATGCTTGTCTAACCTCTGTTCTTAAACATCCTGCTGAATTAATTCCTCTTGCTTTTCACTATGATGTCCCAATATGACTTTTTCTTAGATCCAACCCACCTTTGCTGCAATTGGCTTTATTTGTTCTTCCTTCAGTGGACCTGAAAGAGCAACCATCCTTCTTATATATCTTAACTAAAATTAGACCATTAACTTTGACTCTCTTAGTCATGTGCTCTCAGGAAATCATTCCTTTAATATGAAACTCCCTCTCACTTGCAGCTATCTCATCTCCTGCCTTTGTACCTCCCCAGTATCTTTTCATTCTCTATGAGGATTTCTGTGGAGAGTGTATCACAAATAGAATCAAGGAGGGGATCATTTCAGGAAAAATCTTGGTTCTCTTCTTAACATGTCACAGTGGAGATCTGAGGTCTGCATTGTGCTCTTCAAGAGGCAGTTCTCAATAGTGCCAAGATATCCCTCCACATCCAGAAAAGCAGGAAAGCATGTAAATAATTCAAAGAATGTTCCTGGAAAGGTCCTGTCATGATTGCCAGCACTAACTCTGTGTAATACCGTATCACTTGTTCCTCCTCACGAGCCTCCTGAGATGTAGTCTGGAAGGTCCCTGGAGTCAGGACAAGAATCCAGTTGGGAAACATGTATTTAGTTTTAAGTTTTTGTGCCAATATTGAAGTCCCAGCTAGAGCAGAGAACTTCTGAGAAAGGCATGAGAGTGGAATAACTATTTCTAAAACTCCCCAAATTAGGGATGGTCAGTTCTGGTACCAGGCCAACAAGAGATGAAGATGCTCCAGAGGCAGAGCCTGTTCCTTCTCTCTCCTGCTCTCACTATAACTAAACCCATGCAGCATGCTCATTGAAACAAAGCAGGACCATGATTCTATCTAAGCAAAATACCAATTATGCAGTCCTGCTTGCAGGCTAAAAGGCAGATCCTACGTGAGCCATGCCATCTAATGCTAGGTGGCAGTCAGATATGATGAAAAAAAAGAATAAGAATCAGTTCAAGAATGAGCAGAGGGTAGGAGAGGCTATTGCCCTGCAATGATGCTGCAGCTTGTGCGATTACACTAAGAAACTTCCTTTATATAACCAAACATGCAGACATCAGCACAATGCCACCACCTCTAGCTATTTAGATGCTAGATGTTTATTTACACAGCAAAAGGCCACGTGGGAAGGTGTTTTGTCTGTAGTTAGTGAAACTATGTGGCCTTACTTAGAAGAAAGACAGAGATAAACACAGCTGGTGTGGAGGCACAAGAAGACAGGACTGGAGGAAAAAAAAAGACAAAGATGATGAGCCAGCATCTTCTCAACCTTTGGTTAGAGGCTCTTGGCCTTGGAGTCGTAATTCACCTCAAAGGCACAAGAACAAAACCCAAGTCGTTCCCTCCCACCAAGCTAAGATCTGAGAGCACAGATAGTGTCGGGCACTGCAGGAAATCCCTTGTCAGGTGTCTGGATGGAGCCTGTGTTGGCTCCTGGTACATGGAAGTGAACTCAGGGCGGCTGCGAGGCTGCGCTCGCGTGCCCAGTGCCTCCATCCCTGCCTCTGCACCATAGTGCGTTGGTAATTACAGGCCTGTAATCCTAATAAAATAGAGAATGGATCATTATTCACATAATAACCTGGAAAATGTATTTCTGAGGCTTATCAAAGCCTTGTTCCGGCATCTTTGGCTTTTTTTTTTCTGCCTTCCCTATCCTCTTCCCTCGTTGCCCCTGTGAAGCGGCCAGGTATGGTTTGCAGTGAAGCCCTTGCCTGTGATTAACGTGCTGACCCAGCAATTATTCACATCTGGATGAGCCTTTGTTCTGCTTTGAAGTCCCTCAATGACTTTTCTTCCCCCCTCCAACCTGCCTTAATTTTCCCCCCCGCACCCCCATCCCACCGCCTCCCTCTCCACCTTGCCGATTACTCCTCAGAAGTGTCAGTGGGCCCAAAATGAAATACAGGAGGGCCCAGAAATTCCTCCGTAATAGGCCCAGGTGAGCCTGGGGAGGGAAGGGTGGGAAAGGGAAGGCCCAGACCTTGAAGATGACCTTTGCAAAGTGTTTAAGTCAATAACTGCTTGCAATCCTGCTTTTCCCTCTCCCCACTGCCTTGCTTATAATTGGCCAAGCGGAGATGGACTGGGGACTCTTTCTTCTCTCAAAGTGTGCAAGATCTTTTAATCTTAAAAAAAAAGAAAAGAAAAAGAGGCTGGGAGAGGAAAAAGGAAAGATGAAGCAAACAGAAGGATGATGGGGCAGGTAGGGTAATTGACTAAGCAGAAAGTCAGGCTGGGGAGCTGCGATTCCTTTTGAGGCCTCTCTCCATCGAGAGAAGTGTCTATTGAGCAGCATCTCCTTGCACAAATCTCCTTTTGTACGGCCGGAGAGGAGGAGGGGATGCCTCGCTCTTACACATTCTTACATCTAGTTACTTAGGCACATTCACCAGCAACTGGTTAAGAAGAAAGATTAAGGGTTGTGAGGCTCCGGGGAGTGGGAAGTCCCTTTGCTTTGAGGAGATTAACTTTCCAGGCGAGGTAAAACACAAGGCGATAGTCTTTCAAAATTGCCTTCCAGCCGTGACAGGCAATGGTTAGATTAATTAGATTACGAATGCTCTTTTATATTTGGCAGATGGGTTGGGACAAGGTGGGGCAGGGGGCTGGGAGAGAAATACTTCAGTATTTTTTTCCTCCAATACTGCTATTTTCTAATGCAGCACAGGTGTTTCGGGCATGTTGCAAAGGCCAGTGGTCAGCAAAAGTTCTTCCAAGGCTTTCAGGGGACTTTGGAAGGCAAGATTGGTGTCCCATGGTGGAGGATCTCATGGAGAAAGCTGTACATGGTATCACTGGAAGCAGGGCTTGGCTTTGAGTGATTGGTGGATGTCAGAGAGAAGGAAAGATATGCAAATATAAGAATAAGACCAGTATTAGGTTTTTACCTTTTTTGGGGGGGAAAACACAAACAAACAAACAAAACCCACACATGTAGGTAAAATGATTTTTTGGCAAATACAAAGCTTTCATTACCTGAAAAATTATATCCAAAGGAAACCATGTCTATTTCTAGCACAGAGCATATAATGAGTTTATATATAATGAGCATTTAACTAAAGGGTTAGACTTGGATTTTACATAAGCTGTAGCAGCAAGACAGGGCGATAGAGGGTCTCCAGCACTTGGCCATCAAAGGGAGCATCCAAGATCCGAGTCTCCCTCCTGTCTTGATCCTCACACACAGCCGGGCAGTACCATTCAATGAGGGATGCAGTGCAGTGCAAACCATTAAGAAGACAAGTCAGGTAGGTCCCAGCTGAACATTTTTTACTAAAATACTAAAATACTTGGACTTGGAGCAATAAAAGGGCATATCAACAAGAATAAGAACCTTGGCCAAACAAGATTGAAGTTTTAACCAAGAATATTTGCACAAGGGAGCTCTGTGCAAGACATCAGACAAAGAGTGCAGGTATTGAAGGACTCATGATTGAACTCGATGATTTTGAGGTCTTATACCTCAATTTGTACTTTACAAATACTTCAAATAATAAGATAAAAATATGAATGCCAAAGGATTTTGGTTGATGAAATGAAGCTTGTGGATGCTGTTGGTTCTCCTAGTGTAGACTCTGACCAGAGCGTGAACAGGGATTTTGCTGAGACACAACTAGCACAAACTAATGCCAAGGACACCCAGAGGAGTGAGTCATTTGATATGAGTGATATGAGTTCATCATGACTAGATAGATAGCTCTGTTTTATTTTACTTTTTTTTTTTCCTGAGGTCTTTGGTTTTATTTTTAAACCAGCATTCTGGTATCCTGCCATGATGCAACCCTCTTTGTTGACTTTCTCTCTTAATTATATGAGGATTATTTTAGAATTAAAGGTGCATTTATAAGGCTTTTAGAAGGAGCCTTCTGCTCTGCTGCTGGTCCTGAAAACTAACCAATCTAGTGGCTTTTATCTTCCTTCCTAAAAATACAATGAGTTTGTTTTTTTTTTTTTTTCCCTTGGGGTTCTAAACTTGCCTGTAGTCTTGAAATAAATTCCCTGATCCCCTCTCTCACACACTCCCTCCCTCCACCCAGTTTTCTTCCTGTAATAGGTTTGAAAAGGTTGAAAGGTGCTGAACTCTTGTGCAGGGTATTCAACTTTAAAGATTCTGAACTTTTAAATTCCCTGAGGGGTGCAGGGGGGAAGGAGGAGGAAGGTCTGGTGCTTCAGCACCATGACCTAAATGATACATCTCATGTCCGTGTCATGTCAAATGACGTCTCCGGGGTTGGAAGGACTGTGAATAACCTGTCTGGTCAGTAGAGGTGACCAAAAACATTTCGCTGTAAGCCATTGCTTCGAGACAGCCTTGCCTTTTATAGCTTCTTTATTTATTTATGGGTTGGGAATTTTCTTTTTCTTTTTTTTTCCCACTCTTTGCCAATGATGTTTCAACTGAGTTTTGTTACAGGAGATTGCAGAATTGCTCGATAAGCATCTAGCAGCAGCTGCAAAACAAATAAGGAAGAAATGGGAAAGCCAGTTCCACGTGTTGGTTTGATGCAGAAGTGAAAAGTAGTGCCCAAGAACGATGATCCAAAGGATGCTCAAGCTGCAAGTTTCCCCTCCCTGACCCACCTCCCTTGGGCCACAACTTGCTTCCCTCTTTCCTCTACTTTTGTGCTCCTTCCTTGGGGAAATTCCTATTTTCCAAAGAGGAATACTCAAAGGTATTTTCACTGCCGTGTTTGCATCTCTCCAGGAAGTGAATGCTGCCTGCTACAGGATTCTTTAATCTCCTAGGGAAGTGTCCCAAAACAAGCAGCAGGAGATTAACTCCAAGTGGAAATCAGGCACTGTTTCCCCAGGAGGGTTTTTTAGTCCACCTGCTGCTCCCTAGTATCCTGGGAAAGCATTGATGGCTGGACTAAATGTCTGGCTTTTTTTTTTTTTTTTTTTTTGCTGTTAGACAAAGTACCCTCGCCCAGATTCATGCTCCTATTTAAGGCATCCAACTCCAGTTGCGACTCCTCAATTCCCTTTGCGAATCTGGGAATATTTCTCAGTGTGGGCATCAGGATTACCAAAAGGAACAACTGGGAGCTGGGTATTTCAGTCTGATTGCTGGCTTTCTCAATGGAGGTCTCCATCTCAGCATACCTGTGGCTTTCACCTTTCCTGAATGGTCGTTGGTGCTAGGCAGTGGCATTGCTGCTCCTAGCAGAACCATGGGAACATCTGCTCGGGTGGTGGGACATTGGAGTCAGGGAGCCAGGTAGGCCAATGAGTTGGAATGGGCTCACAAACAAGCTCAGCCTTGTGGGCACTTCTGGGAGGGTTTCAGTCTATGCCAGTTTTCTGGAGGACGAGCAAACTCTTCCAGGACCAACCACAAACAGCAGGGACTTCCCAGGGAAGACTTTTCCTAACCAAATTTGCCTTTTGCCCTCCGATAAACAGATTATAGTTCATCCCTGGGATTTCAAGTAGGTAGGAGAAGTCAGATTAAGCCTTTCCAATAATTCCCAGTAAAAAAGTGCTTTTGGGAGTATTTTTTTATAAATATACAGCTACATTGCAATACAAATCCATAGCTTTTGATAAATGCTTTGAACTCTGTGCTGTTCTTAAGGAGCGAAGGGACATCAAAGACACATCTGTAAAGGTTGTTTGTGTACCTGAGCCCAAATGAACACTGCAACTCCCCTACCTGACTTTTGTAAGGGCTTAAGTATAAGCAAAGTTGGTGGGTGGTTGAGTTTCCATTGGACTACAGAAAAATGGAGGTGAAAAAGTTAGAGCTGATGGGAAGTTAGAGCTGGCTGACTGCCTTGTCTAAGACAAGGGTTCGTAGTCAAAGAGAAGCTGGGATGGAGCTGGATGCTGCCTGTCTTTGCATTCTCATTTTCATTTTGTAGTTTCATGGTAATTCAGGTAATCCCATGGTCTGTTTTGGTCTTCAATTCCTCTGTATTTATGAAACACTAAAGAAAATAAATGTTTTTGCTGATAAGTGCTTGCACGTAAGACCTTGGCTTAGCAAAACACGTGTGGGCCACCTTAGCTCCTTTTAGGTCTAGGAGATCTAGGAGAGAATTATATGTTTTTAAGTATGTACTTTTGTCAGGATTTTGCAGATGTGTGAGATATCATCTGGCCTAATATATGGTGGAATGAGTGAATAGGGAATAGGAAGATGAATTAATAATGAAATAAATTATTATACCATGGACAATGTATCTGCAGAGGTATTTGGGCCTTAGCAACAGCTGCCTCACTCACATCCAGTCTGGCTACAAATGAGGAATTCGAGTCGCACACTCATGGAGCAATTAAACGTGATGGGAGCTTGGGAAGTCTCTTGTCCAGAGCAGGGCTAGGCTTCAACTCAGATCCAGCTTTGACATCAGATCTGGTTTCTCGTGGCTGTATTCAGTCAAATTTGGGGTATTTCCAAAATTAAAAAAAAAAAGACAAATAAATTGATCTTTGCAAAACAGCCAGAAGTATTTTGATATGCTCAGGATATCCCAGAAGATGGGAACATGGTAGAAATCAGCTGAGATGTGGGAGAGACCTTCTCCTGAAGAGAGCTGGCCACAGCTCTGCAACCTTCAGTGTCTATTTTTGCGGGGGAAAAGAAAAATGATCGAGGTAATGAAAGAAGCAGAAGTGTGTGATTTATCATAGGGAAAATCCACACCTTCTCCTTCTGTTGTTTAAATAATTGCTAAGGTTGTCGTAGCATGGAGTAGGAATGACGAAGAAAGCGGCATCTATTTCTTTTGAAATCAAAGCTTCCTGCGTGTCAGGACTGGAGAAACAAACTGCCCTTTTTTATTTTTTATTACCTTTTTTTTGTTTGTTTCTCTCTCCCTTTTTATTTTCCTTCATTTCTTGAGAATAAAACATTATTTGCAGAAACTTAAAAGAAATAAAAAGGGAGAATTTGAAAGATAAGGGTTGCAATCGGGCAGACGTTACTTTTTAGGACTGTACAGATTGGGAAAGGAGAGGACACTGAATAGTTTTTCTTTTCCTTCAGCTTAATTCCTGTTCTTGACATCTGCTGATGAAAGACACAGCGATCTAGATCCAAAGTGGCATAAATCAGCCTAAGCATAAATCCTTGCTGTCCACGGCTGTGTTTGATTTATAGCAGCAGAGAGACAGTGAGATCCCTCTCACCAGCGGGCGGCTGGTCCTGGCTGCTCTGCTCTGCTGCCTGCTGGTCCAGTCGATCTCCCCTAAACATCCTGCTTAAACTGCTCTTAATCAGCTCGATCTCCCCTAAACATCCCGTTTAAACTGCTCTTAATCAGCTAAATGAGTGGAAAGAAAATGACTCTAAACCAGAGGCACAAAGTTATTGAGCTTTTTAGCCATTTTAAACCTGTAAAAATATTTCTAAATACTACTTAAAAAAATGAGATTAAGTTATTATAACGAGTTGAGTTATTATAAAGAGGAGAATACATAGTTTGCCCTTTGGAAATATGGAAATGAAAGATTTCTCTTTCCTCTCTCTGTGCAGAGAAATCGGTTTTCCCTATGAAACCAAATTAAGCAACAACAACAACAAAAGCCCAGCCATATCGACACAACCTTGCTACATATTTCAGATTGGGACACACACACACTAAAAAGGTGGTTGCAAAAATAAGGAATTTTGCCGGGCTCTTGTTTGCACCACAGGAATCCCTGCTGCTTCATCAAGATGGACCTTCCACAAGGAAGCAAGGTGAATTTTGCCACAAAACTTGCAGGTTTCGGCTCTTTTTGCCCGGGGATGCAACAGTCGCTGTGACCACCCCCTTCCCTGCATCCAGTGCCCTGCTCCGACATCAAAGGCCCAGTTATTCGCCCGGCAGTGTGACTTTGGGGAAGAAAAGCCCTAGATTAAGAAAACAGCACAAATAGCCCCCACCGCAGCGGTAGGGCCCTATAGATATGCAGGGGCTGCAGGGGGACGAGGGAGTTTCATGTGGCCAAGGGTTTCAGTGCCAGGAAAGCCCCTCGGCCCTTTCGTATGGTCATTAGGGGACCTGAATGGGCTTCTCACGCCTCCGCCCCGCCGCCCCTCTCAAGTACCTGCTAACAGGTCGCCTTCCCTTTGGTCTCAGCCAGGTCCCAGCGGAGACCGGGCACCATTTCCTAGGCTAATAGGTGTGAGAGGAGCCAAGAATTTCGCTCTTTTTTTGTTCCCCAAAGAAGGTTATAAACTCCTTGCTTCCCTTCCCTCCTTTCTGGGTTTATTTTTTCTTCCTTTTTTTTTTTTTTTTTTTCCTTCCAGGTGGTGTTAAAAGTCGACAGATCCCGATCGGTCTTTTTTTGTTTCCCTGCAGCCAATACAAGGGTTGGGGCACATGGATTGCAGCCTGTTATGGGGTTGCAGATCCTCATTTTCCTTCAATGTCTCTGCAATATCTGGGGGATTTTAGATGAGGTGAACATTTGAATCCATGCCCATGTGCCAGTCCCAATCCTTGTTAGACCCCAGGGAGTCCACCCATGAGATGTAGAGCTATAGGAAACCAGACTTCTTGGAGATGTCCCCTTGCAGGGACATGTCCTTCAGTACCAGCAGAGCCATGGCAAGTTGATCCCTTCTTGTGGTCACCCCATGAATTTATCTCCTGATCCTCTCATGACTATGGTAGCTGGGGGCTTAAAATCATCTCATGACTCTACTGCCTTTGTTGATTATGATTAAAATGGATCTGGACCAACATTTTGTTTTTAACTCAGGTACTCAAGCTCTGTAACAGTCTTCTATCCCTCTTTAAGACTGTTAATATTGGAGGCATTTATTGCTAGAAATTGCTATTCCCGTAAATGCAGTGCTGGAGAAAACTCCATGCTGAGGAAGAGAAAAACCCATCAGCCTCTCTGCAAAAATCTACTCTTTCATGGAAGGTGAGTTGGACTCTGCTCCGAAAATACCCAGTTTTGGGGCTGTGGCTCTGTGTGTCCTGCATTCCATCTGCTGAGTGCTTCTAGAATGCCCTCCTGACTCAGTTTCCTCACTGGTAAAAGAAGGATGGTGGGGACCAGTTCCGAGCTGAACGTGGGGACCCAAAGGTCTCTTCAAGCAAACATCTCTAGGAGCCTTCCTGCTTTTCTCTTGTCCCACCTTCTCCTGTTGTGATGACATCTACTCCATCTTGGCCCTGATACCACCATCTGGCTGGGTTTTGGGTTTTCCCTGCTGAGGTTTTGCAAATAGGGAGAAGAATATCCTTTGCACTGTTCAGAAACCTCCCACTGGACTGTCCTCCTGAGGAACATACAGTGACCTTCCCAATGGGAGGGCTGGATCCTCTACAAAAAAAGTCTGACAGCGGAAAAGAAAACTGTGGCCTAAAATAATAACAAAAAAAGAGAATCCTAGTTAAGCTCTTTAAGATCTTCAGAGAGGACTATCTGGGCTTCGACAAATCCGTCGTGATAAAGACCCTGCCTCAACCATGTTGCTCCTTCTCTAACTCTGCATTGGCTTCTCCAGAAGAGAAGCCTCTTGCTGTTGGTTTCCCATGTCCATTTGGGCTGCAAAATCCTCTGAGGGGCTTAAGATACCTCCCTCAAGGGTAACTCAATAAGGTAGCTTTGTGGACCTGGAGGCAGGGAGAAGTCACCTAAAACCTGGAGAAATTAGTATTAATGGGGTTTCTAAACATCCATATCCTGCAGACCCCAAGAGCCTTGCAGAATTCCAGCAGAGCAGCAGATCCCTCTCACACCTTGCGGCTCTTTTTAGGGAGATCACAAACTGGTTTTGGTCCCTGTCCCAGAGAGAACAGGGACAGATGGAGATTGAGGTGGGGGGCTCTTCGGGAAGCCCTCGGGTGTGGAGTGCCGGGGGTTAATCACTTTAGACCAAATACCTGGGAAATTAGTAATGATTTGCTGCTCATAAGGCTGCTTTCCTTGAGAGATGTAACACAAGAAAATACACATTAGAAAATGACAGAAAAATGCAGAGAAAAAGAAATTGCATGTTGGGATGGGGGAAGGTAAAAAGAAAAAAAGGAAGAGGTTTAAGGCATCTCCTGTTCAAGACAGATGGGGAAAACACCAGTGGTGCTGAAGAGAGAGGTTCAGCTGGTAGGACAGGCATTAGTGCTGAGGATGGATCATCAGGGGTCCATCCTCCAGCAGAGATGCCAGCGGGATAGGAAATGTGCATAGCCCTGATGGAGCCTCCGAACCTGGGAACTCCTTGCAGCAGGATGTCACTGCACTGTAATTATAAGGTGAAAAAAACAAAAAGCCAAGCAGATGAAAAAGGACAAAAGTGATTTAGAGGAACAATAACAGCATCTGCATGTATACTTGGACTAAACGTGAAGGCTTGACAATATCCATGCTTCGGAGTATAAGGTGATCTCTAGAGGTCAACCAAAAAGATTTAAGGTTTATCTAAATTTAGAAGTTCATTAGTTTGGTGCGGGAAAAATGCAGAAGGCAACTTAGTGTGTGAGCATCTCTGATTCCCATCCCTGGTTTGCAGGTGGGACTGCGGCTAACTCAGACCTACTTGTTGCAGGACATTTAGGCAGCAGGAGAGAAGAGACTTGCCATGCACTTTCCTATGAGTTCCTTGTAATGCAGAAAGGTCCAGGAATCACATGCTTTTTTTCCCCTTTTCAGAGTCTTTTGAAGCACATTAGTGTACACTGAAGACCATCTAGCTGGGTTTGGTCCTCCTACTCTAAGTATTAGGCAAAACAGGAAAGCCAAAGCCATGTCTCCTGCTCTCTCCCATCCCTTTCATCCTCTCGAAGTGCACAATATCCCTTCAGAGGGCTGGCAAGCGCTCAGGGCAGATGCCCCTTTGAGCTGCAGAACAACTTCATCACTCCATCATGCTATCAAATAAGCCTTTTTTGGTACACATTTTTCCATAACTCACAACAGCCAGGGTGCTGCTCCAGACTCCTCATGTGTTACCCCCATGGAGGAGGAAGGCACCCTTCTGTCATCCTCTCTCTATACGCTGTTTTTTCTCACCTTTGGAGAGCTTGTTGAAGCCCAAGAGATTTTGGAAAAGAATGGCATTTTGCAGTTGCATAGTATCCCAAGAACATGCGGTTACAAGGAAATAGCTGGTTAGCTCACAGGAATTTGTTTCTTTGCTCTTTGGGAATGTCAGAACTAAATTCATTTACATCCAAGCATCTGCATCAGTCTTAAAAAGCAGAGAGACCAGAGCCTGGCCCTTGGATACAAACCTTTCTATATAACTTTTCCTTAAACTACTACCCCTGTAATGGGAGAAAGAGAGAAAGAGGGTGAGATGGAAAGACAGAGAGACAGAGTGAGAGTGAGAGATAGAAAGAAAGAAAGAAAGAAAGAAAGAAAGAAAGAAAGAAAGAAAGAAAGAAAGAAAGAAAGAA
>JAUBNY010001142.1:1410510-1446217 GCA_032275445.1 Crypturellus soui | reverse complement strand
GAGAGTGAGAGATAGAAAGAAAGAAAGAAAGAAAGAAAGAAAGAAAGAAAGAAAGAAAGAAAGAAAGAAAGAAAGAAGGAAAGAAAGGGAAAGAAAGAGAAAATGAGGCCAATTTGTGGCCATTTGCAGGTCTGTGGTTCAACACTATCTCATTCTGTCCTCTCTAATTGCTGCTTTCTTCTCTTTTCTGTCTCTTTTGTTTCTCCCTGCCAGCAGTCACTGATGTGGGATGCTGGAGGGTCCTTCCTCCATGTGCTGCCATGCAAATGATGTCCCCTGCCCTCATGCAGGTTAAGGAGTCACCTGAGCCACAAAGGCCACACAACACCTCCAACACAACCCAAATTCCCACAATAACTCCCCAGGGACATGCACAGGATGATGCAAACCCCAAGGTCTGGACACTAGAGCTAACCCTGTGTTTTCCTGTGCTGCTGTGACTCGGTAGTCACATTGCCTCAACCCAAAGGTTTCCAAAGACAGAAATCTTGTCTTGCCATGCACCAAATCAGTCCAACAAGTGCTGGAATTAGCACTTTTAAATGAGGCAGATTGCATTGCTAATAATTGTCAAAACTCCCTTTCTCACTGTTTTTTATGGCCTCTCAAGGGATTCAAATTATGTTAGCTGGAAACGACTCTGCAGCACTCCCTGCTAACGAACGATCTGCTAAACAAGTTTCAATCTGGGAGCAATGTTAGAATAGTAGACTATTAGATATAGAGCAATATCAGATATTAGAATTGATGCTGATGTTACGGAGCTGTATCCACAAAAACGATTGAAGATGGGCTAGGTTGTTCTGAACTGTTAAATCTCTTTTTAATTTCTCTTTGTGCCTATATAAGCTCAGAGGTGGGGGTTGTTTGTTTATTTCCCTCTTTGTGGAGAGCAATTTTTAATTTAATTTGCATGTTGGATTGTTGCTTTTTTTTTTGTCCTGCATGGAATGTAGGGGTTTAGTGCATTTGAGCTTGAGGTTTGGAGGCAGTGCAGAGTGAGATTGTTTTCATTGACCATTGACTTTCTGAAGAAAAATGAGAAAAAGAGATAAGAAAAATAAATTCCACAAGTGTCAGACAGGGAAAGGAAATTGAGTTTTTTCTGTCTTTTTTTTTTCCCCAGGCAAAATCAGTTAATTGCTTTTCCTTCCTCCTTTATTTTATTTTATTTTATTTTTATTTTTATTTTATTTATTTTATTTTTTTTTACTATTTGCATGGGCTTTGATTTAAAAAAAATGCATTGATGGCAAAGAAAAACCTCAGCAGAGATGAATGCAGGTAGATACCAAGGAAGGATTAAAAAAAGAAATAGATGGAGATATGCAGCTCCCATCCAACAAATAATCTGGAAAACTCATACAGAGGCTTGTGCAAGGCTCACTGCACCTGACATTGCTTCTTGCATCTTCAGACATCATTTTGCAAAATGGGGACTTCCTGGGAAGGTTTGGTTGTGTCAAAGGGAATGAGCCAAAATACCATATTTTTCTAATCTATAAAGTGCTTTCTTCCATCCCCTGCCACGTTGCATCTTCCCTCTCCTCTCCCCTCCTGGAATGTGCTTCCTCTGAAAGCAACGTTTTCCATTTTTAATTTTCCATTCTGTATCCCAAAATGAGTGATGTTTTTCAAGGAGAGCTTTATTGCCATCCATGTCTCTTCTAAAGAAATCTTTGGGGTTTTTCTTGGAAAAAAAAAAAGGAAGTGTTAGAGGGTTATGTGATCTAACTAGACTTCGCCGTTTCTTATTACTGCATTTTGGTGAGATTAAAAGCCACATTGGATGTCTGTGCTCTGGAAGAGCCCGGTGTGAGCTTTGCACCACTTATCCAGGGAAGAGACATCTCCCAAACTCTGTCAAGGAAAGTGTGGAAAACACCTATTTAGAACCTTTAAAATAGAAGAGAAGTATCTATACTGCAAGAAACCTGGAGGAAATGTTTTTTAGTTCTCTCTCTTTGGCCATAAAAAGGACAAATGGTTAAAAAGTTGCTTTGCCGCAGTTCAAAGTGTTGGGGGAAAGGAGGAGCCGCTGGGGATGGCTAGAAGGAAGATAAGGGTCCAATGGCCCAAATATGCCAGAGCCTATGAGATAAAACATACCACCCCATGCCAGGAAACCCTCCCATTCTGACGAGCCATCCAGGAGATAAACTTAGAGAAAGGGAAAAGAAAAAAAAGGAAAAATAATGCATAAAAAAATCACCCCTCGCCAGCCTTCCCCACAGGCCTGCTGTCCTCCTCCTCCCCCCTGGGGCTACAACTGGTGTGTGTGGCACAATTACGGCTTGATATGCTCAATATGAATGGGATACTTCAAAATGCATGAATAGAGCCCCTAGACCCCCAAAAAAGAAGAAGAAGAAGAAAAAAAAACATTGTTAGGAAAAAAAAAAAAAGTCCCCACTCAGCCTGGGAGGGAAAGTTTGTGTATCAATCTAGTTTTATAATAGTGTAATTTAGTGCCTAGGGCCCGGGCTCTGGTGGTGATATTGTACTGCAATGAATGAGACAGAGGACTCCAGGCTGAGCAAGAGCTCGAGGACCCGGCTGGCTCTATTCAGGCCAAACTAATCGGCTTCAGCTCAGCTCTCCGCCAAAGCTCCCCTCTCAGTAGTGGGTTTTTCTCTGGGTTTTTGTTACTGTTTCTTAAAGAGCTCAGCTGGCCGCTGAGGCTGAAAAGAATCAAATTATTAAAGATTTTGTGGAAAATCCAGTGAGAATGGGCCCATGCAAGAATAATAGCATTGTGCCACCGTGGGCCATTCCCAGCTTCCAGTCGGGAGAAATTGTCAACTCTCTCTTTGTTTTCTTAACCCTTTCAATGGAAACAAAATAATATTTAGCTCGGCACAAAATACCTTCTTTTTCATTTCTAATCCTTTCGGGTTTTTTTTTTTCTTTTCTTTTCTCTTTTTTTTTTCCTTCCCTTCCCTCTCTTTTTCCCTCTCCCCCGTTTTGCTGACCCGCCTCAGAAATAGATTTATAGACCTTATGCCTTGGCCTTTTCCTTGCCAGTTGGCCACAGGGGCATCTGTTATCGGGGAAGCCCTTTCTCTTTTATTTTATTTTATTTTCAAACAGGATGTAAAATGTGTGACTAAAATCTTTACTAACAAGCACCAGAAAAAAAAGTGGAAAGGGTAGATTTTTTTTTTTAGAACTTCTATTTTTCACTTTTGTTAATGGCTAATAAATCATTAATGATGTTTACATCAGTTATACTCTGTCTGCCACGTGTCTGAAATGACTATCAATGATTTCTGAAGAAAAAAAAATCCATGGAGACATTATAATGCGATTAGCAAACAAAAATCTGTGTGTCTGTCCATCTTCCATCCATTGGCGTAGATCCAGGCAAGCAGTTTCATCTCTCTCCTCTTCTTCTTTTTTTTTTTTTTTTTTTTTTTTTGTTAAATCTGGGCACTAAGCAGTGTCCGAATTGAGAGCTGTAGCTTTTTCCCTGCACTGATGTGAGACCAGGGGAGGGGATGCCCATGGCTTGGTGGCAAAAGTGCCGCGGCCATGGTGCAGATGCTGAACGTGGCCCGGTGGGAGGACCAAAACCCCCATTCCTCTTGTGCATGAACAGCATAAACACCTTTTCCAGGCTCTCTCTGGGATGGAGAAGGAGGAGGAGGAAGAGGAATCCTTTCCATACCAATCATCATGACACGGACCGCAGGTCCAGATCTGCCCCTTGGCTCAACCTGCTGCTCAGACGTCGGCAGAGCCGCCTTCCACGCCAAAGCCAAGCCTGGTATTTGGGCACGGGACGGGGAGAAAATTCGGAGACAAAAGAGCGGTACTCACTGTCCCGCTGAAGGAGATCCCTCTAATCAGGATATTCCCCCCTCAACTTTGCTCTGCTCTAACCCATTAACAACAGAACTAGGTCATCCTGGTGAATAGGGGAGATTCAGTGTCGTGGAGGCTGGAAGTGCTTGTGTGTTCAAGGCTACAAACGGGCCCTTCTGTCTTTATTTCCCAACTGGCAGCGCGCTGCTGAACAGGGAGAACTGGACCGGCCTCGGAACGAGCGGAGGGTCTCATCCAAGCTGGCCTTGCCAGTTGGCTGTGGGACAGGGGAAGTTTATTCATGTTTTTAGACCGCAGCCAAGTTCAGCCAGGAAGCCCGAGATGCTCTAAAGCGGGGTAGGGGGAAGGCAGGAGGGAACCAGGGCTCCCTTGCCAGTTAGGAGAAGGGAGATGTTGGATTATTTTGTTGTTTTTCTTAAATTGGATCTTTTTTTTTTTTTTTTTTGGCATGGTCCCAGGGATAGAGTTGTCTCTCTGTATCTGTGGCATATGGCTGGCTTGGGAGGGAGGCACACAGGGAATTGTTCTTTCCTCCTCCTGGCACTCAAGAGGACAAGTCCACCCCTGCTTGCTTGAATCACCCACAAGAGTGGGAGAAGAACGGAGGATGTGTGTTGAGATTGCTTGTGGTGAGAGATCTCACAGCTGAGTCACTGCCTGTGTACGTGGATGTTACACTGCAGGCCAACGCACTGATTTGTCTCAAGATCATCCGGACATAGAGAAGCTGCTGGTTTTCTTCCTTTGGGAAATGTGTTTATTCCCCACCTAGCCTAAGGATACTTTCTCTTCAATGGGGGAGCAAAAGCACCATGGTCCCTGTCCGAGATCACGGTGAACTGCACCACTTTTGTGTAATTCTGCCTCCCTTTCAGTGTGAAAATACCCTTGGAATTTTCTGGTTAATCACGTGAATATTTCCCACTAAGGAATATTATTACCCAGATCTTAGGGTCCCGCAGGGACTTGCTAATGGCCTAATATCTGTTTTTAGCCAAACCTCACCTCCATTACTGTGAATGAGTTGCTGATGTCCTAGTTCCTTCTTTGCTGCCTTTGAGGCATCCTGCAGAAATACCAGCTGAGACCTTGATGAACTGCCAACTCCTCTGCATGTGTAGGAGAGAGGACCCCACTCAGCCTACCCCACAGTGCTCATGGCTTTCCCCATTCCTCATCTTGAGAAGACCCACTATTGCCACCACAACTCTTCTGCACCCCTTTTGGGACATCGGGATCAGGCTGAAGAAGAAACACCCAAGCAGGGCTGAACAGAGATGTCCAGCTTGGTTGTGGTTGGTGGAGAAAACCTTCTTGAAGACACGTTTCCTCCTGGGGACAACCAGTCTTTCTGTTCACAAGCATGAAACTTGGACTATGAGGGTTGGCAGTGGAAGGGATCCTTCTTACCACGTTGTGTTTCTCATGACCATCCCTGAACATCCTCTATTGACTATTCTTAGAGATAGGATTTGGGACATGAGGGGTGTTTGGCTTGATCCATTGCAGCTGTTCTCAAGTTGCAGGATGCTCATATAGCTGCTACAGCGAGCGTTGAGGATATTGTAATACTGGAGACAACGTGTCCTAAACTTGGCTATATGCCTGGATTAGAAATTAAAGGCAAATAAGGCAGTCCAAGCTCTGGAACTGCATCAAAGGCAAAACCAGGCTAAATGGGAAGGATCCAATTTCACAGTTAAGTTTGTTAAATAGATGGGTGGTGGTTGTCGGTGGTGCGCACGTCCCTTTATTAACAATTTAAAAATGAAAGGTCCCTGCCTGGAGATGAGTGAAAGATCAGACCTTTTTGCTGGCTGCCTTGTCTGAAAGTAACCCTTGCTGACACAAAGTTCCTACTAAAAATGACAGAGCTACTCACATGCATAAGGATCGTCCTGGATAAACATAGAATAAAATAGGAAAGATGATGGCGAAAATTGCAAGGACTCTAAGAGTTTTTTTGGCAGACCTAGCACAGCTTGTGGCAGAAAACAACCGAACAATTTAGCTCTTTCGTTCTTCACTTGTGAATCATCTGCAAAGAGAAAGTGATTTCCAACTGGAAAATATTCAGGTGTTCATTCACACAAATGAGTTTTCCATTGTGGATGGCTCCTGAATTTGCTGGAATAATTTACTTTTCACTGTGTGTTCCTTCCCCTCCTTTTCCTAAAGGCAACTCCTTCTCCTAAAGAACACACTGGAGCCTTTGCATTCTGGTTAAGGAGGACAATTTGCAATGGGTAATTTGGCAAACAAACACTTTTGGGAGCAAATAATCCTTAATGTGGGAGCTTGTAGAGCTTCTACGGACTTTGTTGTGAAACATATTTTGCTTGCAAATTACTGTTTGAAATGTACAAAGAATATTGTTTATAGCATTGGTTAAGTTTAACAGCTTTATTCAGAAACACACTTAAGCTTTTTGAAATGTACACTGGATGTGCATTACAAAATCTGCTTCTTTTACCTCCACCAACATCAAGATGGACAAATATGATTATGAATATGTCTCTTTTGGCCCATTTTGTATACATGTATACATCCTGTGTGCAATGTTCATTTTTTATTATCTTTTAACTTTTTGTTGGTTTTGCTTATTCCATTTCATGATCACACAACAAGTCTTTTATATGTGGACTTTTTCGTCATCTCTCCTTTCTCTGCCACATGATAAGTTTGTTGAAAAGAAACATCTTTCCTGGATTTCTAGGACTCAGAAGCAGGCTTGAGAATAATCTACAGAAAGACTCAGAAAACAGATGACAAATAACTTGAATCTAGCATGAATTATTTCTAAAATCTCATAATCTTTAACTAGACCTGATAAATTGTGGGGTGGGGAAATGACCAGAGAGGCTGGGCAGCTTGGCAAGGGTAGTGCTACGGCATGGTACATGAAATGATCCAGCAGACAAAAGGAGGTAATTAAAATACATTTGCCAGAAAAGAGCCCAGATTTCCCATGCAATGTGCAATACTTTCTGCACAGCAGAGCTTTTCCTTTCTGCGTGCCCCTCAGCTCCTTGGTTTTATCATCTCTCAGTCAGAGGCGAGCAAGACAATAGACATTCTTTGAGAAATTCACTACAGGGGATATGAAGCTAAGGTCTGTGGTGCCAGTTTTACATCTCCTTAAGACTTGCCTTCATGGCAAATGTGACCAGAATAGCTATTTTAGATTTAGCTTTCTATGGGGCCACTATTCCAGGGGAAAGAGATTTTATTCCAGATGAATTATCCTGTTTAGGAAAGCACTTGTTATTTTGCAGTAGAAATCCGCATGTGCAGAGCAGCATATGGTAATGCACAGAGTTACCTGTTCTAATGAGGATCAGGAGGAATGCATCCACATTAACGCAAGACTCAGATCCTGCTCTTACCCGTAGTGTTGTGAAAATTAAAACACATTAAAATGTAGTTGCCTGAAAGTATATTGTCCAGCGTGAGTTGGACACCTTGCCTCTCTCTACGGGTAGCGGGGTGAGGGGGGCTCCTCACCTATCTAAGGCTGGAATTCAAGAACAGACAAATTGCTTGATGGAAATATTTGCCTGTGTTGATCAGAAAGGAAATCACAATATCGAGCTTAATCTAAAGATAGACTTTCAAAAATAATTTTGAACAAATCCTTCCTCGGGTGATTTAAACAGGGAGAGAGATTCAGCCTACTAATTCAGCTTGGCTCAGCTCAGCTCAGCTCACACATTGCTTTTCTGAGATAAAAGATGTTCCAGTCCCTATAAGAGCAGTTTAAGCTGCCAGCAAATCCCCATGTCCAAAATCTTTGCACCTGAGCTAAGCTGCATAGCTGGGTTTCTCAGAAGTTACCACTTTTTCACACATTTCCCCACACCATTACCCTGCCAGCCAGTGTCTTTTGTGTGGCTTAGCTGCCGGCATATTCTGTGCTAAATTTAATATCTGTTTAAAAGAATCAATTGGTCCTTGGTTCCAGCTGAGAACCTGGTCTCTGCTGGTGGTCAGCGACCTGCCTGCAAAAACATTCATCTATCCTTGGTGGAGATGATGGTCCTGTTTCATTAACCATGCGTGACTCTTAGGAGATGATGAAACAAAATGGTACAGGGGCTTTTTCATCACATACACCCGAAAGATATATTTATCTTTGGAGGTCACTATATGGTGTGCAGTTCTTTGGAGGAAGAACAAGGAGGTATGACACCGTCGTATTATAACTTCCATCGTTTGGCTCTTCATGTCTGAGCCACAGGGTCTCCCTGTCAGCTACCCTGAGGGAGACATGCCTACATATTTTTCTACCACTTTGATGAAAAATAAGGGATCTTATAGGAAGGAGAGTGGGAGTTATTTTCCTCTAGGAAACTATTACAAGGAAAATCCATCAGACCCTCAACCTTGCAATGAAAGATGCTTTATAAATGCACAGGAAGCGAATGCTTGTATGATAGATATAAGTCATACACGGTTTGTACAAAAATATCTTTTATTAGGCCACCTGATACAATGGGAATAAGCAGATATGCTCCAGGTAAAGATCTTTCCCTATCAAGATTAGTCAAAACTAGCAGAGATCAGACAAATGAAGTAGATTGTGCCTTGTGGTAGTAAACGGTTTTCAGTCTCCTAGCTGTGACACAGGCAGACCCTTAGCTCACTGAACTATGTGCAGAATGATGCTTGGGGGCCTTTTGCAGCTATGCTCATTTGTACAGGTTCACCTTATTTGAGAGAAAGTTTCTAATGGTATCAGTGGACAGGTCTGGAGAGTATGGGTTGCAAGACCAGTCTGTTGTAAGAACAATTCCTTGTTCAACAACTGGATCAAATGCATCCCTCTGTTGCTATAAAGGGGCCTTAAAGGTATTAATTTGAAAGCCTGGCCCTTAGTGCCCATCTGACTCTCCTGAGGAAGGCAGAGACTTGACAGCTACATTTGAAAAGATTGAAAGTCAGGTGAGATGGTCCTTTTCTTGGCTTCTTTGTCTCTGTGCCCCTCATTTGCAAAATAAAGACAATTTCACTGCATGGCATCTCAGAGAAGATGTGGTGAGAAGTGTTTTGGAGACCATGAGGGGTTTGTATGCTGTGGTCACAAAGCTGGAAGAGCAGCCTAAGGTTAAGTATCTCACCGTTTGTTTTGATGGACACAAGGAAGCTGTGCAGTTCAGAGAAAACAGCTTATGTAGTGAACCTCATCCCTATTTTGGTATGCTAAGTAGCCAAAACCAAATGTCACCACTGGGAGGCATCACTGGCCGGAAAGAGGTTCAGTTAGGTTCATGAGCTTGGTCTATGGTTAGTGAAAAACTTCTGGTTGAGATAGCACCCCAACTTGTCTGAAACAAAATTGACTTGGCAAATGTTTGTAGATGTAGATGTTCATTATCAAACGAGATAGTGCTGGAAAACCATGGGAAACTGCTGTCACAGTTCTACTGTTGATGTCTAGCGTGACATCTCAGGTAGCCTGGTCCAACGTTGTCCTATCTAGACCCCTTGGCTGAAAGGAACAAGCAAATGAAGGGGAAGGTCCTCTCTAAAGGGCTCTGGCAGAGCCAGGATGCTGGGGAGTATTGATCTGAAATCATCCTACATTCATGAGTATGAGGAGGTACTCTTTTTGTCAACAGCATCACCATGTTGTCAAGGTGAGCAGCAAGCAAAGCAGATACGTGTGTTAGGGTTTAACGTGGTTGAGTAGTTGAAGTATTTCTCATATTGTCTTGCTACTTATTTTCCTCTCTAAGCAGTTATCAGTGAGGAAAGAGGAAATCGTTGCTTATGCAAATAGCAACCACAATATACTTTTTTAAAATAACAAAAGACTTTTTACTATTGGAGAATTAGAGATGAAATTTGATTCCCTTCTTTGCATCTTCTTCAGCTTGACTTCCTGAATGTGACTGAAGGGATAAGTGATCCAAAAGCCTTGTCCCACTCAGATGGGCATGCAGTGCATGTCACTACTGAACCACTTGTGCTGGTGGATAATTGACAGCCTACAACAGCCATTACATTTCCCTGCAGCTTAGTGAAAGTATTCATCCATCTGTACACTACTTCAGTGCTTGGGATGCCAGGAACCATGGGAAGACAACGTCACGTGTGGGAGCCCTGCAGAAAGAAGCTTGTTTTAGTCAATTCTTTCTGTTTTTTTTTTTTTTTTTTTTTTTTTTTTTTTTAATTTCCTCCCATGAGAAGACAATTCCTGACCAAATTCCTAAGCCTGTGAGTCTTCAGGCTGAGTGTTGGGAGACATTAACAATCCACAAAGGTGTGTCCTCTCCAGCTATGCCCTAGGCCTAACATCTAAAGATCTTGAGAAGGGTTCTACACTAGTCATGCAGAGGAGGATTAGGGGGAATTATTGACACTGCATCTGTTGGATTACACTCTGGCTGCTGCTTTGGCAACTGTAGCTCTTCTCTTTAGTCATCTTTTCCTTTGGAGGTCTGTAGGTATTCACCAGCCTTTAGCATCACTGATCTTCTGTTCCCCAGTGCCGAGAAGGTTCTCAGGCAAGTGGGAGATTTTTTTTTTTCTGTTAATATTTTGTTCCTTCTCTTTAGGAGGTAAGTAGAAAACAAAGACCTGACATCACCTTCTGGACTTTTTCTGAAGTAAAATGAGAGAGGACTAGGATGAGATATATAGTCTTGAAGCCAGGACTGGAATTCATAAGATTTTGCTCGTATTCCTTGCTTTGCCATAAACTACCTCTGAGATAATTTTATTTTTCTGTAAACCAGTTTTCACATAATCTATCCTTCCCCTCTCTTTTTAATATTTATTGGGCACAGACTGCCTGTCATTAAATGCATAAAAAGTTCCCAGTCCTTGGCTCTACTATAACAGAAATAAAAAAGCATTTTCTTGGGATTATTGTGACAAGAAGACCCATTAAAATTAACTAATTGTAGGAGACAATATGCACCTAATGGTCATTGTCCTCTGCTGGACAGAGGACAGCTGTTCATGTAAGGTTCTCAGGATAACCAGCTCTGATGGTAGGAGATGGTACTTTTAGAACAAAAGGAATTAAATGATTAGGAGAGATTCTTTATAGAGATATTACAGATTTACCTCTGTCATTGTTAAATGTGCAGTCATTTTACTATTGTCTTGGTGGAAGAAGAAGTGAGAAGGGTGTCCAAATCATTTCAATTCTGAAGGCAATTTCAAGTGAAATCTACTATTTGAGACATCAAGAAGAGAGCTATTATCTTGCCAGACACATTTTTGCCCCATTGAACTGAAGGCAATTTCATTATTAAGTGAGAGATGTGACAGTTAATGATAGTTTTTCAAGGTGGCCTCAGCGACATGGTGTCAATGAAGATACACATTTTGGGTTCTATCTTGCTTTTGAAGCACCCACTTAGCCAAGACACGGCCCAAGAGGATGTGTTTGCTTGCAGAAAATTATTCAGCCAGCAGATGTCTCTGCTGGCTTCCCTGGTGAACACGGAAGACAAAACTGGGACTCAAGTCATAAGGAAAAATGTTCATCGATCATTTGTAACTGTTGTTTTTATTAAATGTCTTCTGCTGGGAGTGGACTGTGCACCATCTCAAGAGACACTTTGCTTTAGGGTTGGGTTTGGATGCATCTCCCTAGGTTGATGAGACTAGAATAAATATTATTTGTAGCTCTGTAAATTGATGATTTTTGTCTGCCCATGGTAATATATGACAGCAGTGCTGAAATATTCACAGGAAGAAAGTCACAGGGGAGGACAGAAGTGGAGGGACTTTATAGAGGAGACGGCTTTTATTGAAGGGATTTAAAAATAGAGAGTGGGAGTCATTTGGTAGCCCAGAGCCTCTAGGTAAATACGAAAGTCAAGACATGGTGAAAATGCATTGTTGTTACCTACAGTATCGATGATGAAGTTGTATAGTCAAAGAGGAAGATCCTATCAAAGTCCAAAAGCAATTTGTCTCTTTTTCTGCATTGCATTCATGTTTTTTCTTTAAAAAATCTAGTTTAGGTTGAGTCTGTGGCATGTGCAGAGTTACAGTCCTCTAAATTTACTGTTCAAAATTTCCCCCCAAATTGGATTTATAATCAGCACCCGAATTTGACAAGAAATCCTTCTCTAGTGGACTTGAAAAACACTTTGGACCTGAAAAAGGAGTCCACTCACTACTGCTGGCATGCTCTGAAAGACTCCTTACAACAGGAAGGCTTAGCAAAATGAGTGCTGGGTTTGAACTACCTAGATTCCTTGCAACCACAAAGTCAAAATCTAGCTGACTCAGCTCAACCCTTTTGTGCTTCTTCAGCAGCTGAGTAGAGTCTGTTCAGTTTACTCTCATTTGAGATATTTTGTTTTATGGTCTGGATAGACATTAAGGCCACTTTTTGGTCAGAAATGGAATTTACTTTGGTGTCTTCTGCTACACGTTTCTCCCTGATTAGAAGTGGCCTTCATTTTTCAGCTCCTATGGTTATTAGAGATTTTCTTTCCTACGAAAATACTGTAGATGTCTAAAATTCCCAGGTGAAGCTCTTGTTGGTCTGGAATCTGGCATTGTGGACTTATGGAGCCCAGCAGAAGTTTTGCTATCAAAATTCATTTAGCCCCTCCAAACTGATTTTGAAATATGAGGTTGTTTTTCATAATACTTACCACTCTGTTTGCACTTTTTATATATTCCATCTTCTCTCCACACTTGCAAATTTGAGGCTAGGTTTACCATTTAGGGAGAGCTTTATCTGCCTTAAGTTAGGCCTGTACAAGTCAGATGCCCTGGTCAGTGCTAGTCAGCCCAGGCTTATTTTGTAGTCAAGGGACAGAAGAGTCGCCCCTAGAGAGGCATTGTCTCTTTCTAAAACAAGCACCTAAGGCTGATTATTCAAATCACCTTCTGGACTCTCCTCCATACCTGGCTCATAGGTTTCTAACTGAGCAACAGTATCTTTGAATTATTTTTTTCTTCTATGAATTTGTTTTTCTTTGTGCTTTCCAGGTAGTCTTAAATATCCACAGTTTCTTGTTGCAAAGAGTTTCATTGTTTAACTATGCCTCAGGAAGAAACATTCTTTTTGATGTTTTTGATCTGTTAACTTGTAGTTTTAATATAGTGAGAAATGGTGGGTAGTTTTTCTCTGCTTACCTCTCAGCCATATCATCTCCACAGACCTGGCTTCCCTTAAGATTTCTTTTACGATTCATATCAGCTCTCACCCTATGTCCTCCATGTATGGAGGTCCCACCTTCTTTCCACTAGCAAAGTATAACTTGCCACATGCTTGGTGAGTTAGCAGAACTGTGTTTTTTTTATTATTATTGGCTTGTGCCAATGCCAAACCATAAGTAAAAAAATATAATTTCCTCGACATGACATGTTTGGCAATTGATGTTAGAGGATAGGCCTCTTTTTTTTTCCAGTGAAGTAAGATATTGTCACGTTTACCAACTTGATGTTATTTTTGCGCTCAGATGACTTGCAAGACATACACTTGTGATATATTCATCTTTGTAGCCTCTTTGGCTACGGTTTTCATGTCTACACGAAGACAAGCCTACAGTGATAGATAGAAGCTATTTTGACTTGTCAGCATCACTGACTGATGTAAAAAGTTTGAAGTAAAAACAAACCCCTTGTGCCGCAGTTTCTGTAGAAGATGGTCCGTCTCTTTGTTCTGTGCTTTTATATAAGCTGACGGTCTTCAACCATGACTGAGCACCTCAGCAACCACCACAAGAAGGTTACAGGTATATCACAAGATTGTCAGAAACATGGTTAGGATCAAGACTGTCATAAAAACAGCGACACTTGGATCTTACTGTGTTCCTCTGATAACAAACCATCTTAGTTAACATGGAGGAAGAAATATCTCAGTGAAGTTGCACAGCCAGTCTTTAGGGTGCATTTTATTCCATACTAATCTGAAGCTTCTGCTGCCTTTTAATGTATAACCCTCTTCTTGCAATCAGGAATCAGCTCTGCTGCTGAGGTGAGGGGTGTTGAGTGGTCCCTGCCAGACTGTAGCAGCAAGTGGCAGCTGGGGAACTTACTCAGAGCTCTTGAGGACCACTCAATTATCATTCATTAACAAGTTAGATCCTTGCCAACCCTCCATGAGCCAAACTCCTTCCTGGTGACTTCCATGCATGGAGAGCTTGGGGGATGGTGTTCCCACTCCATGACTGAACCAGTATCAAGGGTGCTTATTGATTTAGCTCTTACTATCAGAGTCCTTTGCTTACCCACTTCAGGGCTATTTGCTTGTCCTACCCTCTCCACTCTGTTGAGATACTCGGCTGTCCCAACTGACACTGCAGAAACCATGACTGAAAGGAATCTCCTGTAAAGCCCAGTCTTTTATTCTGGCCCGGGTTAGCAATACTTAAGATAAAACCATCTGCTAGGTGTTTGAAAGGGACATACAGACAGGGGAAAGTCCTGACCAGAAAATCCACACATTTCCACTCACACCAGCTAGCCAAACTCTTATCTGCAATCTCTACTGTGAGTTTTGGGTGAGACCCAATCTAATTCTTTATTTTTGAAAGCACTTAAGAGTTCAGGTGTATCATTTGTGAGGGAGCAGTGTGAGAAAGACGGAACACCAATCCTGGAGAAAACGCTTTTCCTCTGGAAAGCACCAGTTTGTTGAAACCAAAATTCCAGCATGTTTGCTCAGTTCTAGGCCAGAGCTATCATTCACTCAGAAACTGTTGGTGACTCAGCCAGGTTACTGGCTCTATGTTCAAGTCTGTACTCTGCCTGATAGGGAGGGCAGACCCATACTCCCCACTAATTGTCCTCAGTGCTTGGCCGTTGTTGGATGGATTTTCCTTGGAAGCTGTTCTATTCCTCAATATTTCTTGGATGAAAGACACTGTCTGCATAACCCAACAGCATTGATTAGGACAAAAAAAAAAACAGGTTTAAGACTCTCCTTGGATGCTTGCATGAAAGAAAGGTAGCACCCCACCACTATCACTGTTCCCCGCACACAGCAGCGCAGAAAAATTGGAAATGACCATGGTCTCACACCCCCAGGAAAAAAAAATATTATAGAGACAGCTTCTTTGCTGGCATTCAGATGCTGTACAAGGGATATTCACCACAGCCTTGCAATCCCTCATTTTTGATGGAAGAGCAGTTAATCTGGGATGTCAGGATGTGCATGAACTGGAGACCACTGGACAAGGTTTCAAAGGGTCAAGGTCAGAGCACAGGTCTGCTTTAGATCACTGCTTAAATCTATTGAACTCTGCTATCCTTTTACAAAGCCAACTTGCAGAAAAGCTGAGCTGACCTCACCTTAACACTACCACCAAGTTCATTAGTTAACACTTCACCTGTTGACACTCGCAGGCAAATCCCAGACCGGATTGTAGTCCTGTGGAATGCAAATCTGGCTATGTGCCTCCAAATGACTGTATGATGGGGAAAAAAATCCACACCTGCAAATAAAACAGATCAGTAAGCAAATTCCAAAGCCAGGCTGGGTAGAAATGGGATGGCAAAGCTTTCAAATTACATTGGATCACAGCTTCTTTCTTCATGGCCTGGTTAGTTGCTGGTCAGCAATTGCATTCTGTTGTTTCTTACAGCTTCAAAGGTTGCTGCACTGGACTGATTGCTCAAATGGGATTCAACTTGCTGATTAAGACACCAGAATTGTGCTTGGATAATCTGAACTCCCTTTACAATCAGTGTAGAACTAAGTCTCCTTGCACTTGCCTATAATAGGTGTCCAGTAGCATCTAAGGTAATTCCTCCTGGTGCCCAGCTGCCAAACCAAAAAGACAAGGATCTCCAAAAGGGCCTATTGCATTATACATGTCAAACCTATGTGATATTATGGATATCCTAAGTGATCTCAGGTGGCTGTAGGTGAATGAGTGAGGCAACTGACTGATCCTCTGAATTGGTGAAGCCTAAAGAGTGATTCACCTGATGTGACTGCTTCCGTTATTGTGATATGCATCCCTTTCTAGACTATGGACACTAATAGGAATTTCCTATTAGTGTCCATAGTCTAGAAAGGGATGTGTGTTTGAATCTGTGAATCCCACCTCTTGTGATCAGTGAACCCTGTGTGGCAGGTTTGGAGGCTTTGGGTGCTTTTTTCACATGCAGATTCGTCTGATCATAGATGGCTTATTCCCACCAGACTAGTCCTTGGCACGAGATCAGCACCGACACAAAGGCTCTGGGGACTCTCAGAAGCCTTGCACGTACAGATCAATTTGCACGAGTGATGCAGATCCGGCACATCCCAGACTGGTTTGAGTTATAATTCGTATGTGACAGGGCTGCCAGTGCAAGCAACCCTGCAACCCAGTTACAAGCATTCATGAGAGGCATTTTAGAACTATCATCAGCACTAGCTGTAGATTCAGCAATGTGGCATGTGCACATGGCTCTGGTTTCTCCTAGGAGTACTCCCGGATGATCCTTCTCCCAAATGCAGTGTCCTTAAAGAGATGTTCATCTCTCAACAATTCTGATTACAGGGAAGTTAAGTGCCTAATTTCTTGTGCACATCAATCCTGAAATTATGCTCAAGGTACACAGTATCTTGTGCATTTAGACTCTTGGCTTTGGATATTAAATACCTGTTGTTTCATAGTGGAATGATTTTTAGGCGATTTCCATGGTTAGATTATCATGAGCAAAGTCCACTGCCATGTTTAAATATGACCTTCTGCTATACTGACTAACTGTAAAAAGGAAAGGGACTGCTCTGCAAAAGAGAAAACCTCTGTAGTTCACCTGATGGTGAAATAGCCAGGTCATGGGGTAGGCAATGACTTAATGCCAGATTTTCTTCTTTAATCTCATTTGGGTTAAGAGTACATATGGTTTCATGGGGAAGGTAAGAGAGACCGGCATGTCCACATTTTTCTTACTTTTTTTTTTCCTATTTAATAATAATAAAAAAAAGTACTTGATTGAACCTGGTAAACCAGGCAACACAGCTTGACAAATAAATTTATCTCAAGGGCTCTATGATAAGAATGTTTATTATTTATTTCTGGAAAATATGCTGGGTCCGGTATGCTGAAAGCTCTCTGTGGTGTTTAACCTATGTTGTTTGAAGCAAAGTGTGGGTATATTTGGGAGGAATATTTGGTCTGAAGCAGCACAGTTTGATATTTGCTTCTCTGTCCATTCCCACAGGAAAGGTACATTTTCTATTTTTATATATGCTTATATATGCTTTATATATGGTCACTGTAGGAAAACTGACAACTCCAGAAGGTTATTCATCCCACCTAAGTTCTGTGTTTTTGATAAGTGGGATGAATCTCAAGATGTTCCCGACTTTCTCCATTTGCTAATAAGGAATTTGCCAGGATGAACTTAAAAGAGATACATGGTCCGTGATGGACAAATTTGGCCGAACCTCTCCTTTGTGAATGCCCAGGGTCACAAAGATATCTATAGGGCCTGTTCCCTCACCCTGTTGGGTGAGATGCACTGATTTGAGCACCATTTTAGACCCCAAAGGAAGAAATAACATGGGATGACCCTCTTTCCTATAAGTAATGCCTCCACCAAAATGCATCCTGCTGCTCTGTCCTTTCAATCCAGTTGTGTTTCTGCATGATCAGACTCAGCAGTTGTACTACTATATTAAGTACTTCCAACCTAAGGTACTAATGAAGGAAGAAAATAGCAGAAAATGGCAAGAACAAACACAAAACTTCTTACAAACTTCCAGGGTTATTGTGCAAAATGGTGAGAGTTTTGCCCATTCCGAGCTTTTCTTGTTCTGTGGAAGGATCTATAGCAGTCACAAACTGAGGCAGCGGTGTCTCACCATGGTACCATCTCTGTGTCCCTGTCCACACAGTTGCTCTTTGTCTACCCCTCGCCCTACAAGGGGAAGATATATTTCTTCACTACCTCTCCCCAGGGGAATTTCAGGCTACAATATGCAGCATTATATCATTGAAACCGAGGTGCGGTGGGAAAAATATCTGACACGTGTTAAAATTAATGCTTTTTTTTTTTTAATTTTCATTATAAAGTTAACACATCTATCAAACTTAACTGGTAACAAAAAACAGTTACAAGACATCGCTAGTGTGCTGTCAGTAGAAAACAGGATAAAAGCCAATGAGGTCACAAGCACAACAGCAGAGCAACAACACTGTCCCGATGAGTTATTTCTGCAAATATATACTCTTACTAATATATACATTTATTCATAAAATAAATAATCATAAAAAATCATCAGACTTAACAAAATACTGAGGAAAAAAAAAGGCGACAATCCCACTTTGTACAATAGCTTTGGAATTTCAGGTTGTATCATACATGCATTCTGTACAAAGGGGTGTTCAGGTGGGGTGAGGGCAGGGGAAGGGTTACAGACAGTGACGTAGCTTTGAATAGGGTGAAGTCATCAGGCAGACGGTATGTGGGATGGGAAGGCAGTGGTGAAAAACCCATCCACAAGAAGATGCTTCTACTTGACATGATCTGCCTCCGGGGGGATTTCCTGGGGTTCTATGGGGCTGCTGGTGGGCTTGTCAGATAGTCCAAAGCAATCAGAGGTCCTGTTTGGGCAGGTTGTGGTCTGAGAGTGCCATAAGACAATTAGATGGAGTGGGGCTCCACCAAGAATACGAGGTGTAAAGCTGAACTATGATCCATGGGGATAACCAGCCTTGGAAGCACACACGTCAGTGGGAAGCAGGGATTCAGTGGGGAGGGTTTCATCACATACAGGAGGGCCTGGGAAGTTTTGGGAGTCTGCCTTGTAAAGGCTTGGGGAATTTTTGTTTGTAGGTGGCAGCAGCAGGTGACAAGTGCATGTCAGGAAGGAGCCTGGTCAAAATGGTGCCTTCCCTCAAAACCACAGGTGATAACTTGGCTGCTTGCTAGCCTATGTCTATAGCAGATTCACCTTCAGGCTTTTTGGTGGAGAGGAGTGAGTGGTAAGAAATAAATAAATACTAATAAATAAAGAGAAGTAACTTGGAAAAAGAAAGGAAAATGAGGAAAGCACCTCACACCTTCCCCACTTTCCATGTCCACTCAGGGCTGTCCAAGACCTCCCTGCATCCATAGAAAAGAATAAGGAGAACAAGGTCTAGAGAGGCAGAGAAAGAGACAAAGTCACGTGGAAAAGACCCTGTAACTGTTGTGCCTCAGGAGATCTCTCTATCTGGATGATATTCTCATAACAGTAGGATTTTGCCTGTGGATGAACATGGTGGGACTTGTCCATTTTCATTATATGCTCCCATATCTGATGGAGATCTAGTCAACATAGTCAGTGGAGCCCGGAGTTTGGTTAAGCTTGTTCTGTAGCAGACACCTACATTTGGCCAGGTGAATTGCTCTCTAGGCTCTGCTGCCTGTTGTATAGGAGCTTGGATAAGCTGATCATGCACAGGCGTCTAGTGCCATCTGAGATGCCCTGCAGTTCCTGAGGCATCTGCATGGGACTGGCAGATATGGCATGGGACTTAAGAGAAACCTGCAGTCTTCTAGAGTGGCTGCTAGAAGATAGTGGGGTCCCCTGGAGCATCCCAAACGGCTCTCAACACTTATCTTCACTAATTCAATTCAATCCTAGACACAATGTTTAGGTAAATGGATCCCACCATCCCATTGACGGTATGGAAGTTTAGGCACACGGCTCTCATGTAGATACTTGCATTTAAGTGTCTCACGCTACGTCCTGAATCCCACCTCCAGGTACCACTGCCTGTCTTCTCATTTGACCTTTAGGAAATCTTCCCCTCCAAAGTGGAGATGCATCAAGTACACCTCTGGAAGCTGCAGAAAAGCAGACTGACTTGCCCACATCCCTGCAGCCACCAGAAACCAGGACTAAACAACTCTTTCCTAAAATGGAGGCCAAAGAGCCTCTGTTTCCAATTAAATGGAAACTTGTGCACCCTGAAATGTCTAGCAAAGGCTCCATGCAGCAGACATGTCCCCTTGCTTAGCCATGACAAAGCACAGATCATTAGCTGGAGAGAAGGCAGGAAACGAGAGCATGGAGGACTAATCTGAAAAGAAAATAATTCAGCAAAAAGCTAGCCAAATCCCACTGCTGCTGCCTGGCAAGAGAAGGGAAATCTAGAAGAGATGTTCTCCATTACTAAGAAGTCTCCACTATAAGAGAGAAGATTTAGTCTGGCAGGAGGTAGCAAATGAGAGAAATGCACGTCAACAGAGCAGAATGGGCATCTTCTCCTACCCAGCCCATGCTCTCCTTCCACAAACAGCCACCTGGCCACAAAGATGAAGGATCTCAGTGAACCTCACGTATCCCTCATTCCTGAAGAGCGTTGCCTTCTTGGCAGCCTCAGCTCTGGGGTGCTTATCAGTTTTAATTGGCACAGTGGCAGTGTCTGCAGGTCATTTGGACTCAGTGCCTTTTGGTGGCCCATTTTTATTTCCTTGAGCATATCATTAGGACACCAAAAGAAGCCCAGAGCACAAAACCCAAGACTCCCAGGTCCTGCAAAGCACTCAAGCTATAATCTGAATGTCCCCAGAAGGACCAAGCCCCAGGTTGTCAACACTGAAAGCTCTCCTGGAAGATAAAGAAGTGACTGACAGCAGGGAAGATGAGGAAGTTGTTCTCTGCATGTGAATTGAATGGACATTTCTGTGGCAAAATGCACCACATCTGCTGATGAATATATCTATATCTGAAGAAGCTGTGCAGCACCAAGAAGACTTTAGATAGTGTGCCAAAATAAATTGCTCTTAAAAGTTAAGAAGTCCTTCAATGCACAGCTATAGCACTTCCTTCTGCAGACCTAAAAGTGTTGTTAGTACTATCAATGACAGAGATTTCTGTTTGATATTGCTTTTTGTGGTTTGGATGTCACTGCAGTCTGCTTTCAAGAGTAAATCCTGACTGTTGTAACTCTGCACATGAAGCCCAGTGTCAGGAGTAGAGACAATTTTGGAGACTTTAGAATGCTTTGGAGAAGACTTCCAGTGCTTGGCTTAATACTCTCAGTGAAAAGAGGTACCTTAGGGATCAAGTAATAGGAAGTGTTATGCATTTTCCTGCCCATGATTTTATCTTAAAAAGAAACACCCCAGTCCTAAAACTAAACCAAAAGAACAACAACAAACTCCTAAACTTTCAATTTCTTTCATAGAAAGAAAAAAGATGAGGCCAAATTCACCCCTTGCATATAACTCCACTGATTTTAATGGGGTCTGATGTGGAAATGATGATCAAGCTCATTAGATCAGCTAAAGGAAAGGTTGTATAGCAGCATGTAAAAGGAAAGAAATTATGTTCCTTTCTTTCTTATTTTCCTTTTCACACTTATGTTCCTTGTCTAGATACCATCTCCTTTCTCCCTGGTATTGCCTGAGGACAAATTTAGTCACAAGTGAAGACTCAAAGGTCTTGGATCACTGGTCTTGGACTCACTGATGGATCTTGGAGGTTGAGTACACCTGGTTCCATTTATGGGGACCATTCTGGATAGCCTACGGTCTCTGACGTATCTGCTCAGGTTTAGTAAACCTGATGCAAAACCTCTAAATCACTAAGCCCCTGAAACCACAGCTGAATCCAAAGGGATATTATAGGGCACCTAAAAAGCCACTAGATGCCCGTATGATTGAGTCAAATCCTAAGCAATGGTGTCCTCTCTGTGAGAAAATTTTCACAGATTTGGAGAATCTGAGGCAGACAAAGGCTTTGGGTTGTATTTGGACCATCTTCTAAATGATACCACACCTAGGCATTATGGATAGGGAGAGACAGCACCTCACTCATCACTGACTTGTTCTTTGTGGCCACTGTAGTTGCAACCTTTAAACGAGACTCCTAGACGAGGCACTGGAGTGGGACCCTAGTTTTAAACATACACTTCCTATTTTCATGTTTATCGATTAAGTGATGCCCCAAAGGCCTCATTCAAAGCAGTGGAGTCACTCAGGGCTTGTGTGTGCACCTGGGAGTCCTTTGCTTCCAGACCTCTAGCAAGATCTCCTTTTCTCCTCCATGTGGGTAGGAAGATCAGATGCAGGACTTGGACCCTCTGTTGCACTTGGTGTGAGTAGAATTCACATAGGTATTTTTCATTGCCTTTAGTAGTAGTTGCTCAGCCCCTCACACTGTATCATCATGGCAAATGACTAATTACAGAATAAAACCAACAAATATGCATAGGCCTCATTAAAAATCCCTTGAATAGGGTGGAAGTCCCCACGCATTGAGCCATTTCAAATCTGATCCCAGCATCAAAAGAATACAAATTCCAGCCCATCTCAGCTGATGATCAGTTTCAAGCTTCATCTCCTTGACTCATGGTAGACTTCACATCATCCAAGTGTACCCATCTTAAAGTTCAACATCTAGCATGAGTTCATTAGCTAAAGTCAGAGCAAACACAGAATTACATCCAGAGAGCAGCTAAGATACCATCCGAGGCTATGGTGAATCACCTTCTGGAGCTGTTTGTTTCTTGCAGTTGATTTTAGCAGGAAAACAAAACAAAACAAAACAAAACAAAAGCCAACAGATAAATATTTTAGACTAGACACCTAACTTTGACACAGTCAGGTGAAACAAGTTCCACTAACACAGTCAAAATCTGTTTGCTCATCTTTATAAGCCATTGCTCAGCAAATGGCCTTGTCTTTTTTTTTTTTTTTTTTTTTTTTTTGCTTCCTAAAATCTTCACCTTGTAGCGATGTTGGCATTGATGCTGGGTCAAAAGAAGAAATTGTTGATGTTAGTGAGCTGTGGAATGGGTTGCGGCCAGAATCCAGCTCGCATGAAAGGAAGCCAAACCCTTCAAACAATTTCTTCGCTGGTATGGTGTAAAAGAAGGAATATGAAGCAAGCTTGCTTAAAAGTACCAGGGTAAAATTAGCTGTGGGTGTAATTCTGCTGAAGTCAATGGGTTGACAGAGGACATAACCTGCATCTTTACAGTTGGGGTACCAGTCATTGACAGAAGTCCATGCTTGGGGTGTATCTAACATCTGGCACTGTAACCGCTGTCACAGAATTATATTAAATAAACTGGATTTATCTTTCCATGTCCCACCTCTTGTAATTTATCAATGCCTTCCACCTCACGTGGCCTTCTTCAGTGTTTTCTTTCTTGACAACTTGTGATTGAATATTGGTTACTTGGTGACTGAATATTGAGGCAATATTCCCCTGCAGTGGCCTCCTTCTCTGTATGCCAAAATAACCAGCTTTTCCTCTTTTCCAAGACTGTGTTACAAGAATAGCTGTGAATTGACTTATCCTCTCAGTTTTTAGTAATCCACTACTTTTTATCAGTTAAAGTATAGCTATTTATTGTGTGCAATGATGAACATGTAAAGATACTGTTGTTTTTCTCCCCATTTTCTTTTGCTCCTTTGGTGTCTCTTTCTTTCCTTCCCTCCCTTTTGTGTCTCTTCTCTCATTTCACTGCAGCTGTTTTGCAGAGAGCTGCTAGAAGTGCCGCCATTAATATGCAAAACTTGCTTGCACCCTTCAGCACAGCCCTGAGACTAATAATGCTGCACAAACTGCACCAGCCTAGAACTAGTCCTGGGAGACGCCGTGACTCAGAGTCAACCCTTGGAGGCATCATTTCCTCCTGTTTTCTTGCTGATGGAATTAGCTCTGTTTGCTCCCTGCCTCTTCTGCATACTCTTTCCTTTGGTTCCAGGGAATAAGATGACAGGCAGAGATCTTATTTCTCTGCATTGATGTCCAGATGTTATCGACAGCACTGATCACATTGCTCTGCCACCCACAAAAAACTCCTATGGGTTACTGGAGTTATACCATGCTTTATTTGCCTTCAAGTATTGAAGGGGAGAAAAAAAATGTCCATTTGTTATCCCCAGGTGGGATAATTGGGTTCCTAAGATGGGAACCCAAAGATATAGATACGGCAAAGAGTGCAAGAGACAAGTGTATCAGAGATGGAAGACTAAGATTCTGTGCTTGAGCCACTATTCCTTTATGCCTGTATCATTCAGGAGTAACTCAGGTAAGGAGTAAAGTTACAGTGCTGTAAATACCGAAGGAGATGGGCTGAGGTTCAGGCTTGGATACCCATGTACATGAAGGAAGCCCTGATCTGAAATCCAAACTAGGGCTACAGGCAAAGGAGGGGAGGCAGAGGTGAACAGCACAAATGTGGCTGTGCTGCAAAGTTGGGATTTGCAGACAAACTTGGCTGGTGCAGAGTCTGGATTTTTGTGTATTTTAATCTGTGCCACTTTTGTAAACTGGAATGGTTGTAGAAATTGGATGTGGATCCAAACTCGGTTAGAATCTGAAACTGTTCCAGCTTGCAGAGGGTGGTGGTGGTTCAAGGTCGTGTAAATTAATGAGTGACAAACAGTCAGTCCTTCAGAGTCATTTTCCTCGCAGACTTGTGGTCTAAGGGTTTTGCTAAGTGCCCGTGGGGAAGCCTCCACGAGGCGTGGAGAGCAGATGAGGTGGAATAAGTACATTTTCCACTGCTCCTTATGGTGTTCTCCAACAAGATGGCAGGGGTGGATGCTTTCCCTTTCCTCCTTTGCTGGAATGAGCTGGGATGCTGAGAAGCCAGGTGTCCTACTCCCAGCAGCGAGTGTTCAGCCCCAGGAGACTCGTTTTGCACTGTATGTTTCAGAGGAAGCCTCACTGGCTGAGTCACCTATCTAGCCACATTTGGAGCAAGGTCTCTCATCATGGGACTGTCTCCTCATCGCATATGGTGAGTCCCCTTCCCTTCCCGTCAGACATAGATCTTGTCATGCACATCACTTGTGCGCCAACAGGGCATATGTAGGAAACCATCAGCAGTTCTCTCCCTCTCTTTCTCTTTCCCTCCATGTCTACAGGTGTCACTGCATCCTATGTCAAATCTGGCAGAAACTACTGTGCTAAAAACATTCATGCAAAGAGCCTGCCCACTCTGCAACACTACAATGTATATGTAGACTTCTCTGGTCCTATGGCAAAAGCAAATGAGGATTTGCATTTTTAAACCATTTATTATCTGCTTGTATCTCTTTTGTTCTTGTTTTGCTCATGTTATACACAGAATCTGGCTGTTTGGATATGTAGATAGATCTTAGAAAGCTTAGTGTTGTCGTCCAACATAGCCTCTCCCTAGCTGGGGAAAAAGGAGGATTTGATTTTAGGAAGATGCAAGTCTTTCAAAGGACACTTAATCACACGAGTCACTTCAAGTGGGTGAGAGCAGAGCAAATCCATGCTCTTGCTGATACTCTTCTTTCTAGCTCTGTATTATCGGCTAGTTGAAGAAACTGCTGTCTCCCATAGGAGGCATAGTTAGGGTATACCTTTATGACTGCCAAATATACCTTGGGATAGCCCAGAAGTCATTAGACCTATTCTATCCAACCAGTTTTAGCCTTTTTTTATTTTATTATTCTTTAATATCAAAAAAGTAGACTTCTCTCATGTCTGCAACCTCAGAGGAAGTAGGCTCAAATCTGTTCCTCCGCTTGGAGCCCAGGGAAGGATTTCACCTGCTTTATTTGCACGTGTGGACATCATAGACTCGTATGCATTCCTGGCAGCGGACATAGCAGCACCAGTGGAAGATACAGTGGCACTTCTCTTTCCGTTTCTCAGTCCTCGTGTTGTGCCCGCGGCCACAGCACAGAAGGTCGCAACCATCAATCCCATGGGAAGTGACGTTACAGATCCTATCACGGGTCCCGAAAGAACCTGTCTCAGGGTTGGGCTCACAAAAGTTCGGTGAGTTCTCGTAGTAAACCAGGTCCTTCTCAGTTGGAGCCTTGAAGAAGTTATATTTGGGCCGGAGGGTCTCAACCCAGCCACGGGATTCCCTGTGTTTTTCTACTACCATTTCAGAAGCGCTATCGTACTTGTCCTTGAGATAGTCACCGATGACCCTGAAGTCCGGCTGAGACCACCAGCAGGTCTTCACTTCACAGCTGCCTGAGAGGCCGTGACATTTGCACTTAAGGTGCATGAGCTCAATAATGGACTGAAAAAAAGGAGAAGACAGGCAAAGAAGGAAGGTATTAGCCTGTAATCAAAACATATATTGAATTCTGCATCGAAGGCTAAAGTGATTTCTGTACACATTAATATTTATCTTAACAATGCTCACATGTGAATATTACAGTATTCTCACCCAAGAATGAAAATCAGACACATCTAGGCATAAAAGCAAAGAACACAAAACTCAGCTTAAAAAGTGACAAAACTATGATAAATGGAATATACAACTATTCCACTGCATATGAAAGAAATAAGAATTGTCCTAACCATCTAGTGGAGTATTTCATCTTTGACATATTTTTTTATGCTTATTTAAGCACACAAAGTTCTAGTCTTGCTGGTGGCAAAGTTTGGAATACAGAAAAGAAGTGTATTCATATTTTTAAACCAAATTTACATTTTTTCTAAAGCTATTCAAATAAAAATATAGGAGTCCCACTTTTGATTTAAAAATGCATAGGCTCAAAGATAAAATTCTGTCTCAGGATAAACAGAAACACAATTATTGATCCCAAGAGATGGTTATTCCTTTCACCTTGTGTTAAATTAGCCCAATATTTTCTAGAGAGGGTTGGCATTCAGTATGCTGAGGTGGGAGACAGCCTTATGCAACTTACTCGATAATCTGTTTTTTCAGACCGATCAGCAAATTTCTGGGTACATGAACAGACTAGTGCCAGCCTGAGTCCAAAAGATTTGCCATGAATCAGCACCTTGCTGTTCACCAGGTGCTTTCCTGTGTTATTTACGGAGTATCACACACCGCAAAAGAGGTTGTAATTAGATGAGAGAGAACCACAAAATGGTTGGTTCATATAATCACCCTGAACTTAATCAAAGCTTCTGGCGTGGTGGTAGGGTTTGAGTTCATATGGGAACTAATATGCAACATTGCCTATGGCTCAGGTTTAGCTGGAAACGCTTGAGCATGGAGGCCTGAAACACCTACCACATGAGCGCTGGAATGGGGAGAATGGAAAATATATTATAAAACAGTAGTATTTCAGATAATGTTGTGACATTTACTGTTTAATCTTTGACATTTGCAAAATATCCAAAAATAACTCAGTGAAAGTCAAGTGAATGTCAAGTGAAAAGACATGCATCAAAAAGACCTTTGCAGGACTGAAATCCCAGGGATCTTTACTTGCAGTTTGATTTTTTTTTCTGGGGATTCTCAATATAAGGTAAATCCATATTTCCTACTCTATCCAACTTCCCCACAGTCCTGATTTCAGCAGTCTTGCCCAGTAACCGCCATTGGAAATGAAGAAGGTCTTGTGGGACCTGCGGCAACATGGGCCAGTGTTTTGGGAAATCACATTATTTCTATTCATCTTCAGAGGACACACTTGTTCTGGTGGGTTTTATTTGAAAGGTTGTATTGCTCCTTTCAGACTAGCTCTCCAGAGGTGTGAAGTGGACAAATTCCTCAGGGTTTTGGCCATGTCCATCTGAGGAGCTCATGTGGAATTCCTAGCCTGTCTGTGGACAGTGGTGTCCCAGCACAGTGCAATTGTGGTGGCTTTGCTATGGCTCACTGCACAGTTGTGTGTCCTCCTATATGTGTATAAGGTCTATTCCTAAGGGAATGAGGCCATATTAATCTCTATTGATTTTAAAGAGATTTTTTTTCTTTCACTGAAGGATAAAATTATCTTTAGTTTATCACCGGAGGAGAAAAAATGCTGTTATCCCATAGGAGCTGCAGCATGATCTTCATTAGTATGGGTTTTGTGACTGAATTGCACAAGTGTTTCCCAAAAAGCATACTTTGCTGGCATTTATGGACTACTCTTGTGATGACAAAATCATTTTCCACCCCCTTATGGGGATTGTCCCACCTTACAGAAAAGATTCACTGTCTTATGAGGCAGTCACTGTGATATGGGCAAGACTTAAACAGAAGACATCAGTGTCACATTTCCTCTCATTTTCTTTAAATACACCCTGGGAACAATGTCAATAAGAGGAATTGGAAATATTCTCCTGCTCTTCCTCACCTTCAATCTCAAGGGGTGGCAGAGGCAACTGGGCAGCCGGTTGGATCCTTTAGGATACTTCACCTCACACTGAATACCTGTGTTTAAGCTGATGAATCCTGCCTATAAACGCCAGTTCATCTATTTTAACCTCAGCAGTCTACACCTCTGGGTATAGACATCGCTGGCTGTTTGATGTACTCCGCTTCTTACAGCCAAGGGGGAAGATCATACTCTTTAGGACTTCATTCAACTGAGCTATTTAAAATGTCTTCTCTCAGTTGGGATGAAATTTGTCTATTTTGATGCAATCACTATAAAAGGGTCTGGGCAACTGACTCAGGGTTTTTTTTTTTGCATTTACTTCTAGGTTCCTTAGATTGGTCAGAAAGAATCACTGATCACAACCACATCAAGAGCTATCATAAGGCATAAAACATTGTTTTGTGATGGGAAACAGTTCATATTTTGGTTTGGTTATTCTCCTCAGGTCCCTCCTGCTATAGGTTCCTAAAGTGGCAGGTGGAAAATGTTTAAGGGGAGATCAAGTAAGGTAAAACTGAACGGCCTTACGGTCCTTCCAGCTTCGTTGTTGTGCCTGTTCATGGCCGATCGAGCGTCTGGTCTGTTCTCCCGAGCGTCAGCAAACTCCCGAGACACCATGCTCCCAAACTCCACGTCCTCGCTGCAGCCCCCCCATTTCCAGCCTTCTCCAGGAGAGCCCTTATGGCGCGTGTCACAGCCGCAGATGGTGGCCGAGCCTTCCGCACAGGATCTGGTCACCGCAAAAGCCACTCCAGCCGAGGCAATGGCATGGACAAAGGCGGATTCCCTGGTAGCTGTGAGAGAGAAACCATGAAGAGTTGTCAGGGAAGGGACTGTGTGTGGCCACAATCAACACTGTAAACACCTTATCTCAAAGACATGGCAGCAGGTCAAGAGTCCTCTTCCTTGTGCTCCTCCACCCAAGGATATTTTATTATACTAGGAAATAGTCTTGATTCAAGCCCACAGAGGTCAGCCAGGAAGTTTGGACTACGGTCTTAGAAGAGGGCCATAGCAAAACAAAAAATAGTGGCGAGCTGGGTTTCAAAGGGCCTATAGTTTTATGGTACAGGTACTTTGTAGAGAATCAGGACTTTGCCCTGGTTTTACCAAACCATTCAAATCGGAATGGTGCTCAGTTCTCTGCATCTTGCAGAGATCAGAGGTTAGCAGTTCTGAAGAACTAAGATCACACAGGTAGGAGCTTCCACCTGGGCAGCAGGCAGCACTTGGCCATTCCCAGAGCGGAGGTCTTTGCTTCAAATAACAGAAACAGAGCAGCATCCTTATAATTTAGAAAGTTAAGCTCTTTGGTGAACAGCAGTCTCCACTCTTGGTTGTGTGACTGGTACGAGCCAAAACTCTCACTCCTCCTTGAATGGGAGAGCTGCTGCTGGATGGAAGGTGAGAAAATGTTAGGATGGCCAGACACTCCCTTGTTTGCACTGTTACATAGATAAAACCCGACCCAATCATCCATCCATCCTGGAACCATCTTCTCTTTCCTAGGTTGTCTGACTCAATTGGAGACAGTGTTCAACACATGGCTTCTTGCATTTATTCAGTGCTTTGCTTACTTGCCCAATTAAGGTCCCTGCAAAGGGGCCTGACAGTGAGTTTTCTTTTTCTGCCCACCATCTCAGAATACTCTTTAGGATCAGCAGGCTGATCCCCCCTCATTAGGGAATGAGGAGGGATAATCTCTGTGGAGATCCTCTTTCACAGTCTTTCATCCTAGCTCAGCCTGGGTGGGGAAGGACAGCTCAGTGCTATCATAGCTTTCCTGGTTTCCTGCGCTTTTTTCCATACTGTGCTGAATCGAAACCTAAACCTTTGAAAACATTTTGCAGATGGGAAATATATGAAGCATCAGGTTTTTGTTTTTGGTTTCAGTTACATCCTATTTCTTCATTCACTAGAAATGACCTCCATCATACTTTAGAAAATGCCATGGTAGTGTTTTTTGGCTTCAGACATATCACATTTTTATGGAAAGAGCTATTCTCAGCCCTTTGAGGCATCTCTAAGAAGACAGAATGATTCTGATAGCCTGACTTCTTGAATGTCCTTTCCCTTTTCCTTCAGAAATTCCTCTCTTGTCCATATGTCATTGAGCTAAGAAAGCATTTTGTCTCTGAAACCTTTTGTTGACTGAGCTAGAACAGAGTTGAAGTTCAAATGGAGTCATGAAGGCAGAGGGTCAGTTTTTCAGCTGATGAAACTTCACTTAATTTAACTGAGCTTTACATCAACTCATGAGGTGTCTCCACAAATCCATTTAAACTTTCTCTACCATATTTTGCTGATCTTTGCTTTCCCTGGGCATTTTGGCTTAATCTTCTAGATGCTTCCAGCTTTTACTAACATCAGGCGAGTTTAATATGCCAAGCCAAAAAGCCGACATTTTTCTCGGGGAGAAATCAAAACTGTGTTCTTGCAGAGCAGTCTGGGCTGGATTGAAGGTTTAAGCTAGAACTTGTACAGCACAACTTCATTTTGGGAAGACTACCAAATACAACAATATGCAAATTAAATAATGTGCATGAACTTACAAGCCGAAGGTATGAGCAATGTCCTGGAACACAATGTCAATGCACAGCGTGAGGTTAGCAAGTCACTGAAGGCTAGAACCAAAAAAGGAAAGTGTAGGAACCTTCAGTTCCACAACATGATTTCGAAAAAACCTTTTTCAGCATCTGACCAGCCTGGAGAAACCCACAACTGGTGACCATACAGTTCCTGAGCTGCCTAAGAGCTAAGCTTTTGAGCATGACCAGATGTGTCCCAGTTTTAAAAGGACTTGGTACCTCACTCTTGCCCAAGTGGGATCCACAGGCTAGGCCTCTATGGTGGGGGCTTGGTATGCTGTTCTCCAAGGATATCTGTGATCAGTCTGTGGACTGTGAAATCTCACTGAAACCCGTCAGATAACACAATGGGATGAATCCCTTTACCCTCTGTAGGCAGGTGGAGGGTATAGAGGGTGGAGGGTATAGAGGGTAGAGAGGAAATCAGAGAGTGCTTTGACATGGTGCTTTGACGTGAACCAAAGAGAAAGGCAATGTTTCTTCCTCTTCTTTCCATCTTCTACCCAATAGCTGTGGTTGCTAGCTCACACTGCTTGTGCATATTAGCTCCCACCACTGGAATATCCTCTCCTCAGGAGGCCAAACCTGAGGACAGGCTACCTGGGTAGGTGTTGTATCCACCCGAGTCATGTTTGCCAAAGTCAGTGCCTTGCCATGCTGCGAACAAAAAGAAAGCAGAGTTTTGCAGAAAGCCCTGTGCTGTGTCTGCATCAGAGGAGTGGCCATGGCCTGGGATTCCCCAGGATGAGTCCATGGCAGAGGGATTTCTGCACCCCGGGGAGCTTTAGGGCACTTGGCAGAGGATCTGCAGAATGTGAGTGTTTCTAGGTAACAGCTAAACAGAGCTGCTCGGAGCATTGGGATATAGGTAACCAATTTTTTCCCTAAATCCCCCATACTTGCGTTACTTCAATTCTCCTCTGGCCTTAGACCATAGCGACAGCCTTCAGCTCCAGAAGGGTTTTGATACCATTTTTTCCTTAAGAAGCACCGATTATACTTGGTGCTCCTCTTCCCAGAAAGAGCCCAATGGCTTTTACAGCCTCTATACGCAGCAATCACTCCCCTTTTGAAATGCAGCCATCCCTGGGGTGGAGTGTAGCCACCACTTAACAGCACACAACAGGAAGCAAATAGCGCTATATCTGATTGTAACTACCTGGGGAATGCAGGCAGGCAGAGTGAAGCTGAAATCTGGCCCGCGGCACCGAGGTTAGGAGTTTGTCTCTTGAGAAAGTTGCCGCCGATCTCTTAATGACTTCATGAAATTAGGGCACTGGGTTTGCATCTCCTACCCTTAACTTACGGCACCGAGTTCAATATTGACGCAGATGGAAGAGCGCCATCCCCTGAATCACGTCCTGTCACCGACTAAGCTATGGGACTGTCCTCTGATTACTAAGCAGACCTGACCCTGTTGAGCTCTGGAGTGCTCCCCAGGTTGTAGCCGGAGGCAGTGTGGCTGCAGGAATGGAGAAGGAGTGTATAAAGATACAGATAAGCAGAAGGAAAGCATGCACTTGTAATGGAAATGAGGGGTTATTAAGGTGCCATATAAAAATGCAAGAGACTTAGCAAAGATAACAGGAAAGTGCAATATATTTGTCAGGTCGCCTCATTCCTCTCTGGGTGGTTCTGGTAGCAGGAGACAAGCAGCTCGTTATAACTTGAAGAGACCTTCTGGAAAGTCATCTGGCAACAGGAGGTTAATGGAGACTAATACCTCATGGGGATGTTGACTTAAGAGCATTTTTAATCACTTTGCTTTTAGTGCAGCACAAGGTCACCAAAACTCTGGCTTCAGCTTTTTGGAAGCCTCCAAGTTTCCCTTAAGGCCTAGAGATGGATGGCTGGCATCTGAGGTATCCGTTTCTGTACCCTTTTAGAGAGGTTGTCTATCAGTGGAAAGGATGTTGAGATTTAAAGAGTACCTTCTGCAGTGCTTTACAGATACCACACAAGGAGATGCGTCCAAGTCACTTCTGGATATCGGGAGTGTAGTTTCCTAAGTGCTCGATCTGCAAAACTGGCAGCATGAACATCGCATACAGAGCATCTCTATCCAACCTATCTCAGCAGTAGAGACATCATGGAACGGCATGGCCAGGCAATACCAGAATGAGAATTCAGAGGCCAGAGAATGAGGATCTAGGGTATGAACTCCTGTTTTCACAGAGATTTCTCATGTAACTTTGGGCAGAACTTGCAGTCAGTCTAGGCCTCTACATTCTTATCCATATACCTGAAGAAAATCCTGCTTATCTGCCTAGGATTCTACAATGCTAAATCCCATGATGTCTTCAGAATTGTGGTGTTGAAGGTGTTGAAGAACAAGGGATCTGCAAGATGTGGAATGAGGAAAGCAAATGAATAACTACACAAATATTTATACTGTCTAGTATGAGAGCCATGGCCTTGTGGTTCTGCTGCTCAGACAGTGACTTATTTTCCGTGATTTTTTTTCTGAATGACTAACCCTAAATCATGTAGATGTTTCAGATATTAGGTAGAAAGAATAATGGTGAAACAGAAAAATGAACATTCTGATAGATTTTGGTCTTAAAAATCTAAAATCCTTTTCTTACTACCTTTGTACCGTAGTTCTGAGTGTAGTTCTCTCCTATATGACATATGGACTCTGGAGATTTCAATCTTAATTAAAAGACTTCAAGTATGGGAGATCCTGCTGTGCCCCTTCAGTTGGTAATCATGGCTCTGCTCACAGTTTTCTTCTCCCTGCACCTGTTTTTGGTGATTACTTCAGCTGATCATCGCCATCGTTTTCTAAAATGTGGTCCTTGGAGTGAAATACTGTGTTGGGGCCTCTGTGAGCTGGATGATGTATAAACATCATGAAAAAGGAAAGAATTGGTCTAGATTGTTTCTGGAAGGAAGCGAAGGAAAGAGTGAGAAGACAGCGTGAATCCTCAAACCTTAGCCATTCCTCTCAGCCTTCATTAGCATCTTTATTCTGAATAAATTATGCTACTCTTAGGCCTACAACAGAAAAAAATACTGCAGGGGGGTAACTGCAAGCCAGCAGAAAGACTGAAACAAGCAAACAGATGTGAAAAAAATTCTAAGAGGCAAGGAACTGGAAGCAAAGCTATTGCTTGAGGTTCTGGTGTAGGTGTACCTGCTGGCATGGCAATGATCTCACACTGGAGACTTGTCCTAATGACTTGTTTCCCTCCTGATTAATATGCTCAGGGTTCCTTCTTTCAGGTTAGAGATCGGGCAGGTTAGAGTGGGAGGAGAGCCTTGTCTAGAAGAAGACGATGAGGAGTCAGTGAAGTAGGCTTTGAGAAGCACAGTGATTCAAGCTATGTCCTTCCCTTGTGGAGAGGCTCACCCATAAACATCTCCATCATAAAAGCTAAGCCAGAAGGGTTTGAACAAAAGTCCAGCTTGCATCAGTCTGGATGGAAAAAAAGAGGATGTCAGGAGATATTAATACCAAATACTCCTGACCATGGATCAGGAGCTGAAGCACTGATGGATGTAAAAAAGTCAGTGCCCCTTTGTTGCATGGAATTGCACTAAAGATCAGACTGAAGGAAGATCTCAGCTCTGAAGGACACCTTTCAGAGGTACCTTGACCCAGATGCTCACTGTGATGCCCTGGTGAAGTGGGATTTTTTTAGGCACCCACTGACAAACTTGAGCTGCAGATATTTTCTGAATGGCAGAAGTGAAATCCAGCAGGGCTGGTGAGGCGGAAATCACAGGAACTGCAAAAACATATACAACAGTGGATATGGGTTACCCTAATGTGAATCATGATCCCAAAATTTGTGTGCAGGAGAAAAAATCCTGTCTGAAACCATTCAGCCTTGCTTGTCCCAGATATCAGGATAAAGAAGGTACTCTGGTCCCTCACCCCAGCTGACCTGTCTGCCAAACTTGCCAACAAGCAGGTCCCTCAGAAGTAAGAACCAAGGATTCAGGACATAGGAATGATGTTCTGACTTATGATGATCTCACTAGGCCAATTGCCTCAGAAAAACTTGACCAAGAATGAAACCAGGGGTCATATCTCAGCATGCAGGACATATTTCTCCCCAGGGAAGGGAGGAAGGATGAGGAGAAAAAATAGTTAAAGATTCTTTTTTATAATCAAAAAGAAGCAAATCATTTGCCAGTCAGAACTACTAAATATTGGCATTGCACCAGGTGAAGATGGAGAACAGCCCAGAACACTGTAGTAGACAGGGAACCCCTTGGCACATACCGACTCCCAGATCCATCCATGCCACAGAGACAGTGCCCAAGTGCTGCAGGGGAACAAGAGTCACTCCCATCGTAAAGGAGGGAAGAGGAGGAGGATCACAGAGGTGTCACAGCTGCTGCGAACCTGACATTGCTCGTGGGGAAAATACTGGGAGCGTTGGAAACAAAATATTGGCTCCTGTAGCCTCAGAGGCAGGCGAGCTTCAGTTTCACCACATTCCTCTCGATTGTAGCAAGAGAGGATCCCATCTCAGATAAACCAACTGAAAGGGTTTTACATAAACTGGCTGGCTCCGCTTCAACCTTTATCTCCACTCCAAAAGGTCCCTGTTTCCAGCGTTCTTACTTCCCCCCCAACCCAGTCTTACCAACCAAAACGCATTGGCCTCATGCAGCAGCATCTCCTATCCTGGTGCCAAAGGATCCTCGAAATCTTTGGGGTATCAATTTGGGGATCTTTGAGTAGGACTCACAGTTTATTTCTAAAGATGCATCTTCCACCCACTGGAGAGGGTGGAGAGGAGGGAGCTGTAGGCTTGAGTGTGTCAAACACAAAGGCTATAGAAAGAAGGAACCCTAAGTCATGTTTTTTTTGTGGAAGGGTAAATCATTACACTGATAACATTCCCAATGTCTACAGCATCTGCTATATTTATACTGACTATAAAATGCTTCCCAGAGTAAGAGCAGTAGGAAAAGAGCCTGAGCTTGTTAGAAACTTTCATTTTTTTATACTTAGTGTCCCTCCAAGTCCAAACACAAAATAGCTGAGTGCCGTGGCTCTGATTTTCTGCTCAGGCACAGCATCATCACTCTGGAAGGTGGCTAGTGAAGAGTGAGATGTCTCTGGGGACTTTAGTAGAGCTTTGGGAATTGTCAACAGACACTAAGCAAAAATACAGGCAACCTGCAACTTCACCTCAGCTTCTCTTTTTGCAAAAACACTCTAAATTCATGTTCCATGGAAAGCTCACAGATTCATTCAAGTGGGAATTGCAGTCTTTTCAGGCTTACAGTCCATCTACCTGACTGGCTCACATTACAAACTAGATGGTGCACTCTGTCCATAGAGGAGAGGGGAAGAAAGCTCA
>JAUBNY010001142.1:1306352-1410410 GCA_032275445.1 Crypturellus soui | reverse complement strand
ACAACCTCAGTTTTGAGTGTCCTTTCAGGCTAGAACCCTACAAAAGAGAGGGACCAAAGCGGGGACATTTCTCCTCACCCTATTGGGCATTGTGACTTATTACCCCAAGAGTGATGCTCACTCTTTCTGAGTGAGCCTTCCAGGAAACTATCACTTATATATGTGCTGTGCTATGTGGATAGGGCTATCTTCTTATCAGCACCTCCTCTAGGATGATAACTCATGCAGGTCTTGGCAGTAGCTCCAGGAGTTTCCAGAGCAGTTCTGCATTGCACAGAGATGTGCACAGAGCTCTGCAAGGCCCCATCAAACTCCTCTTTATTATCAGGGCCTAAATGTTTGCACAGGATGCCTTGAGTGTAGAAAGAGCACTGAATACATTCCTCTAAAATCCCCTTGCAAGACTGAAATCTCTGCATAGCTTTACAGACTATGACTTGAGTGGCTTGGAATCATGCAGTGGTGAAACTCCAATACCTGCAGCCCTGTCTCAGGTCCATCCCTTCATCTTTAGCAGTGTTTCCTAAGTGGATTTAAAAGTTTGAGGAAGCTACTTTGCAAAAACACTAAGCCCTAGCGGCTGCAGGTAACTGAAACTTTCAGGTCTAACCATGAAATGGGGTGGTGGAGGCTCTAAGGAAGAGGCAATGGTGGTGCTGGGGGAAATGTAGGACCTCCAAGCCAGGTTTTGGCGCAAATACACGGCAACAAGTGATGTCAGTGGGGAGAAACCCCCCAAACCCCAATGCTTGGCTCTGTGTGATGCCACAGTCTGCCCTTCTTCACCAAGAGCCTTGCCAACTCCATGCCCAGCTGATTCTGTGCTCTTTCTCATCAAAATCCAGCTCCAGGGTTTGTTTGACTTTTTTATCCTTCTAAAAATCAGGCCCGAAAATGCAAAGACTTATGCAAATGCAGAACATAATAACAAGAAGCTAACCACACTTTTGCATATCTTAAAGGAAAGGTTAGCTTTGGGTCCCATCTGTGTTTTGAATGAAGTTCTGATTGAGTTCTTGTTTCCTCTGAACCAACGTGCTAGTGTCAACACATCCCTGGGAAGATGAAAGACTCTGAAAAGACATTTGATCAGATTAGCTGTGATTCAGATCATCGGAGGGAAATTATTAAGTGGGCAATTCCTGCCAGGGAACATGAAGGCGATACAGATAAGAGGGAATGCTAAATTGAAGGAGGTCGGATTAGCATGGCTTGTAAAATCCTGAAGGCCAAGTTCCCCAAAAACATTTGAACTGTGGGTTTTTTTTGTTTGTTTGTTTTTCTTTTGTTGCTGTTCTTGTTGGTTGCTTCTTGCTCTTGTTGCAAGGAGCAGCCACTCTGCAAACTCCGGCAGGGCACTGGCTCTTCCAAGTGTTCGAGGCCTCCAGAACAGGTAGAGCCAGATTGTCCGACGCCGGAGCAGGCTGGGAGTCTTGCTTGGAGGGGGGCCTGCTGCTTTCGCTAATTAGCTACTGTCAAAATAACCTCGGGTGATCGCAGGTAACCGGACCCCCAAGATAGGCAAATCAGGAGGGACCGTCTGGTATCAGCAACCCAAGTCTGATACCTCCAAAGCAAACATCCCTCTATCGCGCTCTGCATCACTCTATCTCTCTGTCTATCTAATCATTGCCATGTACGTCTCCTTACCTACCCTACTTAGTGCAAGAACATTTTATCTGTCTTTTTTTGCTGGTTTGGTCATGTGTAAAATGCTCTCCACCTGACCCCCGCCTCCCTCCCTTAAATGCCTTATTCTGAATATTGCATCCCAAAACGGCCTAGCTCTTTTAGCTCGCCGGACTTCCCGGAGCTATCCCGATCCCTGTTCTCCCTGATGGCCTGATGTCCCTGGAAGGATTCAGACAAAAGGAAGCTGTGTGCCAATTGGAGGTTATTAGCCGGGATACAGCGCGCTCATTGTGGCAGCCCCAATTCCTTAATGAAAGGGGAAGGCAGAAAAGGAGCAGGGAAGGATTCCGGCAAAATTCTCCGAGGCACTTTCCAGAGGCGAGCAGGTTAAAGGATCATCAGGGTCCTTTCTGCCCATTATGAAAAAAAATAATAAATTAAAATAAAAAGGCACGGGAAAGAAAAATGCCAGTGCCAAAGTCTGCTATGCAAAACAGCCCCAGCGGTCAATAGGATAGGGGGAAGAAAAAAAAAAAATGTATTCTGTTATCAGAAGCAACATGGTTGAACAAAAGGATTGCCTTCGCCCACCTGAGAAAGGAATGCGAGGCTCCATTTCGCTGCTCTGATCGTATTTGACAGCCCCCCTCGAGACTGCCTGGTTGGTATGGCAAATCGTCCTTATTACCTGCTGGGGTGAATGAATCCCTCTTTGTGCTGGCACTGTCACGCTGCATTAGGTTGACAATGGCCTGAGATATTTTATATGAAATTTGCCCTCACTTGTGATTAGCCAGCACCAACTAAGTCATAGCAACCTAGAACTATGCATTGGCCGGGCCCCGTTGTCGGCCGAAAGGGAAATCCCTATTCAAATGGTTTAATAAAACAATCTAAAGGGCGTGTGAATCGTGAAAAGCATTTTCACTTTTCTCTTTAGCTTAATCTCATGGTCGCTGGGATATTGTGCTCTGAGCAGACCCCAGCAGGGTGTGGGCTAAGGTCCCCCATCAACTTCTTTTACAGCCTCCTTTTCTGCGAGTTAATGATATACCGGTGTGATTGCCTCCCGCAGCAAGAAGAAACACGCATTTGATGAAAAGGATGGACCTCCTAACACATCCTAAATGGCAACAATTTCTCATCCAAAGGTCACAGGTCATAACCTGGATTTTGAATCACCACCCAGATCTTTTTCAAAGCTCTGCTAAAGCCGGGATATTCTGCAAGGCCGTTTTACACACACACAGACACATACACCAAGTTTTCTCCAGTTTCCCGCTCCACTTGAGGCCTGAGTCTAGTGTTTGGAAGCAATTGCATTTTCCCCTTGTTTTTTAGAGTACAATTCACTGCCTTTCATGTTCCCTCCACACTCGTCTCCCTCTGGAGCTAGGTTGCAACACAGTTTGGCAGCACGAAGATGCGCATTCTCCTACAAGGGGCATCTACTGCTAAGGGGTGCAAATAAGATCCCAAATCATCCAAAAACTGCTCCCAGCCCTGGAGACCATCTCCAGAGAAGTTAAAAGAGCCTCAAAGCTTGTCGCGTGTTAGCAGAGTGCAGGTGTGAGGAAGCTCCCCTATTTCAGACCGCTCAAGCTGCAAAGTTTCCCATGCACGACTATCCGCAGAGCTGGATACAGACATGGGGAGAGGAAAGGTGAAGGGTAGAGCTCCCCTTTGGGAAGTTTGCTCCTTTCTCATGCATGGAAGCAAAGGATGACAGCAGGTGGAGGACTGCCCAATTCAAAGCTGCATACTCTTTACAGCATTCACCTAAGCAGAGAAATGCTCGGAGTTTGCAAAGTGAGGATGGAAATCCCCAGGGAAACAAGCTCCCTCCCGAACCTCCTGCAACCCAGCTTCCCAGCTGAGAGCTTGGAAGTTCAAGGAAGCAAAACACGACTGGGAAAACAGCTCAGGAACTTAATTTTCCTTCTTCTTTTCTTTCCTCTTCTCTATTTCGCTCTGCTAATCCACCACAAAACCTTACTGTGATGATTATATCTCAATATTCTTCCTGTTTTTTCCCACCACTGCTCAACAAGCAAAGAGAGGCTGCAAGGAACATGCACAATAAAAGCAACCCTGATCCCTCTTGGTTTTCCAAATGCCCGTTTGCCCTCTGGAAGGGTGTTCACATGAGCATTGCAGCTGTGGTATGTTTCAACTGCAGTTCTCCACGTAATTGTAAGCTATCTGGGGCAAGGAGTGATTTGGTTATTATGTGCTTGTACAGTACTTAGCACAATGGAGCTCTGATCTCTGCTTGGGGCCTCAGAGTCTACTGTAATACAAATAATTAACCATAATAGAGCTGGGCAAATATCTTAATAAAACCATAGAATCAATTTGAGGCAATTAAGCAATTTTTCTGCTTGCAAAAGTTTTCGCTTTACAGGCACGATTTGGAAAAGGGAGTGGATTTTGGGTGCTGGAGGAGTTGCAAGAGAACTGTTCACCCTTCTGGAGTAGATTTTTTTTTTTGTGGTAGGTTTCAGTTTCACCTGGTTGAGAAGGCAGAAGAGTTTATGCAACTCCCAGAGCACAAAAAGCTGTTTTATAAATAGTTCTTGAGAGGAAGCGCAGTTTGGAGGCTATATCTAAGGTTCCTGAGGAATAAGAGGCTCAGCTCTGGGCAGGATTAAGCAGCACAGCTTTGGAGCAGCTCATGTGCTCTGCCCCTGCCTCACTTGCCCACCTGTGAAATTGAGAGCAATCATCCTTTTTTCCTGCCGTCTGATCCCAAATATTCAAGGATGCAGCCAGCTGATGAAGCAAGGGGGACTGCAATCCTACTTAGAGAGAAATAAGAAATTTGAAAAGGACCGGACATGGACTGAATGATTTACAAGCAATTATGTGTCAAGAGATAAGCTTTGGATGACAGATATTCTGATTACAGTTGAAGCTCTTGTATAATTTGCAAACCGAAAAGGGAACTAAATATACTGAGCACTTGTCTAACGTTATACTCAGCTGTGTCTTACCCATCATAAAATGGGTAGGGCGTATGAGGACGCTGCCAGATGGAGCATATCTTCTAGATACAGGCAACCTATCAGCCCAACCAACCAAAAGAGTAACCACGAGACATGCAATATAATGCCCTTTATGGAGGAGAAAGCTATGCCCTGCCAGGGATAAACAATCTCCATAAACAAACCTGGGAGCTAAGTGGGTGCAAATCTCAACTTTTGCAGTGCATAATTCTTACAATCAAGCCATTGCAGGAACTCTTATGACCAATGGTCATGTTTTAAGAGACATTCCCTTAAATCTTTCAGTCTTAGGAGGCAAAATGGGAATAGCAGCATGAGCAACCACAAAGAGTTAGCCCATTATCCTACTGGACTAAAAATGTGTCTTCTGTTTGATTTTAGAGGCTTAGTAAAAGCATGCCTGGTTAGTGCTTAGTGAGGAGACCTGAGATCTGTTGCCTTAAAGACAAGGCAAAGCGCTTGAGTTCTTGGTGAATGTAAAACTGCAAAAAACTTGATGAATGGAAATATTTCCTTCATCTTCACCTTCACATTATAGAGAGGAGTTAAGTAATAATAGTAATAAACACAACTTGAATCTAACTGTGATATAAAACACTAAAGGAAACTATTTTGGATTACAGAGGTGAAATGAAATTACACTCAATATTTACCCAAATAATTGTTTTTATATTAGTAAAGTATCAAAATCTTCTTCTTTTCTTCTGAACTCTAAAAATCACTCCACTATTCACAAAACAGACCGGTTTTCTTTTTGTTTACCTTTCTTCCACTGCTGTGGATGGTCTGTTGGTTGTGGATGACTGTCCAGCTGTATTCCTGTGTGCACAACACTGATGAGGGCGACACACATGTCACCTCATGATGCAGACAAGTACCACATACTCCTAGTGATGGGACAAGGAACCATCTTTCAACCTGGTTTAGGAGAATTGTCTCAGTTTTGATACCCATCAAGAAGCTCTCAGACATGACAATTTCTGTTCTTCACTGAGCCATGCCGATCTCTGAACCAGTGATCCCCAAAACAATTTCAAGATTGTGGATTGATGTCGGTGCTATCAAGCCTTGATCCTCTACTATATGATCCTTTCTGCAGTCAGAACTACAGCGCAGCAATTGCAATGTAAGAGAGTTTGACCTCAAAATAGAACTGCTGCAGAAGCAAAAGATACCAAACGCCTCCAGACAGCTCTTTCTCAACCAGTCATCATTTGTATTCATAAAATGAGCCAGTTTCATTAATTTTGTGCTTAGCATATTTTGCCCAGAATTCTTGCATTCACATAACACCCACCTACTTAATTACAGAGATGCAGTTTTCTTGCCCAGCTCCGTGTCATGCACTTGTCAGCTACTGTCATATGTGGGCCAACTATGGAGGCTCCCTCCTATGGAGAAAATCTCTTCCACTCTTATCTACACATGGCTTTCATCCTCCAAGGCAAGGAAAATGACGGGCACACAGAATGTGAAAAACTTCCAGTTAGTGATTAAAGCCCCTCTGATGGGAGGATGGGAGCAGTGAACCAGTGAAAGAAGAGGTTCTGTGGATTTGGATTCGTAGGAGGGATGTGGAGTTCCAGGTTCTATCTCTGTCCCTGTGTTGATCTATATTAACCTGTTGTAAGCCAGATGGTAACATTTGCTTTGATGAAGCCTTTCCTTCCTCGGACTGTATGCCATTAGGGTATTTTTGCTTCTTCTACTTGGTTTTGTGAAGCTGTTCCAGAACCTCACCACTCCAAGAGCAAAAAATCTTAAACCTGCCAGCCTGCACTTCTCATTCTTGCTGTTTTTAATTGACTAAATGAGTTCTTGCTCTTATGTCAGCCCTACCTTCGTATTTGACAACTGGACACATTGTTATGCTTGACTTTATACCCTAAATGCCGGTGTAGTTCTGCTTCAAGTTGTTAAACAGCATCCACACCCCACAGCTATGGGTGTGTGTTCTCCAGTTTTGGTGGGAACCATGCGTGACTCCTTATCCAACACATTAACTTGGAGTGGAGGAGAAGGGTGATGACCTGTTCTGCATACACTGCCGTCAGTGACTTTAGTGAGAGTGGTAAGTGTTCCCCAAGCTGCTGGAGGAATCCAGTAGCTCGAGTTTAGTAACAGTCCACATCGCTTTCATCCCTGCCTGTCTTAGACCAAAAAAATCGAATTCATGCATTTGGTGATCCCCTGGGATGGAAGTTGTTAAGGATTCCTCTCTTGCTATTAAATGTAAGCTCCCATGGCTATAACACTACTGCTGCCCTGTGTAATGAGTGGCGGTAGATGATAACGGAAGTGCAAAATAAAACAAAGGTAAGGTAAGAATGTATTTTAGCCATCAGCAGAGCAACATTGGGCCTGACTCTCCTGTTGGCCTGGTATAAATCAGAAAATTCCTATCTGGTTCAGTGGAAATGGCAGAATAATTAAACCATCATTATTAGGGATGCATCTGGGTGTAGGCATATTTTTTTAAACATACGCAAAAAAAAAATTACACTGGGAGACACTGCACTAACCCCCACACAAGCTCAGCCCCTGCTCCAGAAAACACTTCAAATCACAAAAAATCAGCCATGGACCTTGCACCCCTCTGCCCAAGGCAGAATCCACTCTGCCTAAACTATCCCTGACAGATGTTTGTCTAACCTGTTCTTGAAAACCTCCCAGGTTGGTGCTTCCACCCCTTCCCCGGGCAATCTATTCGCATGCTTCACTACCCTTACCGTTAGCCCGTTCTTCATAAGGTCTAACCAAATTCCCTGGCTGCAGTTTATGAGTCTATGGCTTCTTGCCCAGTGGACACAGAGAAAACCTTGCCCAATTCACCTGGGCAAAGCAAAGAAGGAAGTGGAAAGGAAAGAAAGACAGGAGAACCAAATAACACTGTGAAGATACCCAGCAGATCAGAGCTGGGAATCAAGTTCAGGTCCCTTAATTCGATGTCCTGTGTCTGAGCCCCTGCATAAGCAAGACATCCCTTACCTTATCAATCCAAATGGGGATCCCTCCTTTGTCCCGGCCTTTTCTTACATTCTCTCTTTTCCCTGGTTTTCCATCTCTCATGGCAATTTCCTTTGCCTTTCAGCCTCTCACATGTGCCAGTGGATGGAGAGGGTGTTGTAACACACACAGCCTTAGACTGATTCATCCTTCTGCTTATACATGACTAATACTCATGCTGTTTGTCTAAGTATTTCGATTGATGTGCATTTAATATGTAAAAATTTAATTAAAGTGTTATTCATAAAAAAAATCATGGCCAATTTAATTTTTTTTTAAATACCCCAGGGGAATATTTAAATTAGGGAGTAAATGCCAGAAAAAAACTGTCAGATTTTGCCCCTCCCCCACATCTCTAATCAAAGCAGCATGTTTGGATATTATAAATAAAAAGCCACCAAAACCACAACAATATTTACAGGCATTTGCTCTGCAGGTGCAGAGATCAATCCTGAGAGAAGCTGAGAACTTCCAACCCTTGATAGAAACCAGTGGAAGTTGCTCTATGTCTCTGAGGAGAAGCCAACTGCGTACCTAGAGCCAGGTTCTTACCTAGTGGATCTGTGCTAATGCTCTGACAGGAGATTTTGCTGAATCTTTCTAATCAGCTTGGTCCTGCAACCTTTAATCATGCAAATAGCTCACTTCGTCAGTGCAGTTCCAGACTTGCCAGCAAAAGACTTGCAGGACTGAGTATGGAAACAGTGGGATTTGTGTTGCAGAAGGAAGTTTCTGATCATTATGGGCCTAAATATGCATCTTCCTAAATGGGTGTTTGTTCAGTGTTACCTGGGAGGGTTAAAAATTCTGGGGTTTCACACAACACATTTCATTAATGGACAATCTGATTCAAGAACTTAATGGATGCTGTAGTATTTCCTGCTCCCTGATGGGCAGCAACTGCCAAAATAAAGGAGGCACGTGGAAATAGTGATCAAAAAAGACGTGCAAATGTTATCTAGGCTTTGTTTCTGCTGAGAGGACCAGCTTGGTTTGGGTCTTGGGAAAAGTTGAGATCAAATGATCCAGTCTTTAGTTTGGCATCACCCAGATATGATTCACAACCTGGGTCAGAAAATCTGGTCTCCAGTAATTTCAGGTAACTATGTAATAGTGGTTTAATTCAAGTTTAATTTAAGTCTGCCCAGAGCAACCCTCCACAGAGCAACCCTCCACAGCAAAGCGGGGTGTGTTGCACCTAGTAGGTTGTATAAGAGTGAGGACACAGAAGCGTTGTGTGCCTCAGAAGAGGGTGCTGCACCAGTAACTGTGGATGGTGATGTTCCTACCCCTTTCTAGCCCCTTCTGTGTACCACAAGCCACAAAACACTTCCCCCTGCTACCTAAAAAAGTAAAGACTTCCAGTGTGGAGCACTCAAGAGAAGCAATGACTGAACTGTTCAGTCACTCACATCTCAAGCAAACACCTTCACTCCGAGCCTACAGCTGTGGGGATGGCATCCGTCCACAGGTTTTTCTCTTGGAAGTCTTGCAAGGTCTCCTTATCATTCCAGTGCCGGCCCTCAAAAGCTGCAGCAAAAAAATCTAAAACTGGAAACGTATTTCCAAAGCAAGGCCAATGGAAATGTGGTGTGTCACTACATTTAAGGAGGGGCCTCAAACTCCCTAGCTGGAGGCTGTCGATGACTCATGAGATTTGTTCTTTGAGGAGATCCTCAAGCCCATTTAACCTGTGTCTTTAAGGAGTTTTTATCAAGTCATTGCAAAGCCTCAGTCATTTATATCTTCAGGGAGAGATAGTAGGGTACCTGAAGAATGTGCTGGTACGTGATTTACCTTCACGGAGGAACAGCTTGGCACTTCACATGTTGGAGCTGCTATATATGCTAATATGCTAACACAGGCTTCATCTTGAAGTCTTAAAGAGGGATTACAGCAGATGAGTCCTCCGAACAGCAATAAAGATAAATCTGGCTGCTCCTTGCAGGTTGTTAAAGGGGGATTTCCTGGTGGGTGGGTCTCCTCAATGGGGTATTATTGTATCCCTAGCAGGGCAGGAAGGAATGGATTAAGGAATGGGCAATGGGCTATGGGGTCTTTGCATTTGTGCACAATGGATATAAGGTGGGGAGGGTGGTAAGCTGTCAGTGGGCTATATGAAACCAGGCTTGATTCCTGGTTTATGACTGACCACACTGTTGCGCCTTAGCTAAGCATTACTCTTTAGAAATCAAGCATGGCTTCTATGCTGGATCGGTCACCAGTGACCAGGGCTTAGCTGATGGTGCTGGTTAGGCCAGTTAGTGCTGGTACCCAATATACCCTGCCCTATATTATCCTGCAATGGAGCAAGGCCAGTGCCAGAAAGAATTGTTATTCCCTGCATGTAAATTACTCTCTGGTCTTCTCTTTCTCTTGGTTTTGTTGAGCATGTGCTATTTTTTCTGATATGTTTCTTAGTTGTGGTGAAGATTTTGGTATGCTCTTCTTCTAGACTGCATTTTTGGCCTTCTAGTCTGGCTTAGGCATTACAGCCTTCATCAGCATTGGTGCTAATTGAGGGGTGGGAGGAAGTTTCACGCGGGAGGACAGGAATCAAATAGAACTGAGACTTTGCCATGGATATGTGGTCTCCTCCAGAGAGGAGAGTATCTGGGGAGAAGTCATGGCTATTTTTCAAATCTCTGGGCTTGGATCTGCCCTTATTTTAATGAAAACTGCAGCATAACAGTTTTTGAAGGCCCAAATCCTGTTTAATAATGCATTTCATTTACAAAAATCAAAGTACCCACGATCTACAGATTCTCAGTGCCAAGCACAGAAATGAGGAGCTCTTGGAAAATAAGCCCAACACATAGAAGACACATTCTTCACCGAGGCTGGTTAACCTCAGTTAACCAGCCTCGGTGAAGTTGGGTTAAAACAGCATTTAGGGCAAGGAAATTTGGTATTAGTTTGGATGAGTAACTTAAGTTCAAGGCAGGTTCAAGGCACTTCTTCATCCCTGTATTTAGCGATAAGGCTATGTTGCATGGGGGCTAGAAAGTCCAGAATTGTTATTGCTCTGAGATGCAGCTTGCTTGCCTGGTCGAGTAAACAACAGAGCATGGTGGTTCCATGAGAGCCACCTTCATCATCCAAGGTACACGGGTACCCTTGCCATATGCAGTTTATAGAGCCAAGAAGACCAATTATCTTTCACTGAATTGTACCAAACTGTCTCAACACAAGCAGGGTCAAGCTTAACTCTTCTGCAATTTTAAGTCAGGTTGCCTGTTGCCCAGTCTGAATTAAGGACACCCTTCTTGGCAGTGTAAATGGAACCAAAGCGAAAGCCTAAACATCAGCAGGTGTAACCATACCGAGAAATGGGGCAGGCATTAACAAACTAGCAGTCAGCCACACATGTCTCAAAAATCAGAAGACTCAGGCCTAGGAAGGCAAGCCTCAGACATTTTCAGCCATTGGTCAAACAAGTTAGTGGTCAGGCCCATAAAACAGGTAAATTAATATGTACAGTTAATATTTTCAAGTGCTTGACACAGTGACCTCACTGAGTTGCAACAGTGATGATTACAGACACTTTTCCAATGTTACTAATATGTATTTTTTGCTGCTTTGCAGACTCTCAGTTAATATTGTTTAGTAGCCAGCACAGGCATATGAGGCTTGTCCCAGAGTTGTAATGGTGACCATGGCTGTTTGAGACCGTATCATCTGTTTCTAAAATATCTATTTGGAAAGTCACATTAAGCCTGGGATATGTTTGGATTCCTTAATTCACTATCCCTTCTTTGGAAACCATGGACCTTATGTTAGGTTAATTTAAAGATTTCAGGGCTAAAAGTTAGGGCCTAAAGTAGCTCTAACGTGAATAGTTAAAAAATGTATGAATGATTGATGGAAAGGAACTTTCTGAAAGTTAACAGTTGGCTTGGGTTGAAAGTGGGAGACTTTAAAGGAAGTTTTTAACTATTTCATTTGATTATTAGTTCTTGATATCTTAGGACAAACTTTGGAAATATGGAACTGAAAAGCAAAATGGTGCCTTTCTGTTGACTACGAAGTTCAATAGCCACAGCATCCATTTGCCCTCTTCTGAACCAAAGCAAGAAGGGGGAATCACATTGTGTTGCTCAATGGATATATGAAGTATTTTCCAAGAGGACATCTGCAGCCTCTTCAGTTCTTTTCTGGTCAATGGCATCAGTGTCATTGGATTAATGACATAATATAGGGATATGTTTGGATCAGGGGTGTTATACAGAGAATTTAGTAAAACCTTATTATTTGCCAGTGTTGCCTTCAGGAACTCAACACATCATCTCTGATGTGTCCAGAAAAAAAGTGATGTACATTGTCACTCCTGATTGATTGAGAAGACAGTGCTCAGAAGAGTTGATCGTGCATAATATTCTTCATTTTAGATGCTGGACACAAATGCTACTTTTATTATGAAGCTTGCTGGAGTCTTGCTGTACTGGATGCTTGCTGGAAGTCTACCAGAGCCTGATCATGCTCCACAGAGCTCTTATCTATCGCTTATTAAGTATACTTACATATACATATGCAAACTCAGCTGTCTCAGAAGCTACATCAAAATGCAGTTAGCAAAGCTGGTAGAAAAGGTTGCATGAACACAAACACCTTTCCTCCCCCAGAAGCCAACATCACTAGAACACTTTGCCACCTTTTATTTATTCTCTAAAGAGAGAAGTTTAGTTTCCTGTTGGAGTCTTTTCATGATGGGATTCAATGTATTCTCAAGGGAGAGGATGAATCATGGATTTAGGGTTTATATGTCACAACCCTCATTCTACAGAGCTGGAAGGCTGCTTTATTAATTTAGGAAGTCCTCAGGAGAACATTTCTAATACTTCACCCTCAGCAAATCCATGCATAGACAGCTTGTCAGGATGAAGGAGTCATTTTGAGACTAGAAAATGAGGTCTAGAAAATCAAATTTCTATTTTATGTGAAATTTGGATTGTTTTTATTGAGTTGATAATCAGACAGAAAATATGAGATTCTGGTTTTTTTCATGTTATAAAAGGCTGAATATATATATCGGGCTATTGAAGCATATTTTTTTACAAAATAAAAATAGTCTATCTCAATAATATCAAGAGTTCGATATTCTATAAAATATTAAAGATGCAGTAATGTGCTTCTTCAATAGCTTAATTACTTGCTATTTTGATATCACATTCCAGATGAAAAGAAATAAAATGTGTCTGAAGAAAATCTTTTTTCTTGAATTCAGAAGAAACTCTTTGAAACATATATATAAAAAAAAAAGACAAGAAAGAGAAAGCATTTTTAAAATCATGTCTTGCACATTTTTCTCTTGAAATTGAGGGGTCATGGAAAACATCCCCGATTTGATGCAGCTGCCTTTTCTGATGGCAAATTGGCCTGGAAAAATAAATAAATAAATGCCTTTTTTTTTCCTGACAAGATATAATATCTCATAGGCTGGATCCTGTCTGCCTAGCCTAAGGGGTCTCTGACTTTTTTATGGCTCCGGGTGAACAGAAACATCTTCTTGTACCCTCCCCACCCATTTGCACTCCCACAACAACCCTGTGGCAACAGTTTCTCTGGGAAAGTAGCATGATTAGGAAAGGATAAACCATAATTATTAGCTATCATTTAATGTGATTTAGCACCTGGAAATAAAGGAGAGGAAACTATGCCAGATGCTTAGTCAACAAACTGAAGCCTATCAGGAAGTATTCCATGAAGCAGTAGTGCCTCGTTGATCAAACTTGAGAGCAATAGTTATAAATAGGCCAATAAAACTACTTAAATTATGTTGCAAGGGCTGCAGGGCCCCACCTATGACCTACTTTGGTACCACTGTCTTTGAAGTATCCAGTTATCTCTTTGGTGAGCTCCATGGGAAATGGAGATAAAGAAGGAAGAGGATTTGGTCCACTGTCTTTGCCAATGCCAACAGTAGAGCCAGAACCAGAATTGCTGCCTTGCACCCTGTCACTGGCCTCGGCTTGGTTTGGAGAAGTCAGCCAAATAGCCATTGTTCATTCTGTTTTTCATTCTGTTTTTCTTTTCCAGGAAAGGTGGGATGATCTGAGAAGAAATAAAAAGCAGAATTCCTCCACTCATTACCTAGACCTATTGCTGATTGCTCACCTCAAGCCCTGTGCATGGCTTTCTGCTTCCCAAAGGGTGGGTGAGCACTCTGGCTTTCTGCCTGCACATCTTCTGTATCCACATCTCCAGAGCTTCCTTGAAGTTCCACCATGCCTTATTCTACTTCCTAAAAGAGTACAGCAACCAACATTGACCCTGATGAAAGCCTGCAGGAAGCTGCTACTGTTCTTATGAGCCAGTGCTTTTGCCTGGCCATACAGTAGCAACAGCACATCTGGGCAAAGCCATCCCCTGTGGACTGGTTCCCTCTTAGGAGATCTGCTAACCACTTTCGAGAAGTGTCTCAGTGATCAAAGGGAGCACGTTGAACTTGAGTGAGAAAAGGTGGGAGAACACCTCCCTATTGAATATCTTGGGGCCCATTTCCATGCCCACACAGTTTGCAGCTACTTTGCCTTCACCCATCTCTAGCTATTTGTCAAGCAAACGTCTCTTCTGTTCAACATATCTGCCTACTCTGGCTTGGTGGAAGTCCCTGCCTGTTTCTGCTGGGCGCTCCCTCCTGCAAATCACTCTGATTCTGACTTCAGTTCTCCCAAGACCTTGGAGCCCCCCGCAAAAGTCTGCTTTCCTCTTCCAATCTTGATTTGCCTTCGCTGTTCGCAACCTATTTGTGCAGTACCCAATGCAGCAGGGCCCTAGTCCCTCTCATGAGCACAGCATTCACATGCATGATAGAAACCCAAACACAAAGCCATAACAATCCTTTTTAACCATTCCCTTTCCCTGATTGTTGGCCTCCATTTGTTAATCCTGTGGATCTTCCTAGATGACAAGGGAGTCTTTCTTTTAAAGGATGTGCTCCCAGAAAAGATGGGGCCTAGCGAGCAGGGAAAGAGACAAGTTAATCTTCCCCTGCAGCCTATATTTGCAGGGAGCAACCCACTGCCTCAGCCAAAAAGTGCCTTGTCTGTCTCCACAGTTCAGTCCCTCATAGCAGCTGCTTGCCTTGTACCTTTTTTTTTTTTTTTTTTTTTTACCAAGAAGGGGTTTGCAATATGAGACACAAGTTGTGGCTGTCACCACTGTGCTCCAAGAAACCCCACCAGGGAAGTGTCACATCCATTCCTCTACCACGCAGGGGCAGAAAGAGCCATGAAGGGAAGTTCTAGCCTCTCTGTTTTTTTTCTGTTTTTTTTTTTTTTTTTCCTTTTCTCTTGCAGTCACTTTCTGGCCCTGCGTCTATTCACCACTGCCAGCTCACAATACATCTCCCGGGCAAGAAGAGCCAGATGCGTAGATTTGGATCCCTGGGCATCTTTTGGGAAGTTTTGGCCATTTTGTACATACGAGCATGGGCAGATGCAGGGCTAGCACCGCAGGTGGATAACAGCCCGTTTTACCCCATCTTGGTCTCCATCACAGTCTGCCACCTCCCCTTCCCCCAGCGCCTGCCCGTCGCTGTTGAAGAGGGATGTGTCCAAGCCGCCTGCGTCCCCTCTTCCCTCCCTGGCTCTGGTCCATGCGTGTGTGTTTGTGCAGCCTCTTATGTGCAGCGGGCCCATTTGGGGCTGGGATTCTCCCAGGACAAAGGGATGCTAATCAGCTCCCTCTACTGTTCCCTTTTGTCTAGGACTAGCTCCCACGCTTGGACTTGGCACTCTGGGATGCGGCAGAGGGAGCTCCTTGTTACAACCAGCCTTAGCCCAGTTGGGGAATGTAATGTACCCAGCAGGGAAAGGAGGAGGAGCAGGGGGGGAAGGAAATAAATCTATAACCCCGTGCAGCTCGCTGCCTGCCAGCCCGTTGCATTGTGCAGGCGGCACGAAGCAGAAGTTTCCAACGCCTCTCGCTGCCTTTCGCCTTTCTAGTGCAGGGCTGTCCCTCTCCCCTCCCTGATCCCCCATCTAATGGTTTAGAAGCCAGAAAAAAATCCCCATGCCAGAGCTGGCAGCTGGAGGTTAGTGCAGCAGAAGGCAGATGAAGCACAGGGAGCAAACAGGACTGTCTACCAGCTTGGCTGACATTTTTCCTTTTTGCCATCACTGCTTTCCCCAATTTGCAGCCTGCGCCTGGGGGTTAGTTACAGAAGAGGCTGTTTACACGGGCTGTCTCATCTCCAGGGGAATTCACGGATGCACAAGAGCCAGGTCTTCCCAAGCTCACTTTGCAGGTGATAAGGTCTAGACTTGCTAGGAAATACAGCCTCATCCTTGCCCACCAAGCACAGGCCAAAGGCAGCTTTCTTGCCAACACATCTAGTCATTTGGGTGGTGCTGCACTGAGCCAAATGCAGCCAGATGTGATGCTAATTGTATTCTTCTGAGAGCTGCTGGGCAGCCTGCCCTACCATCCTACCCCAAAAAGCTGTCTCCGCTTGTCCTTGAACACCACTGAAGTCGCAAGAGACCAAACTGATCTCTTTTGATGGTCACCTGACCCTGGAACAGCCCTGGCAATAAAAGGAGGGAGTTCTTCTACTATCTCGTTGGCATGTCTCTCCCAGAGGCTGACAGACGGACACATTGTCACATTCCTCAGCATTTTGTCTTCTGATATTGAAACTTTGCTCTTTCCAAGGCTCAGGGGAAGCAGCTAATCTCCCAGGACTGATGTGTGGTAGGAACCAGAGATGCAGCTGTAGCTCATATCATCCTCTAAAAGCTGCATTTCCTCTCCACTGCTTCTGTCTGTACTGAGCTAGCTAAGGAAAAGACACTTCAGAAATGCTGTAACCGTGAATATGGGCTGCCCTGAACCTCTGGACTGGAGCACAGACTCAGGCAATGTGGTAATATACATGTACTTATTATTGTCTCCCTTCCTGGAGTAATCCTCAGCTCCAAGCTTAATTTACACTGATACGAAACATAACTGATGGTTCTATTTTGAGCCAAGAGCTGCCAGTCTTTTTCTCAGCAGCACTGGCAAGTCTCTGGCCTACTGTATTTATGCGTCTTGATGGCTGAGTGGAGCTTGCATAGTCACATTTTCAATCCTGATCCTTCCAGTTTCCTTCCCCATAGTTACAGGGTAGAGTTTGTAGATCTCCGTTGTTGATACCAGGGCAGCTGCCCAAATTGCCATTAGCGGAGAGGTAGATGGGGTGTGGTTAGAAATCAGATCCTCTTGGGAAGAGTTTCATGAGAGAGCAGAGTACCTCCTACATGTAACTAACCTCCTGGATGGATCAGTATCTTGTGGCTTTCTGCTCATGCCTTACTTTATTGCAGAAGTGGAGAAGTCAGATCTAGAGCAGAGAAAGAGGGGAAAGCTTTTGGCATAGAGACAACTGAGATGCCAGAATGCCATCAGGAAAATATGATGAGATCTACTAAACATCTTAATTTTAAATCATGCAAGACATTTTGAGATGGGGTTGTGCCTGAAATAGTAAGGGGCTGACTGTATTCAGGGGTCCAGGAGATCCTTTTCAGTGCCATGTTCTTATGTTCCTAAAATGGCCTCTCCAATAAAGGAAAGATGTCAGAACTACTTTTGAACAGGAGAGATACTAGGGTAGAAAGTATTTGCCCCTAAATCAGGCCTCTAAGAAGTATACGTTGAAGTCTGAGCCTGTAGCCCTAGGCTCCCTGTATAGTCAATGGAGAGAAATAAACATCTTGGTATGATTCATGTTATCCTGAGATAGGTGTCTGAGATAGGTCAGATGAATTGCTCCCTGGAGATGCCGATTGCTCTCCACTGACTACAAAGGGAGCCTGGGGTGACTAGCTCAAACTTTGACATTTAGCTTTGGGTAGATGAGATCAGCCCTATCTGAGAGTCTGTGGAGCAGAACTGTTACAACACAGCAAGAAAAAAAATATGGAAGAGACTTGTGTCTCCCAGTTATTATAACTAATATCTCCCAGTTATTATAACTGAATTTTAAATCCTTGCTCTGTACCTGTTCAAGGGAACCAAGGGAAAAGCTCATGTGGATTTCACTAGGCACAAGATGGCTTTCTCGTCCTCAGTGGTAAAAAGGAGGAAATACCTTGAGCCCCTGGGCATAGTTACATCTTGGCCCTTCTGTGGGCCAAGAGAGAGAAGAGACATGAAGCTGGTTGCTGAAAGATAGAGACCTAAATAAACCTAGCTTTGAAGATGGTAGCACCTGGCATCATAAATGAAACTAGATTTGACTTGGATCCTACATTTCTCACAAGTTAGACTAATGCTTGCTACCAGATGATCTGCTACCAGATGGTAGTGAGCAGAAGCCCTCTGACCAAATGAGCCAATGTCCTTGGATTCCCAAAATAATTGATGGAAAAAGGTAGTAACTTTACAATGTGATCGATTTAATCACAGATATCTAAAATCACTGATATCACAGATGCCTAAACATCACAATATCTTAAAAACCTTGCCTGCATCATGCCCCATGGGACCCCAGCACAAGATGAAACTCCCTCACCATGTTTCACCATCTGACATAATGAACCCAAACTTTCACTGAACTGCTGGCAAACATGCTGAGAAAGGATGGTCCTGCAGGCAGCATCACTGTTTGCTCTTCTGTAGGCCTCAGTTTTAACTTTTTAGTTTTCTTTGGTAGAGAACAATGTTGGATATTCTCCCAATCAACATGTTTAGCTTATCAGAAAGATATTTGAGACTTACTTGTTTATAATGTACAGGTTCTCCCTACACAAAGAAAATAGTCTGTTCTAGAAGAGCTATTCTGAGTCTAGCACAGAAAAGTGTAGGAAGAGCCAGTGGTTGGTTGTAAACACTGAAGCAATGTCAAGTTAGAAATGAGGAGACACCTATAAGGAATAGTAGATTATCTGGATTTTGATGGTATATCAAGAACAGATGTAATTTGCAAAAAGACACCCTAGTCAAATTCAGATTTTTGGTTTCATTCCACAAGTCTTGGGGGAAAATCTTCCAGTCTATCTCATGAGAGAAGTCTGCTTGGATAATCTGACAGTCCTGATGGGCCTTAACACATGCAGTGTGCACACTGCTGCAGGAAGGAAAGAAACAGGGATTAGAATAGAAGCCTTTGAGATTCAGTGACCTGATGGCTGTATCAATATACATTATTATTGCTGTCCTATACATTGGCAGGTGACCCTCAAGAAGATGTTTTGCCATCCCTTTATGAAGGGCACTCTGCCGTGTCTACTAGACAGCGTCCTCCACAAAAACATCATTAATGAAACTCATTCTTTAGGTTTCAACGTCTCCATAGATAAAATTACAGAAGGGTCATACTCCATACCACTGTGATTTGTCCAAATTGGTGGAAGAGAAGATTAATATGGAAGCAAACATATGGTCCTGAATCTGCTTTGCTTTTTATCATGCCCATCTGGGCAAGCGCCCAACGAGGACCTGTATCTAATGGGGCAGCTCTTTGCTGGGCAAGCATAAAGTTAAGCCTGTAGGTGCCTGACCAGTGGGTGACACCAGAGGTTTCACACCTCTTGTCCTTTTGCATTCTAGCAGCAGCAACGGCCAATCATTTATGTCCCCAAGTCCCAGCATCACCCATGAGCTTATCATTTGTCCAGCAGGGAATTAGATATATGTCCTTAGAGGGCACATCCAATGGGTGCAGACAAAGCCACAAGCCCCTTCATGCGCACGACAGATACCCCGACGTACAAAAAAAAAAGGGAAAAAAAGGACAGTGCAGCTTCCAAAGGTGGCATGAGTGTTAAACTCTAATAAACAAGCCCCGTCCGGGGAAGCTGAAAGCATCTGAGCCCTTCTCAACAAAGCATTTAATCCAGTCTGGCGTAACCTTTGACATTATTAGGGATCGCACTGACCCTAATCCAATCAGATTGATTAACTAAAGCAGAGACCCCATAAGCTGACCCCCCTCTGGCCTCTGCTATTTAGCCCTGGCCAAACAGTGGGAGCGACGTGCTGTATTTACACCACAATGGGTCCGCGCTGAGAACCTGTTTCATTACAGAGCGACTTAAACTCCCATTACTCCATCAATGTATCATTCTTCAATAGTTCATTAAAAGCTGCTCCTCCACAATAACTATTAACCATTTCTCAGTCCAGCTGGCAGGTTTAAAGCCCTGGCCAGTCCTTAGCAGAAGGAGGTGGGAGTAGGGGAAAGAAATAGATAGACAAGGGCTCCCTTTTTAAATTTAAACGAACTGGGGGCTTAAATAGTTTGAGGTAATTTACTTTTATTGAAAGGGGGAGGAGAGGGAGGATACTTTTATTTTAACTTAATTATGTGCTCCAGTCTTTTAAAGCAGTAGCGCCATAATAAGCTTTTATTGTATTACTTTTTCTAAGATTGGTTCATATGTTTCCCTAGAGATTCAAAGAGAGCTCGCATGGCATTTTGAGACTAGAAGATGCACCAAAACTTAAATATGTCCCTATGTCAGTGTCTTCAGTCTGAACTAAATGCTGAAGACAAGGAGAAAAACCCAATTCCATCAGAACAACCGAAGTTCAAGATGGAAAATGCCTGTTGGGTCTCACAGTTCACTTTCTGTTGTCAGTGCAGTGTGTTTCCCTCTCCTGCTGTCTCCAAAGTTTTACCCTGTATATTTTTACAGGAGATCTTTCCTTGATGTCCTTTCATTTTTTAAAAACTGAGAGATAAGGAAATTCACCTACGAAAGGCCAGACCTCTTATTCAAGCAGCTGGCCATAGACCAGGTCTAACTTAGTGCTTATGTAGCGCTGAAACACGAATGAAATAAAATTAGCAATCCCAATGACTGCTACAGAAGTCGGAATAGCATTTTTTCCCCCTATAAACCACTCTGTTAGAAAAGCTGAAGTAAAGAAAAGTTACTTGAAATGTAGCCCTTTATATATGACACACGGACAGACAGATAATCAGGTTCAGACATGAGGGAAGGAAATCAGACTCACCTCCTTGCTCAACAGGTGTCCTGATTTTATTCTCAAAAGTTTTAGGATGTCTAGACCACCCATTTCCCAGTGCTTTGCCCAACAGTGGCACCTGTCTGAAGTTTTCTCCCATCTCCCTGCAGCTGCTTGTACTCTCCCAAGACCAAAAAGAAAGAAAAGCCTTGACTCCCTTTGGACAGGGAACATTCATTCCACCACCCAGGAAAGATGAAACTATGCAACCAGGCAGGATGGAGAACTTCATGTCGCCTGGGTACAGCTGAGGGACATGGAGCCATGTTGTGTCTACATGGCAGCAGGCCTTGACCCCTCTAGTAGTCAGCCTCTGTTCTGCACAACATTGCTATTTAATTGTATTTGACTTGTCTGGACTATGGATCTGTAAATATATATACATTTACAGATATATATAGTATATATATACATATATCAAAATAGAACTGTAGCTAAAACCACTTGGGTTCTTGCTTGCCTAGGAATACCAGCATTCAGCCCCAGTGAGAAAGAATCTCATTTTGGGCGAGATACCAGAATGTGGCTCCTGGTGACAGTTTGGCACTGCTGAATTAGAGCAAGAAAGAGCCTAGCCCTGAATTAGCAATGAGATACCAAAGCAGTGAGCACAGCACCGGCACTGCGGCAGCTTCAGTGAGATTTGGGCCTAGAAAGTGTTTCCTGGAGGCACTGGAATCAATTTCTTGACATCAGAAATGTCCAGATATGTGTGTGAGGGAAAGGGGAGCTGCTTTAGAGACGGCAGCTGGTCTATGCTGACAGTCTCTACTGCCTTAGATAAGAAACTCCTATCTTCAGTGCCTGAAGTTTTAAGCTGCAAAATAGTTTTGCTTTCTTTCTGTCCCTCTTTTCCTCTCTTTCTTGCTTTCTGGATAGTAGCTCAAATATGTTCCTACCCTGGGGGAGCTGCCGCACAAGAATGTGCCTGAGCTGTTTTTTTTCTCCCCCTCCTGCTGTAGGTGAAGCAAAACTGAAGGGTAGTTTGATTCTCCCTCAAGGAACAACATTCTTCAGTTATGAAATCGTCCCAACCTTCTTTCCCTCGCTGAGCCGAAAACCTGCAATCTCCGGGCCTCAAGCAAGGGACAGACCCTTTGTGTCGATGCAGTTATGAGATAAGAGCATTTGGTGGCTGGTCACTTTGGGGACCTGGTGCTCAGTGAGGAGGGAAGGGTCGTTTCCCTCCTGCAAGCCTTTCATGCTACAGGAGACACGAAGCATCTTACCTGAGAGACTTCTATGGGAGAAGTCCTCGATTTTACTGCACCAGGTAAACCCAAGTGCTATAGTGACCAGAGAGTGAGGTACTCAAAATGTGTTTTAATTGCAAGGAAGGTATTTTGGTGGGGCTCTTTGATACAGTTTTAATCGCCCCACGCTGCAGACTGCTCAGTGGGACTTATTTTGCCATGGGCTCTCACCAATGCACCAAATAGTGCTGCTACTGTTAGCACCATGTCTCGGCTCCCTGGCTATAACAGGATAACAGCATCAGCCCATCAGCTGAAATCACCAGTTCTCCTGCTGCGTGCATATAAAATGCCTGTTTGGGCCAGTGGAGCCCCACCACAATAGGCCCTGCCATGATACAAATCAAGGCTTTGTTCCCCGTTGGCCGCCGCGATGCTCTTGGGCGTATTTTTTAAAATTCGCGCAGGAGGAAATGTCCAAGTCTCTTCTGAGTAACACAGCAGGGGAAAAACAAACAAAACCCCCGTAGCAGCCCCTGTGTGCAGAAGGCAAGCGCTGAAGGAGCGCGCTGAACGTGGGAGATCAGCTGCATGCATGGGGATTCAGAAACGCATCCCAGACAGTCTCTCCTCTCCCCCTATGAGGTCAAGTGGCCTTACTTTGCTATACGAGACAAAGTGATTTCAAGTCCCTATCAGAAACCTGTGACTGTTTCTGGAGCTGTAACTGGAGCCAAAAATTAAAAAAAAAAAATCCAAGCCTCCTTTGCTGTGGCTCTATTAAGAGAAGGCAGCCATATAGTATATATGCTTTGCTTAGGGCATCTGGATTTATCTTCTTGACAGGAATTAAAAGCAAAAGTTTGTCACTCAGATGAACCCACTGATGCTAGAGGGAAATGCAGATCCTGACCCAGATGTGCTGAACCCATTAGGATCAGGAGGGATTTTACAAAGTGAAAATCCAAAAGTAGTGCGGGATAAAGCAGTGTTTGGGGGCTAAAATAAGCTCTTACTAACATACGGGGAAAAAAGACCTGGTATTGAGAGAGAGTTGAGTGTTTAAATGCTATTGCATTCAGCAATTTAGGACAAAACATTACTAGCTCTTCCACTCCTGGGATGGAGTTTAGACCTGCATTGTGGCACATCACCACCTATCATTTCCCCTCTGCAGTCACCGAGAAAACCTGAAAAGGCATCAAAAAGTGCTGTGGGGTCAGAAAAGGAGTCAGACGTCCAGCCTGACCACCGAAGACACAATTGCCCCATTCCTTTTTGCTCCTCACGATAGGAGAAGACGATAATTCATGTTCAAAGGGACCTAAGGAGGTTTCTCGTCCTATCTCCTCTTCTGCTCTAGGCCAGATCAGCAACGACCCAGTTTGCCAGGCTGCCCATGCAATCCCAGCAGAACTTTGGAGACTGGAATAGCTGTTACCTGTGACTGAATATTCACCATATAACAAGAAGGTGAACTGCCACTCTCCCTACATTGGAGAGACAACATTACTAGCTATTTCTCTGACAAGGTGTAGTTATCTTGTGTCTAGCAAAGACCCTCTAGATCAAGCCTGAATTGCTTGGATGAGGTCCTGGCGGGGAAAATACATTCCTCATTTCCCCAAGCTCAACATTTGCCCTTATTAGTCCATTTCACATGGCTCTTTATCACACATTATGGGAAGCAAGCAAGAGTTCACAGTTGGCTTCCAGAGGTCTCTGCTGTTACTCCTGCCATGAACATTGACTTGCTTGACTCACCTTTGTCTAGCACGGGCCCAAAGATGGCTAAGCTGTCATTGACGGTTGTGCAGTTCCACCTCCTCCCTCGAAACTGGTGCTGGCACTCCTGGATCCCGATCTTCACCCCTTCCGCCACGCTGGGCATGATCTCCACATAGTTCCGACAAAAGCGCAGCTGCTTGGGGACCAGTCCTGGGATGCTCCCGCACAGAATGGGCTGAGTTCCCAGGGAGGAATATTGGTGACCAATTGCCAAGGACCTGAAAAGAAGAAACACAAGGAAAACGGGATGCTGTCAGTCTGGCTATGATCTTCATACTTGATTCCCAGGTATGTGGGACAGAAAATCCATATTTTCAGTTCCTTTGGGTATCCTTTTTCTTCAGAGAAGAATTCCTCCCACCATCATGTCTCCCCAAAACAGAATGATCTATCTTCTGAAATCTCCTTAGGGCCTAGCAAGACTTTTTTTTTTGAAAGTCAAGCCCACCTGTACAAAATCAGGTAGGTTTGACAAAAAAAAATGCAGTTTAGGAGGCTCCAGGATTAGAAATTCACAAGTATTTTCAGAGCTACACATGGTAGCAACACTAAGAGCAGAACAAGCTTCAAGTCTTTGGAGGGAGGAGCGCCAAAACCAACAACCCTCTTACAATTCACCAGTATGCCCTATATGACTGAACTTTACCAGGTAACTTCTGTGCACTGAAACTGCCCCTGAAGATTCAAGCAGTTTCGACCTCAAGAGCTTGAAAAGACTGGCTGTGAGCCAGATACTGCAGGAGGGATATGTAAATTCACTACCTTGTGACACTTTCATAAGCAGTTAAATTTCCTGTGCTAAGCAGTTAAATTTCCTGTACTATAGAGGCAAACGGATGAAAATACAGTCCTGCCAGAAACTAAATAATTTGAGGAAAGATTCTTCTATGGCTCACTGCGGGTCCAATGTCAACATTATTTCCCTGTGTAAGAAATGGCACATAGAAATACTCATACATGGGTGCATGCAAGTCATGGCCATGGCTGACATCTTTGTAACCTCTCTGAAAGTAAGGTCTGATTTTTTTTTTTTGCTGTTTATCAGCATATTTTCACACATATTTAATTTACATGTGTGCTTTGATTGCAGTGTCCATGAACCTGTGTTGGTTGAAACCTTAAAGACAGACAAGACAGCTATGCAGAGACAAGTAGATATATAACTAATTAGATTTTAAAGTGTTTTTCTTTGTTCTTCTAATAATAAACTTGATTACTAAAACTGAAGGGATTCTTAAAATATAATTTCCTTTTATTCTAATTAAATCTCTTGATTGACTTTTCTGCTCGGAATTAATGACAAGCAAACCTGCTTGGGCAGTATGCACTTCTGTTTATATTAACTTTTTGCTGTGTGGTTTTTATTATGGGAGCAGCCTTTTGCATTTGAATTATCAACAGGGCAGTCAAAGAACATGTCTTTACTATGTTTTGCACAAACTAAAAACAAATACAAGAGTTCTATCAGTGCTCGAATACATAAGAAAATTAACTTGACTCTAGAATTTCCATGTGCATGGATAAAAGTTGTCTGAAAGTGTCAGTCTCATTAAGAGAAAAAAGGTACTTATTGACATCAATATTCAGTTCTGGATCCCAGATCCTGCTAGGTAAGAGACTGACACTCAGAAAATCAGCTCAGTCAAGATGATGCCCTTCATCACACCGCCCTGAGTGCCTGGGAAAGCAAAGGGCTTTCAGCTCTCTCCCTGAATTAGTCTCCTATATTCCACATCAGCTGCACTTCTGGGGAAAGATCATCTAAATTAAAATTAGCAGAATATCCATTCCAATTTAAGGAATAAGCATGAGAAAAGTAGCATGGATTGCCCTCTAGAAGTGTTTCCTTCTTCATATTACATTAAAAAAAAAGTGGTAGCTTGCGTTGACTGGGAATTCTGTTAATCTCACCTGCCTTCAGATGGCTGCAGCACAGGTATCTCCAAGGTGAACTACTCACCCCAGGTTGCTTTTGTAATCAGTAGAGAGAAACAGGCACTTCTAAGTGCGATTCATCTGCACTATTTTAGATGTCTGCTGTACGATGAGGTGAATCATGCCCTTGACTCCACTGACCGTAGTGACTAGACGTCATTGGCTATCAAGATAGCCAGGGTGCCTGGTTGAGTAGGATATATCTGCACTGCAAAAGTCTCTAGATGAATCATGACTTGATACTTAATATTTGGGGTGGCTAAATTAGATGAAAAAAGTCCTACCCAGGATAGGTAAGTGCTGTGTTGGATCCCATACAAACAGCTCAGTTCGGTTGTAGGAAACAGGCAAGTTCCTGCAGGAGTCCACAAGAGAGGACAAAGAAGAATACCCAGCTAACTTGTTTCCCTGAAGCCCTAAAGAATGTGGCTTTATACAGGTCATCTTGAGCTTTGGGCTAAGGGAACCACTAGTAACTGAAAAGCATCAGTGAAATACCTCCTATGCCAGGCTATAGGGTGCTTCTCTCTGTACATTTCTGTTTCACTGCTAACTTATATACACAACATTCCTGGATCAAGGAAAGGGGTCTAAAGGTCTGCCTTGAGTTTCAGAAGATCTTCTGTTGCCTTTCGGGGCATGTGTAGCCTTAAGTCTTAGCCCATAAAACACATCGAGAACTGGGAGCAAGGAGCTACTCACTGAAGTTAAGTTTAGGATTGAGAAGTAGATTGTCTTATTCTCCTTCTATAAACGCTGAGGAGAAGTAGATACCTTCAGTGAATCATCCAAAGATAACTACTAACTTAGTTGTTCTGACATCCTTCAGAGAGTATTTCTTCTACTAAAAGGAAGGATTAGAAGAAGGCTAGGATGGTGCTTTCAATATCTATTCCTACATAAATTAAAGCCAGCAGCATTCTTTCTAGAACATTCCAGAATCTCATCCTACTCCCTCTGAAGGAAAAGTTTCCATTGAGTTAAAACCGGTGGTAGGCTCCATCTATCACCTTGTGAAGCCAAGGAGACATTTCTAGATTTATTTCAGTAAGATCAGGATGAAATTTTAAGATTCCATTCTCATAAGCTCTCATTTATGCGAAAAGTCATGCTCATGCCCATGTCTATGTTTTTCAGTGACTGGCAAAAGTATGGTAAAAAGACTAGTCACAGGAAGAGCAGTTTATAGGTTGGCGCCCTCAACCACTCATTTCCATTGCTGGGAAGATGATCCAAGATTTAAAAAAAAATGTAGAAATATTTCTAATTGCTTTTCACACAACTCCCTTCTCAATACAGTAGGGAAACAGTCACACCTTGCTTTGATCTGTGTTACAGTCTGGAAAGTTTAATCTGCAAAAGACAATCTCCAGCAAGAGTCTTGTTCCCAAGGCGTCATCAGGCACTGAGACAAGGTAATGTAAATTTGGCATTTCATGGAGGAGTGTATAGTCACTTGACTTTCAGTTGAAGATTCAGGGTGGAATCTCAAAACATCTCTCCATGAACAAGTGCCTCTGCTGTTAAATACAGACAAAGTCCTCTTTCTAATTCACTTCCAAAGTGATTATATCAACCAGCGCACCTTCTCTGGATCTCTACTTGCTTCCAGCATCCAGATGAAAACACTTTCTCTCTCTCTTTTCTAAGTCAATTATCTTTAGGAGAACCAAATTCTTTCACCCTTCTGTCATTTTTATTGATCATGAGATATGAAAAAAAACACCCCAAAACAAAACTCCAACCTTTGGAAAAGATTGGGAAAGCCTGTAAAGATGAGAATCTCATTCCACTGTTACACAACTTTCTAGTAGCTTCCATCATTTATTTCTCTCACTGTTTTCATTGATCAAATCTGTCTTTTGCGTCTTCCACTCTCCTGCAATGTGCTTCTAAGCTGTCTTCTGTGTTTTGGTAATTTTGAAATTGTGGTGGAGCAATGAGCCAAGTGTCAAGAAGTATTGTGATGTAACCAGATATTGTCTTTAAACTTCTTAAAGTTTAAAAACTTTAAAAGTTTAAAAAGTGACTTCCTGGTCACTTTGTCGTCACCCTCCCCTTTTTCACTGGGGGTTCACAAAGCATTCAACTTTTCAAAAATACCTATACCCAATGGCTACTGTTTAAGCCTGAAGAAAGACAAAGCAACAGAGAGCTGGGGTTTTTTAAACCATTTTTTTTTCTTATCATTAGCTTGGGACAGACCATGAAAGTACTGCTTTGTATGTCCATCACCAAAGTTCTTATCTTTAAGCCTTGCATGCCCTGAAGTGTTTAATTCGGCCTTCAGTGAGCATTTTTCTTTCCCAACACACCTAGAGAGCTCTTCATTTCCTTTATCTCAGTCTGCCTGCTCCTTCAGCAAAGCAGTTGCATATAAGTGTACAGTTCCTTTCTTAATAAATTACATGTACCTTCCTTCTTAGAATGGACACCACAGTCAATTTATAATCTTCAGGAAAAAGAGAAGACAAGTTTTGGATGACTTTTCTATAAAGTAGAATTCCTTGGCACCGCTCTATTGACTTTTCAAGATTCCTACCTTCCCAGTATGGTTGTCAAAAGTCCTTGACACATCAGTAGCAGCATGTAGAGGGGTGTAAACCTACTTGCTTCTTCCTGAACTCTAATTTTCTTGAACTCTCTAGGAGGTCTATTCATCTTGGAGAGGCCCTTTGCCAGCTCCAAGCACTGCTGAGAACTTCCTCAGTGGAGGTCCTTCTGGGGTCCCAAGGACAAGTAAAATAATTTCACTTATTAATGTTGTACAGTAAGAGTGAAACTTGTTCAATGACCCAACATAAGATCCAGAGAATATTCCAGAGAATATTTAAAACTTCCTGATGAATATTGAGAACTGAGCAATAGCAGTGGCACTGCTGTTCTTCTTACAAAGATGCAAGGTACAGATGGAGTCAGGCCCGGTTCAGAGGCTGAATTATGTTAAATATCACCTTCTTATGGTAGAAGTCATTTATGTTCTCCTGCTGTTCACTTTGCTTAGGGATGCCTTCCTTACAAGAGAATGTCATGTCAGTTCCAAATCCTTTCCTATTATCCACTGAGATTTCAAAAAGCACACCTCCCTGTCCTTCCTTTCTCTCTCATTTTTGCTGCCTCTTCATGATGCAACATCTAACTTCTGAAGGCAAATCTCATCCTTACTATGAAGAAGGGGAAAAGTTGAAGTGAGCTGTTGACCCAAAAGAGACCCAAAAGATGTGCATTCACAGCATACCCTTGATATTAAGACATTAAATATGGAAAGGAAGCTCTTGGGTTGAAGAATGTGGCTTGAAGAAGCTGTCATAAGCCCTACTAAGATATAAGCAGAGCCCAGAAACTGTTGTTTTATATCTTCTGGTAGTACAGTACATTCCATGCACGACAGAAGAGATGTGGTTTAAATCATGATTCAACTATGTCATGGTGGCTATGGTATAATATGATAGCTGGGTATGTTATGGAGGCTGGGTATGATATCCCAGAGCATCTCAACCTCATCAGAGGTAGAGACTGTGCCCTGGAGAGGTTATTCAGCCTTCTGGATCTTCTTTTCATTTCCAGTAACATACATCGGTCTCCATGAAACCCTACTGCAGAGACTTGAGTCACCAACTCAAAGCTCAGGTTGGTGTCAGACTTAGAAAATTTAACATAGTTGAATTCACTTAATGACTTTTTTACAAATAAAGAACTAGAATATACTTTGATTATTTGGTTAGTTTCACAAGAAAACAGAAATAAAATCTGGAGAAATTGTGTAGGGGTGGAGAGGAAAGAGAAGATGCCGAATCCCTTCTTTTTGAATGGAAAATGGAATATTTCTGCTAACTAATGTTCTTGCTAAGTGGATTTTATTTTCTTTTATAATATTGAAAGTATACCCCAAATCCAAACAATCACAAAACGTGAACTATAATGAAAATTATAATTATTGTTTAATTATTAATTTAATTACTGTTTTAGTTCAAAATATTTTAGCTGAATTCTTGAAGAAGTGAAAACCACCTTACCAGAGATCAATAAAGTGATTGGAAGAAGACACAAATCAAGTAACTGATTATCAGGAAAAAGTATTTTCCAGTTTGGGCTTTTTTAGTTCTCTACTCCCCATTAAAGGCTTTATTTCTCTAACAGTGATCCCCAAAGTGGCATATTGTAGTTCAGAAAGTATAATTTTCTGATTTTAGCTGGGTCTTCAGTGTTTAGTTTCTGAGCTTTTACGTATCCATGGATTATTTCTAAGAGATCCACAAAAAGAACTAAGAAATCCAGCCTCTCAGTTGAATCAGTTTAAATTTACTGTGCAGATGTCTGAGAATCTTGAGAAAGGACTGAAAACTATGAAATTTACTGTTCTTTTAACTTCTACTCTTAGATATCTGTTCTTTCATCCTAAAGTAGAGCATAAGAGCTATATTTAAACACTTTTTCTGCTCTAGCCCATAAAGTATGCACATAATTTTGCAGCTAAGTCTGGTCCTGCAAACACACTGGCATGGAAGTAACTCTTCTCCCATGAATAATTCCGTCACCCTTGCCCTGCATTAATAATAACGATGCTACTGATGATGCAGCATTATATTTCTCTAGTACCTTTCATCAGAGGATCTCCAAGCGTGAGACTCCTCTCACCCGACTTTGACCATTTAAAAGTGAGGCATCTCGGCCAACTTAGCTGTCTACTAGAGTCCGTGGAGCATCTCCAGAGGGCAATTCAGCCCATCCTAAGATAGGTGCCTCAGATAGGTGGGTTGAATCACTGGAGATGCCCAGGAGGCTGGACTGGTTGTAGAGAAGCTTGGGTGATGAGCATAAACTAGACACCTTGTTTTTAGCTAGCTAAAGTTCCGGGCCAGGAATTCACCCATTTTGGCACAATCTCAGAAATCCCTGCAAGGCTGGTAAGAGGGCACCAAGGGAAGTCTCTGCCGAGTGACAGAAGACGTAACATGGAATATGGCAGCTTATTTACACCACGCAACCACAGTTTGGGTCAAGAATCAGAAAATAGCAGACTCGATGGCAAGTTCAAGTGGATGCTAAAACAGCTGTGTATAATTATCTGAGCTGAGGTTTGGCCAGGACAGTAAATTCCCACAGGAACTAAGACACACCACAACACTCAGCACCTTCCACTCCAAGTGCAAGACCAGTTTCTTTGACTTTGTCTTCCCTTAGGATCTACAGAATAGAATAGAGCAGAACAGAGTACAAGTATTAACAATCCAGTTCTTTGCAAAAAGTCTCAGGAACTCTTTAATTACCCTAGGCAATTAACTCTTCTGTTATACATGTCATCAGAAAAACAACCCATCCAGCAGAATAATGGCCCCTCAAACCATGTTTTCAAGCCTGGCTCAAGAGCACAGTGACCCTGATATTGTTTCCACATCACACCCAACATCTGGGGCCCCTCTGCGGAGGTCTCCCTGCTGAGATCTGCCTCCAACCATCTCTATTTATCTTGTAAAATATGCCAGGATCTCCGTACAAGGTATTAGAGATGTATAAGCCTTAACATTTTAATCTGCCACCTACACTGCAGTTTATGAGAGCTGTAAATCTCATGGTTATAATGAACTCATCTAATGATATTGCTGATGGATAAATTTACCTGGGATGAGGAACAACAGTTACTTGCAAATGAAAGAAGAGTAATTTAAAGTTTCATGTAAACACCTTTGCTGTCTTACCTGTGACTTCTCCCAGCCTACAATATAGCAGGGCTTCATGACAAATGGAAAGTATGTATGCATGCATGGGTGTTTGCAATGCAAAGATTGGCTGGCCTGGAAGAGGATCTGCCTGTTTACACCCGGAATAACACTCATGTATCTTGGGCACTGGAACCTCAGTTAAGATGAAAATAGGCCAGATTTGCTGCGTCAGTTGTGCTAAACTGGAAGGATGGAAGGAGGAAAGAAGGCCGCGTATTAGGCAAATACTTGAAAAGTGCCTGAGACAGGAGCCTATGCCCTATTTTCAAAAATGACTTTGCCTGCAGTCTTTAACAATATTTAGGCTCCTACTATGAATTTCAATAGTAATTAGGAGTGTGGCTGGGTTTATCCCTTCTAATTTGCCCACCTCCCAGAGCATCCAGACCTGAACCTGTTTTAAATGATCAGCAATATAAATTATGTACTGTGGTTTCAAATCTCTCATTAATGCTCATCCCCCTGAATTGAGGTCCATTCAGAGCCATGGCAGCGTTAAATACTTCTGAGGACTGGGCTCAAAAACCAAAGATGCCAGTGAAGATTGCATTTGGGCTTCTAAATTGCTTAAATGTTTAAGTGCTTGGGGGAATTTTATCCTGAAACTACTTAGCGTTGAAGCTAATTTTGAAACAAGAACCATGGATGTGAAGGGCTGTCATTTTTCTTTATTAACTGCGTGCTTAGGTAAACTTATATGAAGAACAGCATGATTTTCAGGGTCCTAGTCGCTCTTCTAATACATGGAGACATACTTATTTGTTTCTCTTTTCCTCCAAAAATGTATTTTGAAGATGCATTTGGTCACGCCGAACATACACACACACTGCAAGTTCCTTCTTTGGCTTTAACTGACTCATCAGGCTCACCAAATGTGTGAACTCACGCTATAATGTTCTCCCAGAAAAATAACAAATTGATTTCATTTTTACAGGCTACAGCATGCTATATAATTGGAGACACTGCCTTGTCAACTCAGACCGGTCTGACCCGACCAGAGACATTGCTTACAGCTGTTTACGGAGCCATAAAGTTTCCTCCTCTTTGTTTTTCCTTCCTTTTGCACTCTCTTGCTCTCTCCTTTTTTTTTTTTTTTTAACTTTCTTTCCCCTTCTCCCTTTAATGAATCCTATAGTTACTTTTCGTTCTGGTCATAAAATACTGTGAAGGGAAATGCAAGAAGCCTTGGTTTAGAGAAAGCATTTCAGTCCATGCTCCAGGTTAACATTGCATGTATTTAAAAAAGAAAGTGCATTTAAATACTTTCACTGCAAGGAGGCATTCAGTGAGGAACTTTTTGTTACAGTTGCTTTTTTTTTTAATTACTAATAATGAATTAGAGGTTTTGATTGAGCCATCTCAAAGGATTGTTTCCTCTTCAGACTAGCAGAACAGCTCCAGTTGCAACAGGAATTTTGCCATTTTTTCCACAAATATTATCACTGTATCTGAATCCTCATCATTCATGGAAGAGCAGAAGACCAGCTCTTCTAGACTTGTTCATCTACTCTATTGAAACTGCCAGTTAGAGCCAGGAACACATTTTTTTTGAACCTATTTCTCTATGAAAAAAATAGGGAAATATACTTAATATACTTAAATATTTAATATACTTAAGAAAGCTGAACTCTGGCATCTCCTGAGCATTTTGCAAATGCCTATGTAGTCTGCAGCTACTGCCAAACACACAGAAAAATGCAGTTTTACGGGGTGGTTGTTTTGCATAAGATTTTTTTTGTATAAAAATCCTTTACATTTCTTTTAAAATCTACAAAAGCTCAAAATTGAAATGAAATGTTTTTATTCCTGTGGAATAAAAAAAGAAAGAAGCTATGATCTACTTGGAATGATATTCCCATAAATACTTGACTTACTTTCTAAACATGGAAAAAAATCTTCTTTCATTTTGAACTACTGAACTGACAAAAAAAAAAAAAAGAAAACCACCACACAAAGAGCTTTTAATCTCATTGTACTATCCATCAAAATACCATTTAACTACTTTGCAATAAATTATGGTTGTGCTTCCTTTCATATCATCCATTCATCACAGATTTATCACAGAGTCTGCTCCTCTTCTGGTCTGAAATGTCACAATACTCCTTTCATTCAACCCCTCTGAAAGCCTCCAGGACTGATCAACACTAAATCACCTCTGCACTGCCCCAAAGTCTCTGCATAGGTGTGACTACATCTCACTCCCAGTTTGAGGACCATTTCTGTAAGCAGGATGGATTTAGGACAAACGAAAATCTTCATCTGGATCTTGGTCCAAACAAACATGAGAAAAGGGGATGCAAGAGTTGGTCAGGAAACAAAAACTTATTTCCTTGAAAAAAAACATACATTGAACTTTCTGAGGACTGCATTTTCCTTCTAAGAATAAAAATGCAACAAGATCATGCATTTAAAAGTATTACCCCAAGCAAGCAAGCAAACCCAAGGCTATGTTCTTCACACAATTTATCTAGATTTCCAGTGGAAATAAGATGTCCTACCAATTGTCAGGCTTATGCTGCTAGTCCATGCATCTGCTGTGGGTCTATATACTAGAGACTGAGAGAGCTTCCTGAGAATGTAACAGCAGTTGAGGACAGAGACCTCTTAAGCTTCTCCTCTTCTCCTCTTTGAGAAGGCTACAGGAAAAGATCCCCCACTGCTAGATAACAAAGAATCCACGCCGAGGAAGGCCACCAGGAAGAAACCAAGCCAAATAAAACCTTAGTTAGAGCTCAGCCCCTGCAGACTGGAAAAGAGCTAGATATGAGACACAAATCCCTATTAAAAAAAAAAAAAAAAAAAGCTCATGGAGCTGTTTTTTTAAGAAGAAAAAAAAAACAAGCAAAAAAGGAAGTGCAGTTCTTAGAGGAGCCATTCCCCTCCACACATACTCAGTATTTTTGCAAATAAATTATTTTGAATTGGAGAAAAGCCTCATAGCTTGTTGACATGTTTTGACTAGATCTAGGTAAAATTAAGAAGGCACAGACTGATGAGCTGCTCAAAGGTACAGGAAAAATGCATAATTTCCAAGCTGACCGTAGTGAGTGTCTAATAATAATTTCTGAGACGGGAAGCCATGTACAAGTAATACAAATCTATCCATAACCAGTTTGCTTTCCTTTGCCATCTTCTGTGGACTCCTAAGCAACAGGCCATCTACTCTAAGGGTCTCCAGATTTTTAGCTGAAAGTGATTTAGATGACAAAACTCCTCCAGTTTGTTGAGCGACTAAGCAATGGTCCTGTCTGATTTCCTGCGATACTGATGGAGAATTACGACACCATGTGTATGGTGCGAGACCACACAGAGAAGGGCTAAGGTGTATCCTCTGAAAGCTGTGGCTCCAAGAACCTCTTCTCCAAGTGACTCAGAGGATGCAGAGCCTTGATGCTCCTCAGGGAAAAACAAAAAAAAAACAAACAAACAAAAAAAAACACATAATTGTTCTCCAGCCTAGTGAATTCTCAGCGCAATGAGTGACTCATTGCTTGGGTGAATAAGGATCCACTGGTGGTCAGGCTGATGAATGGGGAACAGATTTGGATGAGAGGAAGCATAGTGGTAAGGTTCAGAGGAAAGCAAGAGGGCAGGGAGATGTCCTTGGAGCAGGAGAAACCAATGGAAATCCTGGATGTGCAGGATGGAATAGGATGTTGTGCGAAGAGCAACAGCCATGTCAATGGGCTCGTCTACCATGGCTGATCAGGGTAACTCAGTGCTGGTGATGGTGAACCTCCTGCCAAGACACGCACCTGCGGACCTCTCGGGATTGCATCGGAGCCTTAATGATTTCTTTCTGAAAGCAGCTAGGGAAATGCAGACAGCCTGCCAGATAGTGATCAGCTCATAGAGGGGTGATCACTATAAGGCAAAGATACCAGCTTTGACATGCAGTGAGGGAAGCGGCCAAGAATTCAGGAACGCAATCCCAGCTTTCTGCTGTAGGTTCCTGTGCCAAGACACCTCCTGTGTTTACTTTAGAAACCAGAGATGAGCCCTCCTCTTCATAATAATAATAATAAAGCTGCAGGGTCACTCAGCTTAACAGATGGATTCCTTCCAGCTTGGATTTCTTCTCGTTACCCGCAGAACCGAAGCACATGTGTATCTGGGGGATTATGCAATGTTAATAATTATGTTTCTCAGGAGATCTGAACAGCGACAATGGGAGCCTGTGGGAAGGAAGCTCCACTGGAGAAAATCAAATCACCACACGGATCTTGTGTGGAACCTGGGGACATGGCTTGGCTCTAAAGAGCCTTAGTACATGGAGTGAGCCTGAGTAGCCACAGCGAACACTCAGCCCTCTGCAGCAGGAGCTCTCTGCTTGCCAAGAAGCTGTTCTCATTCATAAAACGGCTTCCTGTGCTTCGTCTTGCTGGAGAACTCCAGGAGCAATGCATGGGGCTGCTTGCTCTGTCAGTACGGGTTTTCCCATGTTGGAGAAGCAGGTCTCAATTGTTCCTTCCTAGTGTAAGGATCTCCCACCTGAAAGTATTTCCTCAATGAGATTAAGCCATCCACTTTACTGGTTTTATTTTTCATAATAAATTAAATTATTATTTCATAATAAAATAAAATATTATTATTTTAATAATAAAAAAGGAAGTATCCGTTGCAATGCAAGTGGCCTATTTCCTGCACTTTCCGCTTGAAGCAAATTTTATCATTATGTTTTTTACTATTCTTGAATGCAGTAGCACCTTAAAAAGTTGAAATCCAAAGTATTTGTTTCAACTGACCTGAAGTATTTAATTGAGTCACTCAGAATTTTAGCAACTCATGATGATTTAGAAATAAAGAAATTTCAAACGCTGCACATTGCCTTAAAGAGAAAAAGTTCTATATTCATGGGTTTTTACAAGAAGAACCTTTTAAGGGCTATTCAGTGGTTACAACTACAACCTTAGAAAGCCCTGCACAGCCACAATTTGCAAGAAATTATTTTGCACAATGCTCAACTAATTAATTAATGGAATTTATTTTCACAAATTATCATTAAGGTTCAGGGCCTACCAGGAATTAAAAAGGATCAGATATTTCACACTAAACAATAAGGCCTGGAGATCTGACAGTGCAAGGAAACCTGACCTTTAGAAGTGTCTTAAGTTCTCCAGCTACAGGACTTTACCACATTTATAACTAACTAAGAGAAGACTTTCTTTGGAAGGAACAAAATACTAAGGCCTTAACTGCTGTGGCCTGTTGGACTGCAAGGTTGAACACAGCCATGCAAGTAAAACCATGAACACAAGTACGTATTTAACCTTGATCCTGCCATCAGGACCTGTCTTCAGTTCCCTTTCTTTCTATGTGTACATACACAGAGACACACCTATTGACACATCTCTGTCCGTGGAGATAAGATTCAAAATTTCTCCATTCTAATTCACCCAAGCATTGATCAAAACACTGAATGCCCATAAGTAACACCTTTTTAGATTTTTTTTCAGAACTTCAGAACTAGGTGGGTCAAATTTTCAAAGTATGGGGCACTATTTCAAGACACGGATGAGCTAGGGTGGTTGCCCACAAACAGGTATCTCATGTGCTTCCAGCTAACTTTGGGGATCCTCCAGGCTTCCAGCTTCTGCATTAGGTCTTCTGAAGGACCTGTGTTGCAGCTGCCATCCATCCTATATAGATGTCTCAGCCGTAGGGAAAAAAATCACAAGGAGGTGCTTAAACATGGTCCACTGAACCGCCACCCATCCCACCTACCCATAGGAGTCTGAGCTATGAATTCTAGCCTCACAGGACTTCAATGATATGAATCCACCCTGAACTCAGGATTGCGGTGCCAAGTGATAAACAGGAGGTTTGTGTTCACCCATATCAAAGCCCTTAGTCGAGCAAAGACCCGGTTCTGGAGGAGCTCCAGGGAGACTTGCAGAGAGGAGATGGGGGAATTGCAGTGAGGCAGGAGCCTTCTCCTGCGGAAACACAGCACATACCATAATACCAGTACCAAATAGAGTGACTCCCACTGTGGGCAAGGTTAGTACAGATATTCAGGGGAACATCTCTGTAACTCAAAGTTATGAATGGAAGATTCAAGACCTTTCCCTTCCCTTGCTTCCCTTGCAGGATAGCATTCTGAAAACGGGGCAAAGAATCTGGTGAGAGATGATCACAAAAGCCTAGGATATCTTAAGCAACAGAATAAGCACTTGCTTATGAGTTTCTCTTCAACAGCATTTTAATTTTACTGGTTCATCAGCTCATATATTTCCAAGTTAAACTCCTCATTAGCTCATTTTTTCTCTATCACTGGACATTGCATTTCACTTGCAGCAAACCTCGTAGTCATATCCTTCAGAAAGGTACCCAGTCTTGATCTGAAGGTAGATAGAGATGAGGAATTCACCAGGTTCCCCGGGGATGTGCTCCAACTGGTTAACCACTGCCACAGGTAAGAGCTGCTGTATGTCCTGCAGCCAAGAGGTTGTGGCATTGGGGGCAACCCTGGAGTGCAGTGGAATTTTGGAGATTTGTGCAAGTGGGATATGGCCTGCTGGACATGGACCCTGCATGCACTTATGTGACTCCACTGAAATCATCTGGACCTGAAGTTCACCTAGAATAGAGGCAAGGAGGTGAAAGCAATCAGCCTCCCCACCTTCCTGGCTTTAATCTGAGCTTGGTCTGATTCCGTAAAAAAAAGACTAATTAGAGGCTTCACTTGCTCCCTGAAAGACATCATTTATTCTTTCTGCTGAAAATGATTTTGTAAGCAAATCTCTCCTGGAAGTGCTTCTGCCGGGTGTTCACTTTAATGAGCGTGATCTCACCAACAGAGGAGGGAGCTTGTGGTGGGGAGGAGGGGAAGGTCTGCACCACTTAAGGTGGCTCATGAAGTAGGATGGGGACCTCCTCCCCCCCAAATCGGCTTTCCCCTGAGCTCCCCGCAACCTCCTTTTACTTTCTGAGCAGCGCGTTGCTGCTGCTTGTGTTATTGACACATATTTCAAACAAGCCCGTGCAAGGGACTCGAGACACATTACATTGCACATGGTGCCCGGGGCCACAGATTCGCCTCCTTACACCGACAGCACGTTTTGCTTCATAAAGAATGTGCAGGCCTTCACCTGGAGCTATTTATCTGGTGTGCTCAGGAGAAACAAGGGAGAGGGAGAAAGCCCTACATGCTCATGTTGGCTCTTAACCCCGTGCTACATACCAGTCAGCAGCCAAATGCTGACCTCTTTCTGCACGAGGTCCAGACCACCCTCCGCTGATGAATCTGGACGCGCTCCTGCAGTCAGATCCCCAGCTTTCTATGCACCTGCATTTAGATAAAGCAGCTCCCTGCAAATATTTTGCAGCTGCACCTCGTTGTCTGTGCAGACCCTAGCACATGCTCCATCCATGAGCACAACTGGAGCTCCTTCTCTCCAGTGATGTACTGTGCTAGAAGAACAAGACTATCTGATGGATAAAAGTTGCTGATACACATCTCTTTCCAGGATCAGGCTAATCTTTTCTTGCTGTTAGGAACATTTTTCCCCCCTTCTGCTTTCTCTAAATCTTTCCATCGTTATTATTATAATAACAATAATTATTACTATTACGCCTTGAACTTGAGTTGGAGATTAGGCTTCCATTGTATTAAGAGCTTCATGGAGAAATGTCAAGAAGTTCCTGCCGCTGAATGCTCATTATCTGTGTGTCAGGTAGGATAAGAAAGGGTGAAGGAAGATGAGAAGAGGGGCCAGGAATGAGGTAGGAGGAGAAGTGAGTAGAAAATGAACATTTCGGAGAATATCAGGAGTCAGCACTGGTGTCTTGCCTAAGCATACCTCTCTCTTCATCTGTGTCCACACATGTCAAATCTCAGCAGGAAGAAGGGAAAAGTTCCCTTGACTTTTCCATCTGTAGCAACGTGGATTTTTGGAAATAGCAGTGCAAGAGCCTTCAGATCCGATTGCTGATGTGACCATTGCATAACCACATTTCCTCTTCACTGACAGAGCTCTGCTCAGGGTGCCAAACACCCAGAAAAATCCATCCTCAGTGGAAAAATCAACATTCCTCCACAAAACTGGCATTATCCTTGCCACATGCATGACCTTGAGAAGAGAAATCTTCAGTCATGACCCTTGGGGGCTGCAAACTTGCCAGGGATCTGGGATATGGAGTTGCTAGCATAGTGCCATACTAATATTTCTTCGTTTCACCCGCCTTTTTTTCCTGTCTCTTCAGATTAGGCTTGAAGCGCTTCAAGGCAGGGACTGTCTCTCACTAAACGCGCATATGGTGTTCAGGACAATGTAAACGCGCATATGTTCAGGACAATGAGCCTTTCGTCTTCTTTGGAACTGCCAACTGCTAATGTGTTGCAATTAATAAATAATTGGGAAGATCTTAAAAGGTGAGGTGTGAGATGACAAAAGACTGACTGAGAGAGGACTGGGAAGGGTCTAAATTTCTTTTGAAAGTGTTTTAGGGAACGCAAGTGAAGCAAACCATTAGACTTTTAGAATGACTCCAGTGATGAATCCAGTTCTAGCTCTGTGCAGGAAAAATAATGTAATGCTCTATCTTGGATGTTAAGTAGGACTATGGATCCACAGTTTTGGGCAGGAAGAGTAAAAAGAAAAACAAGTCTGTCCAGGTGAAGTGTCACGAGAAGTTCAGGTAAAATTAATGTAATTCTCCAAGTGAACACCTCAGCTCTTCTAATAATGACAATGGGGTTGAAATCCCATGGGATTGTATTAAAGTCACCAGTTCATAGAAAAATGCCCATGAATCTCAGTCTCACTAAGTTGTTATGTGCACTCAAGCAACTTGAGGAGCAGGAAATTCTGAATATGAATTAGAACTATGTCAGGAAGATAATTGATAAGCAAAGTTGAAGTCAGAGTGAAAAACCTATTGCCACTGAAGTTCCCAGAGAACTATTGGGGAATATATAGACATACTTACATACACATGCATATACATATATAGTCTCTAACAATATATTGACCAGATAAATAAATATACAGATAAAGGATGAAGGGAATCTAGGATATTTATAGACCACTGCTGTTAACTTTTGTAATAAATCTTGAACTGATAAATATAAGCGAATGCAAAATTGCTTAGGAAACTACTTGGCATTGCTAAAGAACAAATGGATAACTGCAAATCGATTAGTTGTCCAAAAAGTGAAGTGGATGGCAAACTACTGAAATTACAGAGAATTAAAGATTGGCAAAATAATTAATGGTAGTAAACAGTTATATGGTAAATTATTTTCATACATTTTTTAAATGCTTTTCTTAAATAGGAATGGAAAAAGTGATTCTACTGAATTAATATTTTTGTCAGAATATAAATGAGAATAGTGAATAAAGAATTTGAAGTGGCAACATATAGGGTAAATATAGCACATAATAAACAGATGCAGAGCTGATAGCATTCCAGTATCATCCTACTAAAGCATTGTCATCAGGTGGGGTTGTTTCTAACAGAGAGTCTCTGAGATTATCTCAGTGCTTTCCTACCAATGGTCCAAAATAAACATAACAGTACTGAAAGCCTGTAGGATACTCAAGCACTTTATTGCTTGACTTCCTTCCTCAAGGCAGATGGAGAGCAGAACCTCCTAAAATATCACATGAGCCATGGTGAAAAGTCACACATATGGCATTCAGATAAATTGAAGCAGCACCTTAGAAGATCAGCCATGGCATCTAAGTTTGGGAGAGGTATGAATGATTCACACCAGTCCAAAGCTGCTATATTATTCCTCCTTCTACAGACTATGAAGAAACATGGATACAGAACTGAAGCTGATCACATACAGGGGATGCTTTGGATGTTACCAGTGATTCTTTCCAGTGACTCATAGAGAGCTAAAGTGTTGACCTGAGCTATTCTTTACTTTCTTGATCTCAGATGCCATAGTATGCACCTACCTACCACAAGGTCTTTTAAAGTCTAAGAATATTCACTTATATGTGAATATTCTTCAGACCTTCAGAAAATGCCACCTCAAACATCTTTCTAAATGCTGTAGGTCAAACACAATTTACTAGACTAGTGACTGAGTGTGGCTGTCAGAAATCATGGTCATAATGGTCCTAAAGAGATAAAACTATATTTAGATTTCCTTGAAGGCTTCCCACCCAATGACTGAGCCTCATTATTGTTTTGGGTAAGGAATCTGATGCGATCAGGCCCAAGACGGTCTATGGCTTCAGGCAATAAAATCCCCTATCACTGAGTGCTATAAAATTCTCTCATCTGAAGAGCATTCACCACAAGCTCTCAAAAGGTTGAGTATCAAGATCTGCCTTACACAATGGGATGTAATATATCTGCAACCATATAAATAGCTGGATAGATGAGAGTGGGATAAGATCATGGCTTTACAATGCTGCCCCTCCTGCTTTAAGCATAACTTGTCCCAAAGTTGGTTGGAACCAGGATGTGGCAAGCGTTAAAGGCATTTATGTCTTGAAATTACTAGCTTTCTTCAGCCTTACAGGAATAAGGATGTTGATTCTCACCAGCAAATTGCTCCCACTCAGCACTGACTTTGCTTGTTGATCCTTTTAGCACCAGCTATTTGTTTAGAACCTCTAATCACTTATCAGCAGAGGCTCTAAACTAAAATGCTGTTTGGAAACATCTCAGCCCTGGTTTCTCCGTCCCATTGTCCTGTGACATCCTGCCCAAAAAAGGGATTTTGCACCCAAGACTCTCCTTGTATGTACTACTCTACCCAGTTTGGGTCTTCTTATGAAAGACACTATGTATTAGCAGAAGGAAAGGAATTGCCCTGCTGCAATTTATATGCTACTTGCTGTGACAGGACAGAATTGTCTCTTCGGTACCCAGAATCTGGTTGGCGCCAGAGCTCTGGGAACAGACTGAAAGGCGTGGGTTGTTTTAGGATGAATCATATTTTTAATCATCAAACACTACCAATCAGAACTGCAGCAGATTTTCCTCAGTTTTTGTTTTACTGTAAGACTGATAATTTCAGGTTCTCACCTCTGGATTAAGCACAGATAGCAACTTTGCAAGCAGTGACTAATGAAGCTTCACAGCCCTCTTGTTTTAGATGGAGAACCTTCAACACAGAGTTGACAATAGATAATAGATTAAGATAATAATCCTTCCAGCATGCACATGGATCAATTACATCTGTGACTAACTTTCATTAGTAGAGAAAATATAGTCATTAAGCCATAATTCTAGGACTTATGGACTGTGGATTCAACACCTCATTACACAGAAGATGTGTAATGTGGAACTTGAGAGAAATCATGTGTTTTGGTTTGCCTCAGTTTCTGATCTGTAAATTGGGAAAATATTTCTCTACATATTCATGAAAATAACCAGATATTCAAGGAATTAAAGGCCATGAACACATAGATATCCATATTATAAGGAATAATCTGGGACTCATAAATATTCATGCCAACCACAGGAGCATAAGAATAGAAGATAGCTAATGGATCTTTGAACAAGTGCTCTTCTAGGTGGGCCAAGAAGATGCACATCATATCTCAGCCTCTAATCTCTTGCTAAACATAAATTATGCAAAACTGACTTCCAACTCTGGTTCTGTCAATGTGGCATCTAGGAACACTATTTTGGGTGTGGGAAGCTTATATTTCTATATGAGAACCTCTCTGTTCCATTCAGAAAGTTTTGTCCTTGCTGCCTTTAGAGCAACACTAAATGGGGCTGTTTTCTGTTGCTCAGGTAGAGCCTTCTCTGACCATTGGTAGATTTTTTTTTTTCTCATTCTACTCACTTTGCTGAAGATGGAATATGGTAGGAAGCTAGTAATTTCCTTCAGTGATTCTCAAATTGCCTTTGGCCCTTATTGACCCAATGGTCTAACCAAGCTGTGCATCAGTGAGACCTATGCAAGCAGGTAAGGACAACATGGCCCAGGTTAAATTTAGTGCAATAAAAAATGAGTAACTCAAGATATGACCCAGGTTTTCCTATGTTAGGTTTTTAATATTAGAGCCTACCCTGAAGAAATTGCCATTGTGTTTTAAATCCAGACTTCCATAATTTGAAAGCCTGGTGAGACAGGAAACTTCCAAATGTTAAAACAGAATTAAACACATTAAAAAAAAATCGCTGGTTCAGGTAAAATTCACATGAAATCTATACTGAGCTTTACTCAACCAACAATAACCATCTCCTTAAAGATTTTCTTCATAACTTGCATACTGTTTCTTCTAACTCAGCAAAGACCTCCTCTCCATGGGGATGTTTTAACAGTCTTATACAAAGGTGGTCACACCTTACATTTCTGTCAGAGAGAGCCTGACCCACAGGGTGCTCCACAGTGGTACAAAGACCTGCTGGTCTTTGAGAGGAGACATTTAATAAACTTCTGCCTCTACAGCTGGTTAAAGCTGGCTCAAAGGCGAGCCCAAACAGAAGCACTATACAGTATCCTGGATTAGGAAGTGAGTATGCAGGGTGGCATGTTTTCATTAGAGTGGTTTCTCCAGCGATGGTACATAGGCCAAAATCAGCCTGCAAAGCACAAATAAGCAACAGCTCAGGGGACTCAAATCAGAAGAGGCCCTTGGATACTTGACATGTGGTAATCCCAGAGCTAATAGCAAGAGTCCTGAGCAGACACTGACCTTCAAGATACTCATACAAATACTCATATTCACTTAACCTGTCTTTATCCACTGTTGCTTGTGTCATGAAAGAGACCTACTTAGGTAGCTAAGTCAAGCACACAACATTTTGAAAAGTCAATACTGAGACTGTATTTCTGTTATTACTTTTTTTTTTCACAGAGACAAATGAGGAATCATGTGGTCCATCCTCCCCATGAGAAAGGCTAGTTTCTGGAGTCTACAGCTGTCCCAACCACTGTCCCAGGAGAAACAAATTCATAGTAGGCTGTCCTCATCTGACCCAGGGAGCCAGGAGCTCAACTTCTGAAGAATGGAGATCAAAAGGTACTTTGCATTTTCCTCAAAAGATGTTCCCTTCATTCTAATCTCTTCACCCCTAATCACTTCATTCTCAGGACTTCAATCTGCTTTCAGTGAAAGCATTATCTCCTGGCATGAGATGGCTTCAGAGTCTTACCAGGGCTTTGGCAAAAACAAAGGAGGATCCCAGTCATGGATCCTTCCATCTTTTCACATCCTGAGTCCCATGCATAGATTCTGTTTGCTAACTACTGTTGGATATCCATACAGTGCAGACAAGATCAACATTGCACGCTATCGAGATTCAGGGGGTTGATCAAAGTCAGCAGATAAGAATCACAAAGGCCGACTTTATGACTCTGTTACTGATACGATGACAGAGCATAATTGATAATCTTGGAGCTTCTCAGAGCTGTTCAATGACCCAAGAATCCAGGGAATGCTGGTACATGGCAAAATTCTTGCTGTGCTCCCAACACAATCTCTACCTCAGACTCAGAAGAGGTATTGGGTCAGTTAAATTGCATTGATGGGTCAATGCTGAGTAAAAGGATTATTTCAGATGCAAATGTTGGATGTCTGAGTTCTTGCCTCCTAGTGTTCCCCAAATCCTGGAATACAACATCACTAAATGAAGAAAAAACACATATATCTGTTGGATAACTCAGCAGCTGGGAGACAATCCAAATTCACTAGGCAAATTTGTTTATATGAGCTAGGAACCTGCATGTCACGCCTCAGCCTGAAATCAATCATATTTCAGTAGCTATGGTAAAATATGCAAACAGTGACTTCCAGCTGAGGCAAGTACAGCACAGCCTGGCCAACGGGGTGGAGGCTCCATTTTTGACTCACCTAATAGCGTTACTGCCTAAGGACCATGAGGGTCTCCGCGCAACATGCACATGAGCCATGAAGTCCAGCCAATGCTGGGAGAAGGGGTGGGGAGGATTCTGTTCATGTTTTTGGCTGCCAGCTGCATGGGAAGAGTGAGATTCTGCTCCTGAGCTTGTCTCAGCTGGAAGGAACTCACTGCAGACATAATTCATCTAGACTGTCCTCTGCAGCTTGCTGTATAAATCTCATCCCAAGGCATTTTGGAGCAGTACATAATGTAACATGACAACACTGCTGAAATCCAATGATTTCTATCAGCACTGAGGGAAGAGAGATCCTCAGATAGTGTTGAACAGCAGCACTCCACAGCATTTAGCAGCTAGCCTGTCTCTTACAATACCTACCCCATTTTAACTGTGTCGAGAAAACCGTTCCTTCTCCCTACCAGCTTCATACCTGTGCATTTATGCAGCGAGTTAAACTCTGATGGCAGCTCCTTGGCTAATTATTGGAACTTGGGCACAGTCTTCAAAGATGAATTGGAAGTTGCATATTCTCCTCCTCTTATTTATCTCTGCCCAAGTTAGTCGCACAACTCTGAGTCTTTGCCCCAAGTATACACATTCCATTGACCATTTTACATGTTCTATGCGGATCCTATCTTTTAATGCCAACTCTTTCATAGCATGGGAATGCTGGTTGCCAAACATTTTAGGAGAGTGCAGAAGAGAGCAGAAGCACACTGCTTAAAAAATATTGATGTTAATGGTCTTTGCCTTTTTACACCTGAGGCAAGGGCAGCCCCTACACCCTCATCAAGCCTAGGAAGTGGAGAAAATGACCATTCCACTGAGGGTGTATCCAAAAGAGAGGAATATATAGGCCCTACTCTAGCAAGAGGAAATAGATTGCCTTATTTTCACACATGAAAATAGAGAATATTAGACATTAGCATAAATCGTGAGCTCTCTGACAAATTATAGTTCGTTGTCGCATACTCCAATGCTTCTCAAATGATCATTTTCAGTTCAGGTAGGATCTGTCTTGCCTAATGTTAGTCACTCAAAATTTTGGTCGCAGATATCTAGTCTCACCTAATCATCCACTTGATTGAAAGAAAGCCACTTGCAAGAAGCAATGCAATCCACTGCATACAAGTTAATATAATATGGATGATAAAAATCCCACTTGTAGAATACTATTACTTCCTGGTATAGATCTATTTTGTGATTAACACTGTGAAGACACATAGGCCTGATCACAACAAATGTTTGAAGTCGAAAGAAATTATGAGTTCATACACTTTGTTATATCTGACAGACAAGGTCATGAGCTGGCAATTTCATCACTTTATATTTAAAAAAGAGAGCGACCAAGACCTCATGGTGAATAAAAAGATTCATGTCCACACAGCCAGATCATTCATTACAGCTCTTCAGTAACCTCTTCTATATCTTAGTGTATCCGGAAAAGCACAACTGAAATTAATGGAGCTATAGTGATTTACAGTGGCTGAAGATAAGCCTGCACAGAACTTTATTTAAGAAAGTTCCAATTTACCCTGGTTCCTCATACTCTCTTCCTGAAAGGGAGATCTTTGTGGAAATTCTCCATCGTCTTACCTGGGATTATATTATATAAGTCAAATGATGGTGCAAAACACTCCTCTGCATTCCCACATTTTCAGGAAACTCAACAAGTTGCTTTACCTGCAAGTTATCCGTGCTGAGGGAATCCCTACTTTCCCCTGATACTTGATTAATATTCCCCTTTCTTCCTTGCTCCTCATTATGTATTACTCCACTGGTAACATGTGGACTCCTCCTTGCTTTGCTTTTCTATAGACACCTGACAAATATCTGAGAACTGTTATCATATCCTTATTTAACCCGGATTAGTATTTGTTAATTTTTGCTCAACAGCATCAGTCCTTCCAGCCCTCTGGCTCTTTGAACACCCTCTTTGTTTGTCAAGATCATCTTGGGATGAGCACAGGATGAAATACAGTAGTCCAGGTGCGCTTTCATGGAGCCATAACACCACATCAATTCAATTCAAGCGCTCAGTGCATTGGATCATGTGTGTTCTTCTTTCCCATCACCTTGGATTTCACACTGGGCTTATGGACGCATGCCTGTGCATAGTCAATCTATTTGCTCGTATCTATGTGAAATTGTGTGTGTTGACATGGCAACACTCTTCATAAATGTGGAGGCAGGGGCTCTACCTCCCTCTGTTTACTCACCAAGGTGACGAGACGTGAGGTACTGGCACACAATGAATGAGATCAAGTAATTGACAAGTTTCTGCCTGCCAGTGGAGCTGCTCCAACTGCCCATGTGAGCGCCTGTGCTGGCTGGGAGGGGAGATATATGTTTAAATTTCTTCCTTTTACCTCAAAATTAGATTGAGTTGAGGTCATGTATGCCAAGAGGCATTGCACTTCAGCTGATGGCTGGTGACCTGTCAAGCCACAGCAGCTAGGTTGCATTCGGTCATCTGATGATGCATTTTTTTTTTTATTGTAAGTGAAGTTAAATGGTTTCATTAGTCCTGTTGTCTTCAACTTCAGTTTAGCTGACTTGGCAGTAAAATCAAGATTACTCTATGTGACACAGGGTAACTTTTCCTTCTAGCTAAGACTAACAGGATCTTAATTTTATTCTTCTACAGTAATTAGACACAGTTCTCAAACAGTAATACTGAATGACTCTTCAAAGTGAGAATAAATTAAAACCAATTTAAAATTGGTGACTGGATAAGATTACCAGTTCTTGGAAACTGTGATACTCTTTCATCACCACGCATCCACTGACAAAGCAGACCTCCCCTTCACTGAACATAAGCTAAACTTTATCCAAATGAACCGAACCAAACACAGGAGGACAGTTTTTTCTTCTTTTCTTCCATATTTGGTTTCACTGACTCCTGACTCCTGTTCTCTAATAGGCAAGGATGTCATGTCCTGCCTCTGAACTACCTCTTCATTACAGGATAAATGTGCATTACTTCACATACTTCAGATAACACTATTTTACATGGTGCCACATTTTCCCAGGAAGCATTCCAAAACCAGCCTACTAACAACTACTTTTTCTGAACAAATTGTAATGGCTTGCATGAAGCTATTACTTTTTTCCATAGTTGATCACATTTTGAACTCTCACAATGGGATTCAATTGCTTAGGCATAAGCCATATGAGATTCTTTATGGTACTCCCTGGCTCCAGCCTACAGTTGTCTCCCAGAAGTCTAATATCTGCCAGGCTCCTTTGTGTGTCTTGGATGCTGTGGGGTGTTAGAAGGGCATTAAATGTCTATGTAAATGTTGACATGTTCTAGAGTATATCCTAGTTGCTCTTCTGGTACAACTCTAAGGGCATGACCTCCTCATAAGTCTTATGACATATACTAAATGTAGATACCTCACATAACAGAGAGCATCCCAAAAGGCAAGAGTCCTTTGAGTATCAGATACCTACACAAGCCTTGCATATATGTTATGGAACTTACAGGAGACCTATTCCTTTCTGAAGCAACATCTGAACTCCATGAAGATCTTAAAAACACCAGACACCAATGTTTACTTAACGGTATCAGACTTAGTGAAGATTATTAATGCTGAATTCAAAAATTCCCTAAATTCAACATAGGATTAAAGTTCTCCTATTTTCCTTGCTCAGATGGTACACAATACTGAGATTATGGAAAGGGCTATCTGTGTTAAGGGAAGGCAATTTGAAGCACTGTACAATCCCTTGAAAGATATTGATTTTTTTAAAAAAATATTCAGTCAGTTCATTATTTATATGACTCTTATTCTCTCTGTCCACCTCTAGCTAATTTAGGTACTCAGCTACCTTGGAATTTGACCAATTCTCCTATTATTATAGCTTGAGTGAAGATAGGATTTGCTGCATGATGCAGAGATTCTCCAGTTCTCTGAGTTATTATATAGAATGTGTATATAGATCGCTAATGATTTACCTGCATGAGATGTCATTGCATAACACCCTTGATGGTAAAAATATTGAGTGCTATCTATTCCTCACTAGCTCTGAATACAGATAGTCAACATTATGTGTACTTGAATAATCTCTCTTAAGAATGTCTTTGTGAAAAGTAATTCTCTGAAAGGGGATAAGCCACTTGACACTCAGGACTCAATTCATTTGCTATAACATTTCGGAGATACTCTTCTGGGATCAACAGATATGGTGCAGGAACTTGGGGAGATCCTGGAATTTTTGGAGAGGTAGGTGGAAACCACTCAGATGGAAACAGATCCTTATGTGCCTGCAACAAAACTGATCTTTCAGTGCGTGCCGGGAGGTAGGATTCATTTGTGCAGCTGATGACTCCTGGAATATGGAGGCTTACATCCAAGCAAGTCATCCAGATTTCCTTTCCAGCAATGAAAGAAAGTAGGCCCTTCTAGGGCACAGTTCTTTTTTTTTTTTTTTTTTTTTTTTTTTAATCTTTAGGACGGGACAAATGTCTCCTTAGAAGCATCAATTTCTCCCTTTTTTTGACTATGAAGGAGCCCAAAGTAGACGTCTCTTGAAGATGTGTCGGCATGGACATCCTAGAGTACCTCCTGAAAGAGGTAGCACACAGACACCATTGCAGGAAAAATTCAAATCTCCACTTAGGGTTCAATCTCATGGTCAAGTTAGTGAACCTAAATTGCTGTGTGCTAGTTGACCCACAGCAATCCTACATATGTGGATTCCTAGCCTACAGCAAACGCTAGTGAATGTGATTTAAATCAACCCTTTTTTATTGTGGGTAAGCAAAGCCTAATTACCTCACTTGCTGCAGGCTAAGAGTGAGCACACAGACAGTTACCAAGGGTCAGCTGATGTGTGGTAACTTGTTGCACCGCAGAAACTTGATCATGAGTTTAATTTGCTATAACTTCCATGCACAGGCAAATTCTTAGACTTGGATTCTAATTTCCACTAAAGCCTCAGGCAGTATAGAAATGGCTAAAAGTTGGATTAAGGAGAGGGAGCAGTCACACAGATACTCTTCTCTTCTCAGAGATACTAGAGCATGCTGGGCATCAGGCCATATTTGCCTGTTGAATACTTCTGAATATTTGTATTTTGCACAAATGTAAGTAATTAAAAGTGGCAACAATCAAAAATCGAAATCCTGAATGCTTCTCCAAATTGAAACATTAACAGATACCCTGTGACAAATAGCTAACAAATCCAGCTGTTAAAATCTGGAAAATCCACATGTTTATTGTCTAGACAGTCCTAAAAGGATAACATCTTTCTTATCACCAAAGATGTCCAAGCAGATGTAAGAAAAAATTCACCAGGGAACTTGCTCCTTATCAAGTTTTGGTTGCTTTCAAATGCACTGAAACATCAGTCAGCTAATGCCAAAGTTTCCCAGGACGGAACAGATTTCACAGACTGAGATATATACATGTAGATGTCTACCTACAAAAGACCTGTCGAAATTTTATAATGCAATTCAGCTGCCTAAACATAGGTGTCTAGTGCCATTCCAGGTCCCCTAAGGTATCCCAGACGGTTGATGTTCCAGAAAGGCGTAGGTCTCTTGTAAGTCTCATATCACATCTGCCAGACTTGTGGTGATGCCTTGAATATCTCACGGTATCCCAAATGACTCTTGATGCATGCATATGGGAAAGATTAATCAAGGCTAATAAGCCTTAATCTGTGAGCTGAAGCCTTATCCAGTTCTCAGTTCCCCGTAATATGGGATTTTGTGTATACAATAGAGTGTGTGTTCCTTCTGAAAATCACAATACACATTTTTGTGCCAAATAAGTTTTTTTTTTTTCAGAAAAATGGCTGTTTTTCATGTATACACAAATGACATAGCTAATAACTCTAATTCTGGCTTTACTGAACCCATTGTACACAAAGTATTTTGCAAGTGCATCTTATCTATCCAAGACTGCAGGGGTTCCCAGTCACTTTTGGGACCAAACTCTCCAGCATCCATAAGTAGACCTTGGAAATGCTAGACCTACATTATGCTAATGGGTTGAGCTGGCTACAATCACCCCTCCCTTGGAATTACTGAAAAGTAGGTAAATATTTCAACTAGGGAAAAAGGAGATCCATTTTGTTTAAATTTTGCAAAGCTGAATTTTTATATTTACTTAGAAATGCAAATATCATTTTTGTGATAACAACAAGAATTGGACAATCCTTATAAGAAAAAAAAAAAAAAAAAGTTGTGGTTCTGTAAAGGTCAGAGAAGACCGGGTCCATACTCTGCAAAGTCATGCTAGTTGCAATAACGTCTCTCATTTGCTCAGGATGTTCTGAGGAAATCTCCCAGTTTCCAGGTTGCCTCATCTGAATGTGAGGCCACAAAAGCCTAATGAAATGCCAAGGTTTATGCTTATGAAATCAGTCTAGAGACAGAGACTTTCTCACTAGGGAGGTTTTAGTCAAAGAAGGAAGCTTCCAGAGATTCATAGCTTGCTTAAAAACTTCCCTGGAGTCAGGATTGTGGTAGTGTTAGCACAATTGGACTTTGAAAAGACGTGTAGATACTGGAAAACTTCTCAAGCCATAATGCTTTGCAAGCAACTTCCGTTGCTTCCTCAGCCACAATGACTTCATTTTTCATCTCTTCATTGTAATACTATTATGTGATATTGTCAGCTGCAGTCCCCATCCTCTAGGCTGTAAAGACATGCCAATTCACAACATTTCAGCTTTAAACAGGTTCTCAAGGCTGCAGAACTTTGCTGGATTTGCCAAAACCTCTACATTCACCAAAACTAAGATCTCCAGCATTCTCATGCTAGAAGTCAATGCACAAACCAAAGCTAAGTGTCCTACAGTGGAGTTCATCTCATCTCTCTCTAGTCACCTAAAAGTTATTCATATAGTTAAAGTTATGATGTCAGAGGTCCCTCTGTTATCATTACAGAGAGAACAGGTCCCTCTGTCATCATTACAGAGAGAATAGCACCTCAAGTCAGCTAGTCATTTTGTCCTAAAATAGGTAGGCTGAAATGGCTTTTAGAGAAATTTGTTCCTACAAATAGAGCCTACCTGACAATCATAAACTGGATGTTTAATTTTTAGATGGCAAAGGTTTAACATGATGAATCCTACACCTCTTGTGAGACATAAGAAAATCCAACAGAGGATTTAATTCCAGTTCAGAGAGGATTAAAAAAAATACCTTTCAGCTTGGTTAGCACTCACTGGTGGCAACTCAGACCAATAATTCACCAAAACATTGTCAAAATTTTACTAGGCCATTTGCCAGTTACAAACCACCATGAACTTCTGAAGGATACAGTGATGAATATTCCTTCTCCTTCCACTAAAACAATCTAACTGCCCACATGCAACCTTGAACATGCAGGACTTTACACCCTGGGTTGGTAACAGAGAAAAAGAGGAAACACTGAACCTCTTATGAGGATCACTTTCCTAGACTGATCAGAACTAGCTGCTCCAGGAAACAATGCAAGTATGCTGCACAAGGCATATGTGGAATATTATTTCATTGCACATGTCCCATTTTGGTCTCCAATAGCTAGGAATTGCCTTAAGCCTTAAGAAAAAAAAAAAAAAAAGGGTTTAGTTTGCTCCCAAAATACTTATTCCCATTGAGACAGTCCTGAATATTTGCAGTTTCCCTGTAAATATTCTCTTGAAAAAATCTAGGCAAATTCTCTTGAATCCTGTTAAGTTCTTTGCCTGAACAACATCTAGTTGTTCAACCCCAAGCTAAAGCCTGTTGACTGTTTCTACCTCAAGACAAAAGACAAAACTGAGGTGCTTTGGGAGCAGAGATCATATTCCTTTCTTTCTGAGGACTATTTGGCATTTGGAGTAGACTTGCCTTCCCACTCAGTTTTCATTTTTTAATGACAAGTGTTTTCTTTTCATGAAATAACACTGCAAAGCAGTATCAGTCTCAACTTCTGTACATGCCTGAGTTGGAAAAGCTGTGTTGTTTGCACCAGAGAAGATATGGGTGTTTTATTTTTTGTTTCCTAGTAAAATGCCCAGAGAAGGTCAAGGATCTGACAGACATATAAGGCCTCTGGGAGAAGTTACTGATCAACTACTCCTAAAAAAGGGATAAAGACATTCCAGACGTCAATTAGCATCACATCAGTGACATCTGTTGGGTGTTCATATTCTTGGTCATACTTTAGCTATCTAAAAGCTAAGTGTCTAGGCTGTTTCTAGAGTAGATGGAGAAACAGAAGAAACTCCAGACAGTGACTCATCAGCACCAAAGATACTTATCTCAGGAAGGATGAATTGCCTATGGATGATACCCAACTCTTTCTAGAGGGAGGTAAGATGATTATCCTAGATATTTAAGCTTTATATGGCTAAAATTAAGTCAGATGAATTCCGTCTACAAAGGTTTGTAGGGGAGAAATTAAGGATACAACTCTTGGTATGCTTGGACACAGAAGATTTCCTCATACTTTCAGAGGAAGACTTGTTTTCAAACAGGAGCGTCCCATATTGGTGGAAAGCTACCTCATGGATGAGTTGAGTCTTCCCAATTTAACTTGCAAGGAGATGCCTAAACAAGATAGCATGCATCAGCCTACCTTTGGGATCATAAGAAAAGGTCCCACCCCAAAAGCAAGTGCTTTTGGACTGGAATGTTTAATCCAGTTCCTGGAATGCTTTAAAGACGTTTTTCCTCCTTCAGTTGCTTGGATCAACGCACAGTTACACTCAGACTGCTCTCAGACACAGATGTCTGTCTTTGTAACCCTGGAAGACTCTTGGACCAAATGTGTCAAGTTGTAAAATCAAGGGTTTCTCTTTGAAACTGCTGCCACTGTAGTCATTTCCCAGACCTATGGGATCTGCGTGAAAGAGCACTGGGTACTGGTTGATCTCAAGGCAACCCAGAAGCACTGCTCATCTCACAACCAGACCTTATTTTCTCCCCATGATTAAATATAGTTTCATGTGACTAACTTTGTATCTCCACATGTTTAGACCTCTTCAAGGCTTAGAGACTGACTGTGAGAAACAGGGTTATTAATATTATGTCAGTGCCCAGAAGGTCTCTAACTATGAGGCAGTCAAAGCTTGTCAGTAGACTATGTGCCCGTGTTGGCTAAAGCTAGCTACAAGGCTCTCAGAATGAGCCCTTCTCTGAAAAAAAAATGGTGCAATTGACTCAAACTTGGCAAATCATTTTTGGCAAGATGATGCTGCATTAGAATAATTATAATTGGAAACGTAGAAATGGAAGATTTGGGGCATTTCTAAAGCAGAAGAGTTTAATCTTACTTTTCTTCCAGGATGGATACTCCAGGGTATTGAGGTTAGAGGCACAGACCCAAGTTACTGGGAGTTAAACCAGGGTGTGAGCCATGTGAACACCCATGTGAACATTCTTACCCCCTGGTATATATGAACCATCCTGCAGTTATTGCAGGGTAAGAGCATTCACACGGGCAGTTACCACAGAAAAACTGGCATCTTATTAGTTCACACCCTAACTTACCTTGTGGTAATTTGTTCATGTGCCCATCCCCTCAGGTACCATTCCCAAAGTGAAGTTAGAGGACGCAATGTCCCCTTTATATTCGTAGTCAGCAGCTTAGTGGTTTAAGGCATTCATCCACTGTATGAGAAAATGAGCTTTATAAGTTTCCTCTGCTTGATCTGAAGCAGAGTTTTGAATCTAAGTTTCTTAAATATCAGTAGCACACCCTAGCCAACAGATTATTCTGTTCTACAGAACTACCAAATCAGTTATTCTCATTGACTGAGTCTTTGCCAACACCAGAGACTCAGCCAGAAACCTCTGGAGCTTAGAGCAGAAGCACTCAACTTAACTTAGCTCTCAGCCTGGATGCAGATCAGGATAGAGGGCATGTGGATGGATTTTTCAAATGCTGAAGCCCATTAAGATATACACAAAAGTTCTGAAATGCTGCCTTTGCATGCCCCAAAACCCCATCTTGCTCCTAGCCACGTTTTGCTACATGCTGTCAGATATATACAAGCCTTAACTGGGTTCCCTCTCTCTCCTGCAACGGGATAGGAGATGGGACTGAGAGATATATATGAAATTTACATACATTATTACTGTCCCTGATAGCATGTATAATAATGTTCTATGTATTAGCCCAACATGGGAAAGACTTTCCCTGCTCTCAGGCTTGATCTCAAATTGTGTGACCCAGCTTGGCGCCTGTGGGCCCAAAATGAGCAGAATGGCCCAGATATTTAGGGATAAAGTCTAGGCTAAGCAGCACCTTCCTGGCCCTAAATCAGAGTATGAAGCAACTTGCAGGATCAAGACCTAAAGGAATTCAGAGTCTAAGACATGAGAGAAATTGTTCCCAAGTCTGTTAGAGTTAAAAGGTTGAAAGACTTCAGCCTGTCTTTGTATTAGAAGCCAAAGCTAAGGAGCAGGGTGGATATGTTAGTTATCAGATATGCATACACATATGTACATAAACATACACAGATAGATTATACATGTATACATTTGTTTTCCAGAGTAATAGATATTTATTCTCTCCAAAGAATCCTCAAAGCAGTTAACTGGGCTTTTCTACAAGGTGTCACTGTGAGGGGCTAATACTGCTCCACCAAAAAGCTGGGTACACATCTGCAACTGTCTTGCTCCTGGGCTCATAGAACATGAACTGGCCTTTTACCTCTTGGTGAGCCTCACTCTATCTTATGACCCTCTACCAAAATGCTGGAAAAGCCAAGCAGTCTCCCACATGACAGACACACATGGTATGTTTTATCCAGGTGTGGGACATAAGCTGTGTTTGAAAAGAGTATTCCAAGAAGTGACATTTTCCACGCTCCTTAAGCCTTAAGGTTCATGCACTTCATCTCCTCCTCAGTTGTACAATGCAATATGTCTATCACGAGATCCATGGTATGTCCCACTCTTGTCCTCCTTGCTCTCACATATTGCATGTCCCAGTGCTTGGAGTCTCATGCACCAAAATGCACTGAGTCAAAAGATTGTCAGAAGTCCTGTCTTCTGGCCCTGTCCTGATGTCCTTCCTCCAATGTTTGCAACTGCCCTTTTCCTCACAAAAGAAACCCAAGGGAGACAATAACATGGGCCCACTGGAGACATATGAAGAAGAGACCAAGGAGAGACACAGGAAATGGGGATATTGAAATGAAAAAGAAGGAAAGCAGCAGAAGATGAAGAGAAGAAAAGAACATAGAGCAAGGAATCGTTTTGTGGGTCATGAAAGTAGTGAGCACTGGCTTCCCCTTCATCCTCCTGCGTGGATTCTCTGATGTCCAGAGCACACTGCATGCACATTGCACATGCGTGTGCATGAACACACACACATGTATGCACACTCACACTGCAGCCTTTCCCTCTACAAGGGCACCAGGAGCTCCACTTTGTTGCCCTCAAGCTTTTGTAAGGCTTGTGGGTATCAAGTATCCCTGAGATCCTCTGCCAAACGTTTGCTCACTTGGCCAACGGGTTCAAACATCACTAGAGGGACAAACAGCTGTCGGGATTGCCTAAGCCTTGGTTCCTGCAGACGCCTGTCTGTAAGAGATAGAGCAGAGGAGCAGCATGTCTGAGAGCCCCGCTCCCTCCCTGCGCCCAGCCTAGCAAACCCTTGGGTGCTCTCCTGCCTAATCCCCACCATGCACATGCCCTGGAGGACATCAGTCCCTCAGTACAAGCTCTCTTCCGTGCATTTTAAACACACTTTGGGAGAGAGCCTGGATTTCACAAGGATGGGGTCCAACACTGACTGGAAATTGCACCTCGAGGGTCTCCCTGTAATACCTATCAGTCTGTTAATGTCCAAGTGAGTGTGGTTGTGCCTGAGGCTAAGTTCATGCCTATCTTAGCACCTAGACGGTTTTAATAGCAAAAGACTGTGTACAGACCTGAAATTTAGAAAATTAGAAGTTTAGAAAATCTTTCCTGACCTCTTTAAGATAGAAGAAATTTAAGATAAGCCAAATGCTGTGGAATTCACAGTAACAGCTACAGTCTAGGAATTTAAGAACTAGACAGCACAAGTGTGTGAAGAAATTTTTACAGATGTTTTTGTAATAACAAAGTCAGTGGAACCCTAGAAATGCCAAGATTGGCTTAACAGACAAATGATCTCTCTCTTTCTCTCTCTTTTTTTTTCTATAAAAAATAAAACTACCTTATTTGCCTTCTGTTGTCTCAAAAAAAAAAAAAAAGATTATGTGCTTAAGCTCTTACTCACAAACATAATACTCATTCATTTATTTAAAAAGAGAAAATATATGGAAAAAAATCAAAGCTAAGGTTGTTTCAAAACTGTGATTGGCCTTGAAGGTGGAGTGTGTCACTGTATCTTTGCTTTTCATTTCTTTACCATTTCCAAATATTAATCCAAATGACTATATTTTAATGAATAATGTCTCTCCAAGAGGTCTTTTATTGAATGAGCCTTTGTTTTCTAGATGAGCACCATAGAAAAATGAAATGGACAGACTTTGCCCATGGAGTCCCACAGCTCTGCTCAAGATTAGCCAAAGGATTTGAGCTTGATGGATTTTGAGGATTTGATCTAGCCTGAGAAGTTAGGCATCTAACTAGTCATCTAAATTCTTCTGATCACCAACACAGGGTGATCAGCTCCTATGGAGAGAGAGTCAATGCATCCTAAGATTGGCATCAAAGATAGGTCTGGTGAGTCATGGTGAGGAAGTGTCAGTCTCGGTTTATTGACTAGAAAGGGCACTTAGATGACTAGCTCAGACGAGATGTTCAAGTCAGAGATGGACTATGATGAATCCTGCCCAGCACGACTGTAGTGTGTAGACACTATGTACATCTCTTCAACAGAATGAGTGCACAAAAACTCAACACTCACAATCTCTGTTGTACTGACTCATGAGTGTCCAGGTGCCCTGGCCAATATCCTCACCCCTAGCGCTTTTAGAAACTGTGAGTCAAAGTAACTCCAGCACAGTCTTTTCTACTATACCACAGACTTTTGCTCCGTGACCTCATGCTCTGTATTGAAATGGTATGTGGGCAGCCCACTTGTGCCATAGACTGTAGTGGAGTGTCTCTTCTGGTTTTTCAGCTGTCTGACTCCCATCTGTGCAGATCACCAAGGTACCTTTTAGCTTTACTGGCCATCTGTACTTAAATTCTTCATGGTATTTAGTGGGATTCTAGCGCCCATGTGGTGCAGGTCAATGTGTTTTTTTTTTTTTTTTTTTAACTCAATTTTATAGATCAGAAATAGAGACACAGAAAGGAAGCTCTGCTGAAGGTCATCTGAATACTGGAGGGTGTAGAAGGGTTATGAACTAGACATCCCATATCCTAAGCATGTGCTTTAGCCACAGGGGTATCTTTTTTCTCCGGGTTTTATTAAGGAGCTTGCAATTCATTGGGTAGTCAAGATCTTGCATATTGTCTTACCCTTGTTAAAAATGGGCAAGATTAGGCTCTTCCATGCAATGATCCATAAAAAAGCGGTATTTTTGAGTCCATTTGTAGGCCAGTAGTTCTCAAATTATTCTGTCTGAGTATTGCTATCAGAGGCAATAGTATCACCACCACCACCGTGAGTACAGATGGCAGGTACCACAATTTCTGAAAGTAATTACTATCATTACCACTAGAAAATCTTCTGGCCAGCATTACAGCTAAATTATAGTCTTATTAGAGCTGTAAGAAAGCTGTGCTGACAACACGCTGCCTTGCATTACAATTGAGCTTCACCCTTTCCTTCAGGAGGGGACCAAGGCCACACATCGCATCAGCAGGATTCAGTGTCTCTTTCTATCACAGACTTCCCACATGCCTGTGGGCAAGTTGCACCTAAGATTTCAGTGGGCACTGAATTAACATTTTCCTGTCTGATTCTCAATCTTCTGCTAATGTCTCTTATCTATCCTCTTTCAACTCAGTTGCTTGCCACATCTGTCTGGGCTCTATACTCTTGCAGGCAAAAACTTGATCCCTCTGTGCCCTCCATCTACTCTTTTTATTGGCTTTTAGGTTTATAAATTATCCCACTCCTATCCACGACCTGTCCTGTTAGAAAAGGACTATGATCCAATGTAAATTCCTTTCATCTTCAGTTGCTATTATTGTTAGCAATGACTTGGTGCTAAGTACCTTGTATACCCATTACTTCTTCATAACTGATTTAGGTATATTTAATCCAGCCTGGGGAATATGAGGATAGATGAGATGACCTCTGGGTCAAGTGATTTAATGATAGTAGAAGTTGTCGTGCCCACTACTGCAAACTCACAGTGGGATTCACCTCAGCTAACCTAAGATGCCTAGTAGGCAGACAGCTAAATCTGCTCGTCTTATGCTCTCTTGAGGGCATGTGAAGAGAAATAAGCACTTCAATAAATACAACAAAGCCAATCCACTTTCTTTCCTGTTCGGCATGAGCTAAGGGTATTGCAGTTCTACTGTCAAGGGGCAGCTCAGTGAAACCAATTAATTGATCAGATTGCAGCAATTCACTCAATGAATGAGTCTGAGACAGAAGTGAGAGTTGTAAGTTTAAATATCCTTGCACTTTTTCTCTACATCTCCCCTTTACCACTTAGCCTCTTATGTTGTGTAAGCATTTCCACCAACAAATCTTTCCAGATGGCAACCAAACGATGCCTCTGCTAACAATGCATCAAAACTCGTTACTTCTCCACAGATTCATGCTATTTTTGAATATGAACATATCAAGATCTTCTAAAAAAAGCCTTCCACTCAAACACTCCTTAGAAAGCAAGATCCCTCACTCCTGGAAGAAAATAGGCTATATCAACACAAGACATTCAATTATTTCCTAATCAACTTAGGCCACATTCTCAGTACCTGTCCGTTTTCAGAACAGCCACTCTTCAGTGACTGTTCCACAGGGCCTCCAGAACATCTCTCCACTGGCATCCAAAAGCAAACCCAAAACAAGTGTCACCAACCCCTTAATATGCAGAATCAGGTGAATTATCCAGTTCACTTGGTAAGAATTGTTTCATGACAAATGCATTGGGTATACTCTTTCCATGGAAGATTATGCAAAAAGCCATACGGAATCCTTTTGACCACCCTTCTGGGATAGGGAATTCTTGCTCAGTTTATGTGGAGTACAACACCAAGAACCTCACTGACAGATTTTTAAACATAATTCAGTGCCTAAAGATGTAGAGTAATGCCCACTGCTATTTTCAAAAGGGTCTTCCAACAGACCTTCCTATTTTAGTATTCTACAAGCCTAGGTGGATCATTAAATTCCTAAATGCATCTTGCTTTAGGATCTTTATTTGAAGTGAGGACAGGTTTATCTCTTTAAATAAAGATATCTTTATTTGGTCTCATTATACAGGATTCTATTGCAAGCAATGATGAGAAAAACGACATAGCTGGAATATGCTTCATCTCATCCAAAAGTAAATATCTAATATATATCAGTTGAGTTGCATCCTTTTTCTATCCAATAACGCTAAAGGAAATATAGATTAGAAACTGCTAAAATTAAGAGATAATTATTCCTTTGGAAGGAATAAGATCTTCCAAATCCCAGCATTAGCCAGATCTTTTTTTGCCTTTACAAAACACTGATGTCCTAGTTAATTCCGCAAACCTTATCATCTGATGCCCAGTAGTGTTTTACCAGTTTTCATCTAGCTTTGAAAGGGCCTTACTACTCCAGCAAGAGCTTAGCCCCATTTCCTCCAAGTTAACTGCAGTCGTGGGACAAAAATAGAAATGTTGCCTTCAGTGTGTCCCTCAGGCTGCAAGGATTTAAGAGTTGCTTTCTGTCATGCTGCCCAACATTGTCTAGCAACAGGCGCTATTGTTGTTATTCTGAGGGCAGAAGGACAAACTGAATGGTAGGCTTGGCAGTTGTTCAAGGAGTGTTATTCCTGCCGTCCCCACCCCTTAGTATATATCTTTATTAGACAAGGTGCACCCTTTGGGAAGTAGGAGAAACTCCTGCTCTGTTCAGTGCTGTGTGGCTTTATTTCACAAGCCAGTGTGTAACAGAGATGGTCTCTGCCCTTTCTCATAGTCTCCTTGCTATAGGGAAACAAGAAGGATATTTTATAATGTTTGGAGGTGATGCCTTATTACAGGCTTGGGTCAATGATTAGTGGATGTGGTTGGAGGATACTTTAGACTATGGCTATGTTTGACAGCTGAGGGTGGCAAGGATGAGGGAGATGCGCTTGTGCTCCAGAGCTTGATGGTTTTAAGGCAAGACTAAATACTTTATAGAAAAGGCTGCAAAATGCTCAAGTTCCTTAGGCTTTCTGCAAGTATGCTGAGACATAACAAACTTTAAGCTGGTATGGATTTGCTGAGAGGTGGTCTGGAGGCTGTAGCTACCTTTTGGGTACCAACCTGGATGGCATGAGTGTCCTGCAACATAGCAGTATTGTTTGTACCACAGTTGCACCCAATCCACTATGCGAATGAGCATTGGGCATTCAAAAGCTCTTTAAAATACAGAAGAAAGCAGAGCAAAAGTCCATGACTTGATTTGAACCACGTGAACTCATGCCAGACAATGGGAATTAGAAATTAACTCATATTTTAACAGTTAGGGATTAGGTGCCAAAGCAAATTTTCAAAGTGAAATCCCTGTCCTGGGAATACTATGATTAAACCTGCATGCCTACGGTGGTGGCATATCCATCTGAGCTAGATTCCTCAGGTCCTCCATTGTCACAGAGGGTTTAACCAGCTGAGCTCAGTCAAGAGTGAAGGGCCATGTTTCACCTAACTATAGACATCTAAAATAGCACACGTGAATGTACCATGCACACTGTACTGTATGAAAGTGCCCATTTCTCCCCACTGACTACAAAGGAGACAAGTGCCAAGCCTTGGATGGAGACACCTAAACTGCAGACATGCTAGGTAAAATAAATTCCACCGCGAGGTTTCACCTAGTTGCCTGCACTTAGACGTCTAGAGCCACTAAGTTGCTGTGGGATTTTCTTGATTGGCTTCCAGCAGCCTCTCCTGCAAAGAGCTGGATCCTGCACTATATTTGCTAGCCCTATGAGGACAACTAGGATGGCAGCAGGCATTTGAAATGGAAGTAGACACCTATGCGTGGGCACCTGCCTGGAAACCTGGCTGTCTTTTGAGACTAGATGCCTTTCTGGAAGACACACTTAAACCAAACACCAGGAGGTATGGGGATGAGGAGAGCTTCCATAACCTGTGGTAGACACAAGACCAAGCTTGTGAAGGTGTAAGGGTCACCCATGCTTTAAGCTTGAGATAGCCCTGGGGTACTTTCTGAGTATTCAATGCAAACCTCCTCCAACACACCTATAGACTACAGAGACTTCCTCTATAGAAAGGGAAATGGTTCTGCTACGCCTTGCAAAACACAGGTTTGGGAAAGCGAGGGGAACCAGCTCACACGCTATGGCATGACCTTGTTAGTGTAGTCTAAGAGAGGACAAAGACGCAATAGGATTAAAGCATCTCACACAGATTTGGTGTGGGAGGGGAAATAGGCATTTTGGAGAAGAGTAACAACATTCCTGCTAAGAATTACTGCTCTACCAATGTAAAGCATCATTGACTATTATTTACACCAGAACAGAACTGTGAGGAGGAGACCAAAGGCACCTTGAGCTCCTTTGATGGCACAAGCTCTACAAATGCAAAATGCTCTCTGGGTATCAGAAACACCCAAGCGGGTAGGGGACTTTGAATATGCAGGTGACAAGGAAAAGAGACAAATGACGTCTTTGTGATGCATAATGCTCTCCTCTGGTATAAAGGCTTCTTTTGAAAGCAGTGCCCTATGTTAGGAGTTCAAAACAAGGTAGTTAATGTATCAGTTCTTCCCCCTTCTTTGCTTTTTTGTATTTTTTTTTTGCAAACATTAGTAAATTTGGAGTAAATGGATGATCAGCTGAATTTTTACATGCTTTGCTAAGTTTATATCAGAACTTGCCACTTGATGAAAAAAGGATGAAAAGGATGAAGGAATGGGACAAAATAAAACACATTACAAATGACCCAGACTATATGAAAATGTTTTGCACAGACAGTATCAGGAGTGTTTTTTTTCTGCAAGACCAACCCTGGACCTGATCTAGCAACATCCTATGGAAGGTATGAATGTCACAGGAGGGTTTTTACCCTTACAGACTTTCCTGAGTATTCATCTGCCTTCAGTATTTAGACCCTCTGAACTCCATTAGCTTTCATGAACCTCACTGGGTGCCTATTTTAGGCCTAAAGGGCCTTCTCCTTCTCTGCAGCAAGGATCTCCAGACCTTTCTGAACTTCATCTCCCTCTTTCAGCCTGCACTCTTTGGCCCTGTGGGGTTTCATTTAGGATCCCAAAAAAGGACATAAGACCAGCCCTACTCCAGAAAGGGAATTTTGACCTCAGCTTTGGTGGGAGTAGGACTACCCCGTCCCTACTTGCAGGAGGCTCTGGGCGTGAGCCTATGGACTTAACATGTTAAATGCACTGTATAAAACTCAGCTGTCCAAACAGAGAGACAGTGACTCAGAGTCCGGAGGAGTCCCCCTGTGACACACTTGTGCAATGTTTGTTAAGTGCTGTCATTATGCCCAATAAAGTCCTTTGAAATGCGATCGGGTCGCTTGAATCATGCACTCGAGGAATATGAGTGTGGGTACTTTCATGGGGCAAAGTTAGGCTGAACAAGGTGGGAGCAAGTGTATTGACACATGCTCATCCTGGTTGTCTGGATATTGTCCCAGTAGATGCAAGGATGCAAGGGGAAAGGGAATGCCCTAGGTCTGGGCTGGAGAGAACAACAAGTCCAGCTTGTTCCTCCCAGTGCTTCCAGGGAGGGGAGATGACCTGGGAGGGTAACAAGTGTGTCACTCACAGCAAAAATCAAGGGTCCTCCAGCTTGACCCTTGAAGGGGAGCTGCCAAAATGGCTTTTACAGCAAAACAGGAAGCAGGATTGTGGCCATTTCCCCTTGTCAATGCTGTTGTAGGCCTAGCTGTAGAGATGAGTCTCTATAAAAGATGATGGTGCACAAGTAAAATTACTCATCTAGAAGGCATGGTAGTTCTGAGAAGAGAAGAGGACCTACCTATTTCATTAACATCGCCTGCCCCTGAAGCAGTCACTTCTTTACCCTGCTGCAGCACTGGTTGTTGCACTAGTGCTTGGGAAATCAAGCTGAGACAGCGGAGTGATGTTGAAAGGTCTTTAAAAAGCAGGAGAAACTGCCTGCCTCTCCACTGTAAATCTGACACCCAAGTCCCTCTGTGATGCACCCAGACATGGGCTTGTTGCAAAGCCCTGGGCAGGACCTTCGGATTCTTCTCTCTGCCTACCTAGCTATAAAATGGGAATAATAGAAAAAAAATCCTCTTCCTCCCTGGACACATATTAGAGTTTAAGCCATATTAGTAAGACATCCAACTAGAAAAGCTGAACACTTAGAGGTGTGAGAGCATTTACAAGAGGCATGTTTTGCTATCTGAAAGGGATTTCCTTGGGTAGAAAATAGTTAATTTCTTAAAATCTTAGTTAGAAAATTCTTTATGCCTTTGCTGAGTGCTCTGAATACCACATTGCTGACATTAAGATTAGTTCATCTTATGAAGACATCCTAAAACAGTTTGCCAGCTAAAATCTATGGAAGCAGGTGACTTTTGTCTAGCACACGTCATCTTGTGTCCAGGTTCTCCTCACATTTAAAAGAAGGGTTGTGCTCTTTCTGATGCCATCGAAAATTGTCAAGACCAGCCATGGCAAAGGCTTCCCATTCAGCCTTGGTCAAGGCACTTGATGTTCATGGGAAGGTCATAGCTGGACTACGCTAGGAGCAACATCAGGGCCATCAGGGCCTTCTTCTCTAATATTACCGGGAGAAATTACCCTTTGTCCATTGCTCCCTGAGCACCATGGCTCTTTGCCATCACTGCCACCCACAGAAAATGAATACCACAGCCCTCAACACATCAAAATACATATTTTTGAGCTCTGGAGATTGCATTGGGAGCTCTGATGCCAACACACGTGGCTCACACTGTCCCTTGGGTGACCTTCCACGGCTCTGCCTCCCTCCTGGCTAACAAGGGATGATCATCTCTCACTTAACACACTCGCTTTCTGCCAAACCTAAGTGGATTTTTTTCTTTTCCAGTGAGGAGTCTGCCAAGATTCAGCTCAGTCCTCGCGGATTTGCAACAGAGAAGCATCGCGTTTCTCATGAGATTGAGAGTCCAACGTGGTGTGAACGGGAGCCATCCTGGAGGTCAGAACCCTGGGGACATCCCCAATGGGGCACGATACAGGTGCTTCAGTTGACATGGGATATATGAAGGCATTGCACTAGTGGTACCCCAGTGATGCCACGGGCTCCCTTCTCTTTCTCTTGACACAACTGCCTTCCACTCTCTCTCCTATGCATCCACATTTCCCAAATCAGGAGAAATAATGATGGGAAGAGCTATTAGACCGCACTGCCCAGTCCTCAGGGGTGTGAGTACCTACAGCAGGACATGGAAGGCTTTGCCTGACTTGCTCCTCCATGGGTGATTCCCATGGAGTCTCCACAACCAAGCCTGAGGGATAAAACAGTAGAAAAGCTAAAATATTCCTAAATATTCCTTAAACACAACCCTCATGTCCACTTTCCAAATGCCAGCTTGGTACCTCTACTTACACTCCTTAATTTCTGCAGCTACCTAACTAATATTAAAAAAAAAAAGAAAAAAGCAACAACAACAACAAAACCACTTTTTTTTTTTTGCTGCTGGTCTTCAGCCTGAAGCTCTGGGTGTCCAATGGCTCCTTTAGGTCAAGCAGCACCAGCAGCGCCGGAGAAGGTCCCATGGGGTTATTAAACCCCCATAAATCACAGCAACGTGTTCCCAGATACTCATCACCTTGCTCCCAAAGGCTACTGGTGCCCTCTTCATTTCTTATTTTTAAAACAGCTCTTTTAAAATTCTGATGTGTCCCTTGCTATAAATACACAGCCTAGGAAATTTCTTTCTTTGAAGAAGTTTGTAAGAACTATTTTCCTCCCTGTTACTGCCACTCAGTAAAAGCATCTGAACTCGTGGTGAGGGCAGAGCTGCTCCGGCAGAGCTTTTCCCCTTTTCTATCCCGAACTTTTCCCTTTTTCTGACCCAAACCTCTTCCTACACATCCGACCACAAAACTGTGCCCATGCTGAGGTCACCGGGCACTGCAGGGGGAATGAGAGTCCCAATTTTAAGCAGGTGTCCCTACGCTCTGGTGGGAACAGCAGCTGAAATATCTCGCTTGGACAAGAAAAAAGCTCTATTTAGAGCCCAACAGAATTACAATATCCAATGTGTGTCCACCTGCCCCTTTCCCCAAATGCACTGGCTGTGTTTTCCCCTATTTCTTCCTTTTTGGAAAAAAAATTAAGTAAACCCTAATTTTTCTCAGCCTCTTCTTTCTCTGGGTGATCAAACTGTTTGGGAGCTGAAAGCAATGCGGGTATCCGTAGCTCTGCATGCATTAGGATGGACTTACATTTTAATTAGAAACTATTATTTGGGAATGAGCGGGGGGAGTGGGACTGACACAGTTTGGGGAAGGTTAATTACAGCTTTTCTGCTCCGAGTGGCCAAATCACTGCCAGGAAACCTAATGGGGAAAGTTTTAAACAGAGATGGTTGAAAAGATATGCTTGCCGCTTAATATAAAACCAGTCTAAAATAAAGTCAGGCGCCCAAATCGCTAACTCAGCTTGCAAGCAGCTTCTCCTTGCGGAGTACGGTCTCGACTAAGCGGAAAAGAAAAAGCACTCAGGATCGTCAGATTCTGTGATGTGTGCCCGGCAGGACACCCGCACCAGCCTGGCGGCCACTGGGGCTGCAGGACCTGCATCCCTGTCCCAGGTCTCTCTTGCCATGGTGGGCAGCAAGGGGGTTATATTCTTGCCGGAGGATAAATAAAGAGAAAGGGGTGTATGATGGGTGCATTTAGGCTGCTCATGGAGAAGCAGCCAGCGTCTCCCCCACCTCCGCCAAAACCTCCTTTGCATTTCCATGGCCTGAGGGGGGGCTCATGCTGTTTGCAAGAGAAATCTCTAACTCCAGCCCAAGGCTGGGGAAAAGACAAGGGGGAAAAGCAAAAGTCACCCCACAGTGTCCCCTGTTCCATTCACACCCGATGCCCGGCATGGATGGCAGAGCTCCTGCCACCGCTTGGGTCCTCTTTCCCTGCCTTTCCCGCTCCTCTGCCTGCCTTTCCTTGCCCCGGAGCTGGGTGAGGGGGTTTCGGGTGCTGTCCGGCTCTCAGCTGCGGATGGCTGGGCTTCTCGTCCACCTCTCTGCCCGACCAGTGACAAGGGGATATTTATGTCGGCATCGGTGGAATGCGTTTCCTTCTGCCACCAGGAATGCGAGCGGAGTTTCTAATTATAAGTTAGATGGGGTCTGTGAATAAAAGATTGCTTTTTAATGACTCCCCGTCCAGGTGCTCTCTCTGCCTGCCTTCCCAAGAACACATTTGCATTTTATTACCTTTCTCCCGTCCCGGCGCATTCCCTCGCTTGCAGACATACCTGGCATAGCTGAGGAGCCTGCCTTCAACAGCCTCACCTCCGCGCCGCCGCCGCCGCGCGCGGGGACCCGCATCGCCCCCCGAAAACCCACCACCCGCGGTGAGGCGCGACGCCACCGACACCCCGATGCACCTTTCCGCCTACGAGGATGACGATGATGATCATTAGCACGATCGGGATTGTTATTATTACTATGTCTTTTAAGGAGGGCATTAGGGTGGCTGCGAGGGTCCGCGGCGGGGACCCCCGTGGAGCGGGAGCCTCCTTGCTGCAGCGCGGGCTCCCCGCAGCCCAATTACCTCCCCGCGGTAATTACGGCGGGTCTTGCAGTTACATGCCTTGCCCGGCACCATTTGCTTTGCCTTTTTTTTTTTTCTTTCTTTTTTTTTTTTTTGTGGGGGAGAGAGCGAAAAGGCTCTTAAAGGTGCAGCACGGAGAGAAGGTTTTTGCACCGTCAAAAAGGGCGCAGAGGGGAGAGCAGCGCAGGGCCCCCCTGCCCTCTGCAGCCGCTCCGCTCCCCGCCCTGCCTTTACATAACGCGCCCGCCTCGCTCCCGCTCACCCCCTTCCCAATTTCCCTCTTATTTTTCCTCTTTTACATATATTTTTTAATGTATATATTTCAAAATAACAGTCCTCAGCATGAAAGAAATAATCGCCATAACAATAATAAATAATAAAAATGTTTCCGTCCTTCTCCGCACCCCGCCTTGCGCCGCCACCGCCGCCACCCTGCTTCCTTCCACCTGACTAGCTCGAAATCACCTTGAAATGCTCATGTCAACTTGTATCATTATCTCTTTAATTCAGGCAGTGCCTTTTGTTCTTCTCAGGAGAGGATCAAAGCGCCTTTTTTGTTTTGTTTTGTTTTAAGAAAAACAAAATAAATAAATAAATAAATAACTTTCCGATCGCTCTCCCTCGGCTCGCTCGCTCTCCCTCTCCCTTTTCCAGTAGGAGAAGGAGAGCGCAGGTATAACCCAGTCAAAATAAACAAAGTGAATGCATAAATAAAAGAGGTGAAATGCAGGTTCTAAGAACTTGCTGGCGCTGGAACAATCCCACCTCTTTAGCTGAGTGGCAACGAAAGGAGATTTTGAAGTCATCTCTTAAGCGCAGAGGGTTGCAGAGAAAACAGAGGAGGGGAAAAAATAAATGAAAATGAGAGAAAAAAAAAAAGAAGAAGAATAAAACTTACCACCAGATTGGGTAACTTGACAGAGCCTGACTCAACCCACAAAGAAACAGGAAATATCCAAAAGAGGCCATTGATGAAAAGTTGTCTTTCCTTTTTTTTTTTTTTAACCAGAGTTGCCAAAAACCTTCCTTTCTTCTGAGGCAGGATGATTATTTTAATAATAATAATAATAACAATAATTTAAAAGAAGAAAAGGAAAAAAAAAAAACAGTCAAATGAAGTGAACTCAAGCCGACCAGGTAAATCCTCTCTTGCTTCCTCTACTACTCTCAAGGAAAAAAAAATCTCAGAGAGGTAAAAAACTCTTCTCTCAGCCAAGACACTGAAGGCAAATATTAAAAAAAAAAAAAAAAAGTTTGAAGTAGCTCTCTTAAAAAGGACCCAATCAGCACTTATTGCCAAAGGGAGAATTCTGATGCTTTGGCTTGTTCTGTCAATCAGGAGCGCGAAGTCAGGAATGAGCTAATTGCGAGGAGATAGTGTTTTAATACTCATTAGGGGGCACGTTGGCCCACAAGCCAAGGGATAAAATGTAGTTTTAAAAAGGGGAAGGAAGATTTAGGGGGTTTAAATAGACAGGGGGGACCCCTGTGGATTTGGGTAGCTATAACAACCTGCCCAGATTTCACTCCCTGGGTCGAAGCTACTAAAATGCAGAAAAAAAAAAAAAAGTGTGTTTTTTTTTTTCTGTAATTATTATTTTGTCGACCCACTCCTTTTTGCCGCTCCGTCTTCTTCTAACGTTCCCTTCTCCTGGAGGTGGCGGCGGGGATGCATTCGAACTAACTTTCAGAAACTTTCTGTTGAGTCCTTTTTTTTTTTTTTTCCTTTCTCTTCCTTTCCTCTTTTTTTTTTTCATTAAAAAAGAGAGGATTTACACACACACACCCGCGTGCACACCCGGCCACGCACACCCCTTCCCCAGCAGCCAGATACCCGCGCGCTCCGGTGAAGACATCTGCAAAGAAATCAGCCTCTTGCAGGCAAATTGCACGGAGGCTCGTCCAGCTCATCCCAATATGCAGGAGTCACAGCCCCGGCGCTGGCGACCGCGCTGCTGCCAACGACTTCATCCACCAGATCCACCCCACGGGGCACCAGTAATTGATCTCTTTTTTAATTTCTCTCTCTACATATTGCAACCGTTTCTCTCCTTTCAGTGGTGGTGGCGGGGGGTGAGACGGACTGGAATTGCGTGTGCCCCCCCCGCTAAAGAAAGAAACCCCAAACTGTGTTTTTCCCGCAGTCTTAAAAAACATCATAATTGGAATTATTATAAAGATGTAGCTCCCGGAGCCCAGGCTGGGTTTGCTGCTCCTCTGCAACATATCGTTTAAAGAGAGTGTCACTCGGCTGACAGTCTCTACCCTTGTCCTGGGTAGCTCGAGAGGGGTCCGGAGAGGAGAAACCCCCCTGGATTAGCTAAGAGCTATTTTCTCCTGGGAATAACAGCGACGACTCTCTTTGCCGCAATTTCTTTTTGTTGCCGTGGTGGTTGCAGCTGCTGCCTGTTGGATTTTTGCTGCCTTCTGATGGCCTTTTATCTTTTTATTTATCTATTTATTTTAGCAGAAGGAGAACTGGATGCAGGTTATTTTATTGGTTTATCAATACTCGTTGGCATTCTTTTGTTTTGCCTTTGAATGGGGAGAATTTCTGCGGCTCCCGGGGGACAAAGGGGTGCATGTTTTTTCCCGATTTTCTCTTTTTTTTTTCTTGAAGGAAAGCACGTAACATTTGTGCTCACTCTATCTGAAATCTCTTTTCCCTCTCCTTATAAATTGCCTCTTCTACCTGCATAGGGAATATTTCTATTTATACCTCCCAACACAGCTTTATATGCATATATATATGTGTGTGTATGTATATATATACATGCAGAGAGAAATGTATTTGTGCTGCACTAGATGCAGCGAGATATCCATTCCAATGAAACTGTAGTGGAAATGCATTTCGTTTGAGGATATTTAAATCACTGAGAAATTTGGCAGGGGTCAGGCCCTAATTATTTTCTTTAGGGCCGGATGACAAGTGATTGCAACCGGGAGCGCTGGCAAGGGCTCCGGGATGCGATTGTGCCCGCTCCGCTCCATCCCGCTTCCAGGGAAGGGACTCTCTGAGCAAGTACTCGTGAGCTCTGAGGCTCCTTGGGGCTCTCTGAGCAAGTACCTGCAGTGTTGGTGCTGCTGCCGCGTCTGCTGAATTGATGTCACCCCCTTAGACCGACTCCTGTCCTCCGGGCAGCTGAGGGGGCCAGGGAGTTTCACCACACAAGGTAGGGAGCAAAGAGGAGGTTGGCATTGGTGGCGTGTGAAAAACCTTCTTAAGGACTTTCCCTCTCTGTGTTAGAGAAAATCCCATCCAATTATAGCATTACTGGAAAGAACCAAGCGCCGAGGCTTTTCAAAAGCGGGGGATTTCTCCTGCCTTTCCAAGCGCCATCACTCATGCAGCAGACGGGAACACACGCGTGCATCCCGTCCCGGCATCCCAGGGCCGGGCTGTGCCGGCGGCGAAGGGGGAGGATGCGCATCCCCCCCGCCAGGGTCAGGCTCATCTTTCCTCCTTTTGTCTCGGGGCAGAGGTTTAAACATCCCCCCTGGAGCCGCTGCTCCTCCCAGCAGGAAGCAACTGGGCAGCTTCACCTGGAGCTACAAATTCAGCCACTCTCCCTTTCCCTCTCAGGGCTGCTCTTTGGGGAGGACAGAGATAATCCCCCTGCTCACAGGCGCGCGCGTGCACGCACGCACAAACAGGCAGCATCGCTGCTCATTCTGGCGCCAGCTGCTCTTAACGACGCCTGCCAAAAAGGTCTTTGAGTGCACGTGTAGGGTTAGGGACACCACCGTGGGTTCGTTATCTATTGGCAATGTTACCTTTGAAACGGAGCCGCTTATGGGCCGGATTTTACAGTCTCTTAGAGTCAATAAAAAGGCTCCCATGGGCTTCATAGACACAGGTCTGTTTGTACGCAGTTAGTCGGATCAGCAGGGTTTTCTGCAGACACTTGGGGTGAGGGCCTGATATTAAATCCAGGCTGAGTTTGTCCACAGTGATCCATTGGTTTCCACAGGGCTCATCCCTTCCTCAGCTCTGCCAGACTTTCATGCATGTATAAATGCAGATATAACCTTTGCAATGAGTAGGATCTGGCCCTTGGTGGGCTGAGCTCAACATCTTGGCTCTTGGCATTGCTCCTTTTTCTTTTTTTTTTTTCTTTTTTTCTTTTTTTTTTTTTCTCCTAACAGCATCCAGGTAACAGGTTTAAGAAAAGTCTGTCTTCTGGTGCTGTGGATCCTTTGGCTAGTAGAAAGCAAATCCCATTTCTGCTGGACCCACGGGCTGTCTCGCACAGGCTTTCTACTATGCCCAGCATTATGTTGACAAAACAACCTCCAGGTTTGTTTCATGACCTCCATGAAGGTCCTGATGGTCAAAGGGAAGAGCAAACTCTTGCCCACACTCACAGCTGTGAGGATAAGCTCCTCTGAACCTGTTGCAAAAGGAAAGAGTAGCTTCAGCTGTCAAGCTGGCATGGGAAAGGGGACGGAGAGGACCCGGAGCAGCCTCATAGTCACGGGGCTGGAATGCTTCACGAAGGCATCACAAGCTGGTCCTCTCTTGCTTATTCATGGGCATAGCCCAGCTGGCATCTTCAGGGGCCACTTGAGTGAGCAAATAGAGCTGGATTTGGAAGCACGACTGCTTCGCTGTGGGGTTAGTCACAAGAGGGAACAGCTGGGCTCCTCCACATCCAAAAAAATGACATCTCCAGGGTGCCTCCGCCCCAGGGAGCTCTATGTAAAGAAATCAGGGGTAAGGAGAGAAGGTTTCGAGGGAGCCGGGCACACAGACAGGTGGGCAGATAGGTGCAGTACAGTCTGTCATCCATCTCAGATATGTTGTGTCACTTCTTTTGCTCACCTTCCCTCTCTTCCCTACATTTGATACGGCAGCAGATGGGAAATCCTCACAGAAAACACACAGAGCCAAAGAAAGCTTCCTAAGAGCCTATGCTTATTTTTTAATTTTTTTTTTAGGGAGGACAAAAGTACAATTCTGCCCCTTTTTCCTCTTTAATATTTGAAATTCTGCTAGGGAAATTTAATTTATTATCTGGTTTTGACTATGGCCCCTAGGAATAGTTTTGCTGGGGGATGATGATCCTCCTCTATTTGAAAATTTACTCACTGGTTGCTCCGAATATGCCTCTCTGGACATATTGCTCTCCATGGTTGGATGCAGCTACCATGGCAATATAAAGAAGTCAGGGAATCAGCCCGTTCAACTGATCCCTTCCCTTGCTCTTCCCAGCCAAGATTTCAAAACACATGGTGAGGACTAAACCTAGCTCTTGATGTGATTCTGTAGTAGAACTGGGGAAAGCATGGATCTTACTGATGGATTTATGTCTTCTCCTCTTTGTGACCAACTGGTTTTCCTGTAGCAATTCAAGGTGACTGTTATGTGCAAGTAGAGATTGTCCAGACAATATTTGAGGTGGAGAGGGTTTTAGAAATGTACCAAACATACTTAAAGCATGGGTTTCACCCAGCCTGAGTTTAGCTGCTTTAGCTAAATCCATGTTATAAAACCTTGGCTCCCTCTGTGGTCCATAGGGGAAGGGAGACATGAGCAACTCAGCCCACCAGAAGATGGTTGTTTACAGTAGTGGGATGAATTGCTTCTGGTGTTGCATTTCTCTTTGCTTGGTGTCTAGTTTAGACTTCGTGGCTAATCTTCAGATAGTTGAAGTGAGATGCCTACAAGCATCTCTGTTCTCTGGGCTCTAAAGAGATCCTGAATGAGTCAGGAGCACATTTGGGGCAGGAATCTCAACCTTGTAGGTTGATATCTCTCTGATGTTCCCTATATTCCACCTGCAAAGAGGCAGAAAGTGTTTGACACTGGCTAAATCGTCTTTGGATATGCCTTCCATCTGTTCAAGTTATTCTATGACAGACTAGGATTTTGGCCTCCTGCTTCTGGCTTCCCATCAAAACACCTCTATAAGAAGAAAATGACCAAGTTGTCTTCTGATCTTAAGAGAAATGTGGCACAGCTGAATGCAGAAGGTCCAGAACTGGTATCTCCCCAAGGAGATGAAAAGGATTAGGTCCAGAGCGTGGTTGTTCTGTTTAAAGAGTTCTGAGCATCCAACGTGCTGGACCTTTTGCAGGCGTAGGTCCGTGCGTAGTCATGCTTGGGTCCTTCGGAGTTTTATACACAGGAGCTCCTGTCATCGCTTGGGGGTTGAAGGCAATATTGATGGGTCTGGATCTGTGCTGAATAGGTTTCCTCCTTCGCAGTTGTTGATGAGTGTGCCCTGGCCCATAATAGCATAATTTAAGAAGAGAATAAATGTTAAGGCCAGGCCTTGAACTGGTGACTGAGGCTCTGCTCTTGACTTTGCCATTGAGCTGTGACCTTGTGCTGATCTGTTTGCCACTTCCCTGTCATAGGTAACTTCCCAGCTGGGTTGCTCTCTGCAATGACCACTTCTTTAGGACTGGAGACTTCTCCTGTCAGGGATTCAATGACCACAAGGTTCAAGCTGAAACCCATTACTCTCTGACACCTCTCTCTGTTTCCTCCTTCCATTTTCTGGTCCTCAAGGGATTGTCCCCCGACTGTCAGGGATCAGCCCAGCGCCTACTTTGCCTCTCTGCTGCAGGTGAGGTAGGACTCTCATTGGTGTAACTTTGGCCCACCTAGTGGTACAGCAGGAGAACAAATCTGTAGAGAAAAAGGAAAAAGACATGGCCTAGAAATTCGTCCAGGGCACAGGGATCTGCAGTGGCAGGGCTGTGGTCTCCTTTCTCTGTCTGAGCATCATCAGCAGAGGCCAAAATGGGGATGGGGATGGGTATCAGGAAGGCATGTCCATATTCGATGGACAGAAGAACAGCATCGCCTTTCCTAGGAAGGACCTTGCCTGCTCCATAAGATGCTCAGGAGGGATCGATGTTCTGGTACCGTATCATCTGCATACTCGATGGAAACGGGTTAGCAGAGATTCCAGCACCTCTTGACGCTTGCCTTCCTGCCCTGCTAAATCGTCCTGGAGAAGAGTACGTAGGTAGGGACAGTATCTTCTGAGGATGCAGGCAGTTCTTAGAAAAAACAGGAGCTTCACCCAGGTCTCTCCTCACTGTAAGTGCTAACAGAAGGGAACTGCCCATCCTTATCCATGTCTCCATCAGTGTCCACTTCATTTACTGAATAGCAGCAGCAGCAGCAGCAGCCAAGAACTGCAGGGCTTTATTTAGCAAGGAAGACTTTTCCTCAGCTGCAAATCTGCTTGGTGGAGACCATGCTCTGACCAATGGCTGCCCTCAAGGCCAAGGTAAGTTCTTCCTCACTGAAGAGATTTGGGGGAAAAAAAAACCCAAAACAAAAACTGTGATTGCAGAAAGTGTGTGCATCAGTGACACAAATCCCACTCTGCTTTGTCGAACAGTGAGATAGTTCCAGGATGTGTCTGCTGCCTCTGGGGCTCTTGTGTTGCATTGACAAGGAGACCAAAAAGAATCTGCAGTTAAATCTGATCTATGTTCTTGTGCATAAGGACCAGTTCTGCTTTTCCATATGGGCTGAGTACTACAGATTTGCAGAGGAAATAACCCCGCATGAGAACGGAAGGACCTGCTCTGTGTAAATTTGCCCCTTAGAACTCCGACTCCATTTTAATAAATGCGTACATAACCCAAGTCCTATGTGTGCAACGTGTGTTTGCCCGTGTGCAATCTCCTTTGGCTATACTCCCACAAAACCCTATTAATCAGCAGTGGAAATTGATAATCATTAAAGCCCCAAACCTGCTATAAGGTGGGTAAATAACTATTCATAGGACAGAGCAGGGTTAGATCCTAATAACGGAGTACAGTGAGGCTTGTCTAAAAGAGTAGTAATAATCAGATGTTCCCTTTCAGAGAAACATTACAGGCTCTGGTATCTCTGCATGTGGGGCCAAATCCTGCAGCTCTTTCAGTTGAAGGAATGAGATGTCCCTTGGAGACCCTTGTTTTCCACCTCACACTTCCCTTTCATTAGTTGCAGAGAGAGTCAAGCAACATATGAAAAATCAAACTGTTTGGAAAAAGCCCTTTCAAATCCATGCTCAGCTTTAAAATTACAATTTCTTTTGTGTATTCCTTCCAATCCCACTTTACAAATTTATTATTTGGGGTTATGTATCAGATGAAGGAAAAAAAACAAGAGAGAAAACAGCAGGAACAGTCATTTATGGAAGTGCTGAGATAGTAATTTGAGAATTTTCTAATCTCATTCTAAAACACCATTCAAATCAACCCATCTCAAAGGGCTAGCCACACTCCTGCTGCAGGTGAAAATAAAAGAAAAAATTAAAATTGAAAGCAGATTATTCAGAGTTGCATCCCTTTGTGAATTCCCTCATAATATTCCTCCTTGCAAACCCAGTGATGCTATCTCTCTAGATGATTGTTGGGATTTGGCCTTACGCTTGCAAATCAATATGCATTTTAAACAGGGATTTCACTATGTTGCTGACGAGCTCTGGTCTGAAAAACCACCCAGACTGGAGAGTCTTCTCTTCAGGCACAGAACAAAGGTAATTAAGGCATATTAAAAGCAGTAATGGGAAACACAAGGTACAATTTGAAAACACAGGAGCATCTCCCAGATGAGCTCTCCTGTTATTGCCTGCAAGTGCAAGAGTAGAAGTCCCTAAATTATTTTTAGGGGTTTTAAAAGTGAAGAGCATCATTTTATTATTATTATTATCTGCTTATGTGGCATCAATTATGTATATTGATTGTCTATTGCATGGCACAGTGGCAAAGTTGTTGTGGAATTTATTAGTTTTTGGCACCACTCTCTGAGGGTTGATAAGCTGGCTCAGGGCTTTGATAATGAAATAAGGCAGTGATATCTCTTACACATGCCAAAAAATCACTCACTGGAAAGAGGGTGGACAGGGCTGGGTGACAGCTATTTTTCCTGGGTGAGATATTGATAGCAGAGAAAACACATTTATCCAAAAGGAGAAAAAGAAGTATTCAAAAGGAGAAGGAGAAAGTGCATTCTTTTAAACGTGAAGAGAAGGAAAGACCTGCAGCCTCTCAGGAAGGGAAAATAAACAAGTAAAGAAAAATGACAGATTTGGCTGAGAAAAGGGAAAAAATGGAAGGGGGAAGCAAAGTAAATCTCCACAAATCTTCACCAAGGTTCGAAATCCTCAGCCAAGTGAGGTGTTGCAAGCTGATAAATAGACAGGAGCTCCTTGCAAAGTCCAAACGACCAAGAGGGCAAACACGGGAACTGGAGGAGCCCCGCCCCGGGCTCTTACTTACCATTTTCATTACAAAAGCTGCTGGTCTGACTTTCTCTCTCTTTCTCCCTTTTTTTTTTCTTCTTTTCTTTTTCCTTCTTATAAACAGGGAGGACAAGAGGTCACACCTCCGGGGTTTAAATAGGCAGCTCCCTCGCTTCAAGGGAGGGTGGATGTTTTTCCCGCCTGTTTACAAATTAGGCAAAATTATGATGTCTTCATGCACTTGCCGGGTGGCCACCTGTCCTGGGCTCCCTTTGAGAGCATCTTCTCCGTGGGCAGGAATGATACCTGCAGATGAGTTCTCACCCAGCAGCAGAGTGGGTCTAAATCGGCAGACAACTGGGCAGAAAAATGGAGCTTTACATGCGGTGCAGAGACACTTGGGAGAGATTTCTCTAGGTGCCTTTGGAGCATGGTGATACTGGGGACCAGATGGCTGCATCGCTGAGGCTTTGTCCCCATCCACACATCTTCAGGACTCCAATCCCTCCTGTTCTCCACATTGCTTTAAATAGTCATTCCCAAGACCTGGGCACTTGGGATAAGGAATCAAATATTGGGATAAGGCATCAAGCAAAGTGGTTTAAAGATCAAGTAGTTTGGTGGGAAACAGGAGTCAAGGAATCTTGGTTCCCCCTTTCAAAACGGCTTCCTCCTTCCTATGTGGGCTTTCTAGTGCCTAATAAATGTTAGGTTCATACTGCATCCCTTCTCTCCTGGGGGAAAGGAGGGGAAATGCAGTAATGAGGCCTCCCTTCCCTATCTGTACACTTATTTCCATACAACTTAATCTCTCCAAAACTTTTATCTGCCTGCCAACTTTGACTGGGATTGGCCAAGGGGTTCAGGAGTTGGAGGGGAGGAAATTAGCGGATGGAGACACACACCATAATCAACTAAACCAAGTTTCCCAAGGAAGCCAGACTTCAAAAGGGCGTTACAGCCCTTTATAAGTCTTGCAGGAGCACTTGCAAACTCCAGGCATGAGCCAGAATCCCCCCAGTGCCAGGCACTGCATGAACATATTCCCCAACACAATCCTTTCCCCAGGCCAGTGCTCAGGAGCTTAATACAAGAAGTTTAAGGCACACAACGTTGGCAAGCAGCAGCTTTTCAATATGAATGTAGAACAACTCCCTTAATGTGGGTTGTGTTTGGCTGGATTCAGCAAGAGCACAGAGCCTGGCCCTGCTGGAGTGGGTTTGTTCATGGGAATGGCAAGGAAATCACGGGACTTGGAGAACTTTGCCTCCAAACAGCCCGACTTGGCCATGATCCTCCCAGGAATCCCATTGGCTTTGGCAGAGTAAGAAGGGAGTAGCAACTGCAGGGCTTGGCCCCATTGGAAGCTGCGAGATTTTGTTTCTCTTTTCCAAGAAAAAGGAACTAAAATCTCTCTCTGAAGCCACATAAGTCAGGAAAAAGTGCTGAGGGCTCCACATTGACAGAATGGGTCATTCACATGCTGATGTCTTATTGGGGTCCCACCAGGGATGAGCTGGATTAGCACTGCAAAAATAGACCTGGCTTACTGTCTGAAAAAATGACCCTCTGAAGGCAAAATACAGGGCCTGTGGTGAGCTCCACTAGACAAATTATTCCTCACTCATGGGAGCTGCTGACAGCAGCTCTTCATGGTCCTAGTGCAAGGACTTCAGACAGCTTCCCAGAATGGACAGGGACCTCGTGGTCATGGCCCTGTGACAGGAAAGAACTTGTATAAGGTTCATGGACATCAGGCTGCTGAGTCCTCTTTTGAGATGCCTCCTCATCCTCTCCTCATCTTGCTTTCTCCTTCTGTGGCCTCCTTGGGGCTAAAGCCAGGCAGGTCTGAGCCTGCAAATTCAGAATACATCGAGGAATAAACCACCACTGCGGGCATCAGTAGTCAGCTCTTTCTGCCTCTCTTTCCTCCTCCCAGAGCTCTAAGGTTTTGAGAAAGCAAACACATTTCGAGTCATGAGTTGCGTTCTAGTTTCTTAACTTTTAAAATAATCTAGAAGGTTTGCACAAAATAGCATGGTGTGTTGAACACACAGAAGCTGGTGTGTTCAGAAGATAAGAAACAAAATCTCCATCAAATATTGAGATAATTTGCTAACATAAACAGGGGAAGCCTTCAGAAGTAGTGCGTGAAATACAGCAAGTGGTAGCTATACGCAAAAGCAGTAGGCAAGTCTGGTCAGAAAGAAAACAAAATGTTGTGTATTAATATCTTTAGCTGGCATGCTCTGGAGTGCATCATTTCTTTGTAACTCTAGTATTTTCCCTAAGTATTAGGGGGCTGACAATTTGAATAAGGCTCTAGCAGGTCTGTGCAGTCAGTTAAGGGAAGGTGGGAAGGGAGCTGCTGGTGGGATGGGACAAAAAACCACCTGCCTTTTTTTTTATATATATATACCTAAATCTACCACTTTCTGCATAGTTTTCAAGCATAACAAACTCTGAAGACGTGGGTACATGAGGCCATGAATTTTAGGATGCTTGACACAAGGAAGCTCTCCTCCCAGTTAAACAGTTGGAAAATGCCCGTAAGCAATGGCCCAAATGATCTTGTTTAAAGCTCCCATGGGTATTCCCCAGTGTAAGGTTAGAGCTGAGGAAAAGACCCCATGGGTATTTAAGCAAGGGAGAGGTAGGTGACAATTCCTCCCATTCCAGTATGGGGCTTGCAGCAGATGAGAGGTGTCATGGATCTCCGTGGGGTCTGGAATGTAACATTAGCTTGGATGGTTGAAGGCAACATGCTCACGTAAGATTTGCACCATCATTCAAACATCACAGCAATTCATGTGAATTCACTTTAAATGTGGCATTTTGCGCTTCTCCTGCCCTTCACTTTGCTCTTGTCCATCATGGACCTGTCAGGAGCCTGTGGAGTGGGGCCAGCGTGGCTCAGTGCTTGCAGTTAATCACTGATGGGATGCCTGAAAGGATGCAACACCACATCTCCTTCCTGGGACCCGGGATAGATCCACCCAACAAAGCCTAGAAAAGGATCCTTGAAAATTTCCAAGGTTTCTGCCCTTCCTTTCTGCCTGTATGCGAGGTGGTGGTCTGCCATCTCCCTTCAGCTGAGGGTTACTGCAACATCGTCGATCAAGAAACTCGTCTTCCCTGAGCCAAGAAAAAAAACAACTTATGGAAGAAATGTTGGACCCTCCTCGCAGAAGAGCAGCTCAGTCCAGGATAAAAGGCTAGCAGAATTAAAAAGTACATGCTGATCTCTGCTGAAGGAGGTGGAAAAATGAAGATATTTAAAGAATGTAGAAGAGGAAAGGTAAAAATTATTGGGCAGGAGAAAAAAAAAAGCCTATGTCCTGGTAAAGAAGATGGAGGAAATCAAAATCAAACATTTAGAATATATTAATTGAAATATAGCTTACAGAAGTGGCAACTAAGTAGTAAAAATCTAGTGATGGTTCAGGCTAATTAAGGCTTTGATTAGCGTCAAAGAAGCTAGACCATTAGCTCAAGGACTGGCTGATAACTCCTAGTGCAGGTAAAAAGTGTGATTACCTTTGGAGAACCAAAGTTGGTCATCACCATGCAGGGGCTTTCCTGCAACAAGCCCCCCAAAACTTATTCTCACTACAGAGCTGCCTACACAGGAATGGTTTAAAAATAAGAGAAAGGGGGTCCGAGTATATTTAGGAAGAAAGAGAAAATAGTATTTGAATTGTGATCACTTGAATATTAAATCTGTGTTCAGTTCTAGCTAGCTCTGTCAAAAAAAAGAAAAAATAAGAAAAGGGGGAGAGAAGGAACAGATTAAAAATATCACAGTTTCATTGCCAAGAGGTGGTGAGTAAGAGATGTTCTACAAAATGAACAGGACGGTAATCAGTCACGAAACTATAATTTGTTCTGACTCATGACACCAGCCCAATGGAATTAAAAGCGAAATTAAAAACGGTAAAAGCAGATGCTTGTATATGCATAGCTAATGATTAAACTGAGGATCTCATTGCCACAAGACAGCACAAGCATTTAGCAGGACTCACCAAGAAGAAAAAGAAAAAAAAGAACATATTTTCCCTGCATAACAGCATAAATGAAAAAGTAGTTTTACGTACTGGTTAGTTAATGATTCCAGATGAAGCTCTGGAGAACCTTTGGCATGGGCATGGGCATGGCTCTTTTTTGGGGAAATCTCTAGAGCTCTTGAGAGATTTTTAACTCCATTGCCTTCATTGTACCTGTTTTCTAGAAACTGTGAAGCTGCTTTAAGAATTTTATGTTTTGGACGGAGCTGATTGGGAAAAGGTGGCACCATCTTGAAAAATCATTCTTGCAAAAAAAAAAAGCAATTTTTTTCTCTATCATTGAGTTGGGACTTAAAAGCCACAGAATCACACAATAGTTGAGGTTGGAAGGGAGTCAACTTAGAGATCATCTAGTCGACTCCTCTGCTCAAACAGGGTCATGTAGAACAGGTTGCCCAGGATCATATCCAGGTGGTTCTGGATAAAGGATAAAATATCTCCAAAGGATATCTCCAGATATCTCTCCAAATATCTCCAGTTGAGGTCACCATTATGGCCTTACTCTCTTAAACAACCTAAGAGGAATTTTTTGCAATTACTATTTGGATTTTGATAATTTTTCTAAAATTCTGACTCTTAAGATGTTGAAGTGGTGGTTAACCAAGAAGAGATAGGTACCTCCATGTACTCGGACCCAGATTCTCACATGCTTCCTTGCCTCACTGGAGGCTTTTATACCTCAGGAGATAAAACATAAGTGGCAAGAATGTAACCATTAGGTCAACCATAACTGATCAGATTACTAGCCTATCTCATTTCATAGCTAGTTACAAACTGCTCTCAGTTAAAGGTTCTCTTAGGGGAATGATTTTGTGGGAGATCATTGCAGGATTACTTACAGGTTGCTTTCTGACATGCTTCTCTGCTTCTCTCCTTGCCAAAATAAATAAATGTATATGTTTGTAGTACTTGCTGTTCGCCCTTCTATGCTCTTGTTATGAGCAAAAATGTCTAACTCACTGAATTAAATTACTAAATTGAGTTATTGCCAGTTGTCTCTTGCTATAGTATCTTGCAGCAGCGAGCTCCACAGGTGAATGGTGTATTGCAAACCTTGCCCTTGGACTTCAGAAACGTGGGCACATCTTAAGCTTAGTGTCTGGAGCAGTACAGCAATGTTTTAGTGAATGGTTCCTAAACAATTAGATGTAAATCTGTTCAGAAAAGTGATTAAAGATGTAGGTTTTATAAAAGGAAAAAAAAAAGGATCACCAGAAATATAGTCTGGGAGCTGTTACCTCCCTTGTGGTTAAGTCAAGAGAGGAGCTGAGTGATTCTCTGCATGAGTTGACATGTCTCTTGCTCTGGATGTTATTCCTGCACTGGCAAGAGGCCAGCCAAGAGGGTAAACCTCCGTACTGGGGATTTGGCCTAGTGATCCTCAAAGAAAGGATATTGCTAAGCCATGGAGAGATTGATAGAGCTCAGGTCGCTCCATTTCATCTGCAGGCAGAGTTTCTGGATCAGAGAGGGAGGTCTAAGGATCTATAACCAAGGTCTAAACTGCTGCCAGGATCCCGGGGTCTAGTGCTGAAGGGAAGTCCATCTAGACCATAGTGACTCCTCATACAAGTACCAAATGGGCCAGAAATGCTATTGCTTCTGTTGGTGGCATCTGTAGTCAGAGATGGGAAGGAGAGCAAAGCTTCCAGCTCCAAATTGCATTACTGAACTGATCCAACCTTGCTCTTGACCATCCAAGAAGGAGCTTTTTTGACTCACTAAGTAGCTTGTCCCAGTTTGTCACCAGTCCGCATCCAACCTAATAGACCACCTAAATGTCCTCACTCAGTGATCTGTGCTTCAAGTTACATTCGTTTTCACCCCGCATGCCCCTTGCCCCGGAGAGCCACCAAATGTAAACAGTCACTGCCATCTAGTGACCACGAAGCTCCACAGCTCGAGGAAAGCTTTCCACAGGGGTGAATACAAAGTGATATTGGAATGGGGAAAATCAGGCAACCTCAGTGCAAGGTCCCTAGGCATACACATGTGAAACTCATTTCTGGTTGCAGCTGCAGAAATGTTTATTCATGCACCAATTTGTCATTTCTTGGGCGGATGGAAAGGGAATGCGGACTTCGCTAAACATCCCCTAGCAACTACCATTTAAGGGGACTGGTCCAAGTCATTCACACCCTGCACAATCCGGACTGAGATTCATCTCCTCTAATTTCAGGGATGGCAGCAAAGGTGCCTCATCTGCATGCCCCCCTTGACTTCCTTTTTTTTTTGACAGAAATACACATTTCTGAGGTGGTTCTCTCCTCTCTGCTTGCAATTGCCTGCCTATGGGTGGCTGAACCCTGCCCTAGACTACAACAGCAGGATGGACTCGCTTGCTACTGTTGCTCAAATTTAATTCTAGCTGTTCACACTGGACTATCTGCACCCAAGTGGAGGTGACCTATGCCGCAAGAGACGGTGAATTGAGAGCTCTATTTACACAGAACTTTTTCAGCTCCTGCTCTTGTCCCTTTGGATCACGCTGGAGCTGAGCCTCATAGGTGCATCCAGAGGTTTCACCTACCAGATCTTTCAAGGTATTAAATACATTCAAAGTGCTGCTTTCTGGGGTGTAAGCGAGAACCACTGAGAGGACAGGCTGTGATTTGAGAGATTTATTGCCCAGATATTCATTCGCAGAATCCCATGAGATTAGTTGCTATAACATCCTCAAGCCACGTCTCGGAACCCACCTTTCAGCTTCATTCTCAAAACCCTATAGGGAAGCAGATTAGCAAAATGAGACTGAAGTTACTATTATTTTGTCTTGTCTGGATAATTCTTCCAGAAATAATGAAACTTGGAAAGTGCCTGTGTTAGTGCTCTGCCAAAACATGTACTAGAACAATATTGCATACTCACATAACATGTCAAGGACTTAGAAAGGTGTGGATTTCCATTTTTTTTTCCAGGTGGAGACAGTCTTTTCTCTATATTTGCCCAAAGATTAGGTAAAATGCAGTCACAATCTAGACACTGAAAAAAATATATATATATGTAGGCGCAACTTCTGGAGACTCTTGCTACCTCTTTGCCAAAAGTAACCTTAAAATTACTATCACAAATGGATCAGCAGGACGTCTGCAGTCCTCATGCTTCTGGTTTATGGAGCCTGGGGAGGCCAGAGCATTCACCATCTATACCCGTGCTGGGGCTTGTGAAAGCCCTTCTTTGCCAGAAGATGGCACTGGTTCTCCACGAGAGAGTCGAACAGGAACAGGTGCATACCGATACATTCCATGGAACATTCATGGACTGGGTTGTCCTGAGATTGGGATAAATCTACTCCTGAAGATGCTCCCAGAGGCTGTGTGAGCTGCTGGCTTATTGAAAACACAAGTGTATCTTTAACCCCAGCTGGAGGCCAGGTTCTGGAGACCCACATCTCTTCCTACATAAGGAATGCCCTGCATCCCAGATCCCCTTCCTGCGGACACCATCCTGGTCCAGACGGACTAGAAGACACAATGCCAGGGAGAGGAGTTGGGCTGCTTGGGCTATGCCAAAGGCTCCAGCTAGGCAGAGAGGGGTGAGACGGGTGGTTTTCCTGGCCTGGTTGAGGTGGGCTGAGCTCACAAAACATACTGTGTGTGCCAGCAGGTATTCCCACTGATCTCCATGCACTCACAAGCCTTCAGCTACTGCAGACACATCCTGCTGCTTGAGTACCCTCTCCCCAGCTCTTGCCAGAAGATCCTCTCCAGGCCTTTTCAGTGCTACGTCTTGTTGACAGTTTGCTAAATCCAGGTCCTACGGGGATCAGTAGCACTGCTGTTGTGGTAGGGCTGGATTTAACCCTGTCCTCTTCCTTCCTGATTGTGCCGTCCTGCAGATGCTGCAAAGTGGAATCCTTGCTTGTGCACATATTAAAAAGCCATCTCCTTTTCTCCCCAAATCACAAATGTCTACTTTCTTAAGGAGAAAAGCATCTCGTTTAGTAGGCATGGTGGTAATGGCTTTGTAGTTGGACTTGATGATCTTGAAGGTCTTTTCCAACCATAATGATTCTGTAATTCTGTGATCTGATATAAATATTTTCAATGTGGCATAACAAGGCAATTTTAGGGTTGATTACTATTTATATTTGTGCTTAAAGTTATCTACTAGGAATGTGGAGTGCATGTGGACTTATTACAGCGGATGATGGAGGACATGCTAGGAGAAGCCCACGGAGGTCGTAAGAGAATACTAAGGACTATCCAGTGCTAGATGAGCAGTTTTGCATGATTTCAGCATGGTTGAAGGTCACCATGCTCAGGACCAGGTCTTTGGCCAATAGATGGGGCCATTTCCACACCTACTCGATTACCTTCAAGTCCACCAGAGCAGGTTTTTCCAGTGTCCATATGCTTGGGACGAAGGCTTCTTATGTATGTAGTTATGAAATGTATGAAATTATGACATGAATTATGAGATAATGTATTTATTTGCACCCTGAGAAACTTAAGCTATTAATCATTTAGTGACTCAAAATACTCTAAACCAGTCAGATGCTCTTTTTCAATGCAACAAGGAATCACAGGAGTCTCCAGCTGGCATCTAGGATCAGCAGTGAATCCATTATGATGGCAGAAAATCCTAGTTCTCCCATGGCTAGAGAAGTGGAGAAAATACAGAAGCGCTAGCTGGAGAGGAAAATATGAGCTTTCCTTTTATTCCAGCTTCAAAAGACATTTTCACTCCCCTGTGCACAAAGACCTCGACCAGCTCCATGTAAGAATGAGAAATAAAGACACCCATGGTAGAACTTTCCCACTAACAAGTTTCGCTTAGACATGATGTGGCTGAGGGGAACAGAGTAGTTCTCCAGCTTGCTCTGACCTGCTAGCTACCAATGGGTGGGTGTATTTCGTGGACTGGACCTTTGAATTGTTGTTTATGTCTTGTAAAAAAAAAACATAAAAGGGTAGCCCAGTCAGTTTTGGTTTTAATTTAGGGTATGTCTGAGTCACTTTCGCATAATCCATCAGTGCAGGTGAGTGCTAGTCCTATATTTTTATAAGGATGCTGCCAGTCACGCTTGAAAAAGTGTTTTTATTCCAAGCCTTCAGTCCATTCATGGCACAGACCTCACACATAGGCCTTGTTACTTGGAAATCACAGCAAAATGAAGTATGGTGCCACCAAGGAAGATTGTTTACATGCAGCATCCATCAGAAAGGAGAGTTCACCTGGATAAGATGGTCTAGGAAACCTCTCCATTGCCCATAGAGGGTGATATTGCCCGAGGACTGACACCCAAATACAAGAGGATAAGAAACATACAGTTTTCATATATGTGTAGGATGGATCTCTACCAGACCAGGCATCTTATCAGTACTGCAAGCCTCTGCAAATTTCAGCACACTAACATTCAATTTCATGTTCAGCTAAGGAAGTCCTCTCTTCCTACAGGAGAAAACTGCGTTTGCTCCCTTGGACAGGGAAAGGTGAATTTTCAGAAAATCCCTTTCGCCATGTGGAGATAAGAATCTTACTGGCTGCCAAAAATAGAGAGAGATCTATTCCCATTCTTTCTGTGGAAATCCCGATCTAGGGCTTCTCAGAGGGGAAAACATCCCAACTTTGCACCACAGTGGACATATTATCCTAGTTCTCTTCAGTACTCCCCTTGTCCTGCTTTCTGATTAAAGGCTAACCGATTCCCAGCCTCTTCAGAGGCTCTTTTAGTGGCTCCTACTATTGCTTCTGGCCAAGACTACAGGGCTAGACACTTTCAGCATGAAGACTCCCTTCAGCAGCTAAACCTTCATTCGTTATAACAACATTTACCCTTGTGGGTCTGTTTCAGTTCTTTTCAACTTGGCCTGCCAGCCTCAGACCCTGCTGCAACTTGCAAGTGCATGAGCCCTCACAAATATCAGAATGGCTTTGCTTAAAGACAGGACCCGAAGGAAGGATGGACTAGGTCCAGCCTTAACCGAAAGTGCCAGCAAATCTGTGCCAACTCATACATACTTCTGAGGATTTAAAGCAAGCGGGTAAGATAGATGAAAATTGCTTTTACCTGCCTGGCAGCATAGGCCAGCACAAACATGCCCTTGGAGGCTGCACATGCCTTTGGCTTCTCAATGCGCTGCAGTGAAGGGAGTGAAGGGTGCTGAGACCCCTCTCCACAGCAAGTCGAGCTGCTGCACTGATCCAGGGAATGCAGGAACGCAAATCCTGAGCAAGACATCCAGTCTCGCCCTTTACTTCCACCCTCACGGTGTGCTGGAAACCCTGTCATAGCCTCGTCTGCTAATCACAGAATAGTTCACTCTGGGGGAGATCTCAGGAGGTCTCTAGTTGAGCATAGGGGTGAGAACAGACGTGGGGAGTTGGATGCAAGATGCTTATTTTGCCTGGAGATGGGAGGCAGAAAGAATGCAGGGAGAGAGAAGACACAAGGCCTAGGCTGATAAAAAGGTTAAGAAGGGGATTAAGAGAGGCTTATGCAAGGTGAACATGGTGATCTTTGTGTTTTCCATCCAACAGTGCTGTTTGCCTGGCTCCAGCGCTCATTAAGGGAACAACACGATGCTTAAGAAACACAAAGTCTCTCGGCAGATAACCTAGACAAGACCCTGCGCCTATGGCTGGCAGACCGCAGTGAGCTGTGTTCTGCCCATGTCTTACCCACACTAATGACAAGAACGTGCGCACAGTCACGTAATGGTCAAGTGGGTGCTGAGGAACATTTTGGACTGGCTCTTGGCAGACACTGCAGGTGCAAGCTGTGGTTTCTGTGACAGTCGTGCTATCTAGACAGCTGGGGAAGTCACCCACAGGTCTCCTCTGTCCCGTGGGTCCGCAATGACATCAGAACATTGCTAAGATGACAAAAGCAGATGAGGAAAGCTAGGGAAAGAGCAGGCCAGCAGCAGATAGTCCTGATTTCAAGAGGACCCTAACCACAGTCCTTTCCCTTTTATTTCCACCCATGTAGGAAGATCTGAGGGCCAAGTCCCCAAAGGGAAGCTGATACTTCTCACTCCTGGTGCAATCAGTATCTTCCCCGTGCCCCATCAGAATGTGACAACGCTGCATTTCTTCCCTCCTGTGGGATCACCTGAAGACTCCTTGTCCCCAGTAGCCTGATGCACTCTTGATCCTGCAGGAGGAACAGTGCTACGGCCGCTTGTAAATCAGGGGTGCAATGGTATGTTGGAGAGTGGATGCCTCATTGGTTAGACCCTGAACTATGGCCTAATATGTGTGAATGCTGACAATGATTTACAGGCCAGGAGCGGTTTGCATGCCCGCACACACACGCGAGCGTACACTTGCTGGTGCCGAAATGCCCTTGAGTGCTGGCAGCGCCGCCTTCTCCTCCAAGTATCCGTGTGGGTTCCCTGCAAGGTGCCCTGGCGCTGGGGAGGCAGGTTCTGCAAGGCCAGGATGAACAGCAGATGCCTTCCCATGTGCTCGGCATTTAGGTGCAGCAACAACCTAGGCAGAGCAGAAGAAAGGGAGGGAAACAAATTGGAATCAGATACATGAACCATGTTATATATCTGAATGCTCTAAGCAGGGTAGTTGCAAACTGGCTCCTGGCCCAAGTGGTCTCTTGGACTGTGCCTTTCACCACAAGTTAAAACTGTCTGGGGAAGGTCCTAACAAGGCCAATGTGGATGATTGTGGAATAACTCTTTGACCTGGACTCTGGTTCTATTTTATTCCTTAGCATAGCTGTAGCTTACATGATTTGTGGCTGTCTATATGCCACTGAAGGTCTCTTCTCACCCAAAAGGTCTTGCCTCCAGGTAAGGTATTCTAGATTCATGCCAACATCTACGTGTTCTGGATTGTTCACATTTCAAGAGTATTTTGGCCACCAGAATTGAAATATAAGGAAGGTCCAGCCATTGCTGGCCAGCCTCAACACCTCATGGTCTGGGACAAGTCTACAGTCTGATGTCTGTTTACTGATGGCCAAATCTGCTTTTGAGCACAGCAAGATGCAGATTACACAGCTGCAGGTGCATTTCTTGATCCACTTTGTCTCCTTTTGATGCCTCGGGAAGTGGATCTGCAGGATCTGCCCAGGCGCTGATGGATTTGCACGGCTCGCAGCAATGCATCCTAATGGAATGAGCACTGACCAGGCAGTCCAGCAAGATGTGACTCATTTTCCCTGTTTGCAAAATAGAGAAAAACACTGTGTGACCTTTGCAAAACATTCAGAGGTGCCCATGTGGGAAATTAGGTACTCCTGATAATAAAAGACAAAAGAGAACTATATTGTTTTCTCAATAATTACATTTTCCTCAGAATTCGGACGGAAAAGAACAGTTCCTAGCAAATAATTGCATACTTATATACGCACATGCATATATAAATAGGTCCCTTTCTCCAGGCACACACACGCAGGGCTAGTTCCGTGCAAAAAAGAGAAGCTTGGACAAATGTTCCCAAGCAAACTACTCACCCTGTGTCTCTGCTGTTGTGGTATGACTCTGTTTCTGAGTAACGCAAAGAAACAGGCCCTAGTGTCCAGCGCCTGCAGTGCACATGCCAGAACGTGTTCCTGACAGCTTGCCCTCAGAAACCCGGCACCAAGCCACCCAGACTAGAAGATGAAGGACAGTCCTGAAAGGAAACTGGAAATTAGTGATCAGGACTCCCATAACCTCCCCGACAGGCAGGGAAGGATGCCAAGGCAGAACACACACCAAGTCTGCGCTGCAGTTCCTTCCAAAATCGGCTTCCCCACAGCAGGTCAAAGCTCAGGGCATCAGACAAGGATGTGTGAGTTAGCCCGACATTTGTGGACCTCCTCACATGCTCCATGACTGCTGAAAATGCCATGGTAGCCAAGCCCCATCCACCAACACCAGTGGATGCTCTGCCCCACGGCTGGCGTGAGGAGGAGATAGGCATGGACCATACCCACAACTCAGCTGGAATGCACTAATGCACTCAGAAATCTGCAGTTCAGCCTAGAAACATTTGCCCGTGATTGCCTGAACAACTCCACAGCCACCACGAACCAGATTTCCATTGATCCGATGCTCAATCACATGGAGACTCCTAAGCGCAGGTCTCAAGTGCTGAGACACCCCTGGACCATACAAGGCAACCGTGTGAGCATGGGAACAACGTGAATTCACATGGAATCGCAGCTGGAGGTGAGTGGGAGAGCCAGTAGGGCATTTTGGGTGGTACAAGATGCTCGTGTTTGAGTTGTGCCTATGCCTGTAAGAATCTAAATCTAGGTGCTGCAACGTGCAAGCTCAGTCTCGCTTCTTGTGATAGGTGTAATGAATCGTTTGCCAAGGAAACCACCAGTTTGCCCAGAGTCATGCAGAAAGCCCATGGCACAAGCAGGGTTTGAACCCAAAGTTTATACGCCCTTGCCAAAGCCCTGAACCATGTCAGTAGTTTATATCTCTGTAGGACTGTGATTTTCCCTGTCTTCTGTGTCGTTTCGCAGGGCATGTCAAAGCAAAGCATGGCTTTGCCCAGCAACACGGTGCACTTGCAAAGAAAACAACCCAGCAGGTGGATATCTGGGAAAGGAAATCACTGAGAATCGATATCCTTGGAGCTTCAACCAAAGACTGATGCATGGCTTGATTTCTTTTTTTTTTTTACACTACTTTTAAGACATCATCCCTAGGAAATGAGGTGAGATTTGAACCTGAACTGAACTTCATGAGTGAGAGTCTTTACAAAAAGCCTCTTATGAGGCTGTAAACTGGGCCATGATGCTGGAAAGGCCATAAGGATTTCACCCACCTTTTCGCCCTGTCCCAAGGCAGGGCCATATCTGTCTAAAGCACCCTTGCCAGTAACATGCCTGCTTTGCTTTTGAATACCTCTAGAGATACGCTTTCTTCCAGACTTTCATCAACTTGCCAATTAAAAATCATTTCTTATTGTAAGCAAAATAGCTGAGGCTTAAAAAATAAGAAATTCAGTCATCTCAAGTGTCCTCCATGGGGGGAAGGTCCAAAAGGTTATGCTGCTCTCAGATGGAGAGAGACAGGACTAAAATGGGGAAGAGGACCAACAGGTAGAACTAAACTATACTTATTTTATATAGTTATTGTGTGTGTGTGTGCATATGGGAGGCATTTTGTGCATTCCTCTGCTTTTCTGTCTTACCAGCTTTGCCTTTCCCCCCACTTGAACAAAGTATTATTTGTTAAACTAATTTATTCACCTGTGTGAGTGGGGAGGTTTTAGTTCATGGGGCACCAGGACATTTAGCTGGATGTCCTCAGGTGTCTGGGGTCAGAGGACCAGACTGGCCTTTTATGACTGACTCCTTCACGTCTCAGCCTGGTCTGCACGGCTGCCAGTCTGGCCCTGTAGACGAGCTGCACTAATGTTTAACTTTGGTCTGTGTCACTGCATTCGCAGCCGGACGGTTTCTTTCCCTCTAGATGAGCAGGTTATTCCCTCCTTTTCCAAGCAGTGGATATGCTGACCCCTCTAAACCTCCCCTACACCAAGCAAGCCTCTTCCTCAGTTGCCCCTTGTAGGTCTTTTCTTAAGACCTCTCTTCATCTTTGCGGTGGTTCTGTGATCTTCAGAGATGTCACCTCCTTCCTTGAAGCAGCTGATAGCCAGAGTTGTTTTCACTGGGAAGGACATGTGGCATCTTGTGCTGGCATGCAGAGATGTTTCTAAAGCCGAAAACAGGCCAAATTCAGGAATACAGAGGTTAGGGCTCTGCCTCATGGCTAGGGAGGAAGAAGAAGGATGAATTAGGGGAAGGAAGGCATACAGCTGCCCCTAATCCCTTAATTACCTGGAGTAACTGGGGTCCTGTCTCTGAGCCCACCACGCAGCACATGCTGGGACCAGGCACAAGGACTCATGTCTCTACCCAGAGCAGATTTACCATGTCAGCTTGGTCCCTCAGCTCCACTATTGACTATCTCAGCCTGCCTCCCCCTGGGGAAATGACAGGTTGTCCCATGCACCCCACTATTAGCCTGCAAGATTGATTTTGTTCACAGTGACAAGGACTAACTTCTACCACTGACACCCTGCTCTAGGTTTACCACCATGACCTTGTCCCGTCACCTGCTGCAACGTTCACTGCTTAACGACAAAGAAAGCTGACCATGCTCTGCTGTTGGCAAACGTCTCCGGAGGCTGAGGGGACCTTTACATCAAAGACTGTACATCCTTGTCCTGAAAGGCTGGAAGTAATTCCAAAGTGACAAGTATCTGCCGGGCAGGAACAAATACTCCAAGTGTTTGTAGACCCTTCTGCTATTACCTCTTACCATCCTGGAGAGGATGACATGAAGTCAAGACAGTTGTTCTGGAGTGGACTTTAAGTATATTGAACATACTGAGTCACAAGTATTTCAAGACCACCTTTGGGAGTCCTTTGTCTGGGTTGTTAGCCTTTTTTTCTGGGATTTTTTTTCCTAGAGGTAAACTGACAGGCTGTCTGCTTTAGCAGATAGAAGAGTCATTGCATCTCACCAAAGGAGATGGAAATATATTGAAGCCAGTTCTAAAGGATGTGCCCTGGGGGCTGATGATTCTTAGAATCCTATTTTAGAAAAGGACAGAGTGTGCTCTGGAAGTGACCATCTTGAATGAGTGGGGCTAAATGTTCTCTTTAGAGTACATGCAGAATTAAACTCTTGTCAAATTAGGGTAGAGGGGAATGAATCACCATTATCCTTAAGCAGCTAAGGCCTACGCTTGTTACACAGACAGAAATTTTACAGCCAAAAATGATTATGCAGTTTGACAGCCTGAATATAGTCAATAGAAAATTGCACTTGATGATGCCTACTTTGATAAACTCTGACTTCTCATCTGGGTTATTCCAGATGCTTCTGAGATACAAAGTGTCTGTGTATTCATTGTATTAAATATGTCAAAGCAAAAGACATCCCCAAAATGACACCAGCAAATCAAGAACACTTGGGATTAGGACTTGGCCATCTGACTCTGAGGTCTACGACATCTCTGCTGGATCTGCTTAGACAGCACAGAGTGCAGGGCTTGGGGGGAAAAGTTTAGGATCTGAAACTCTGGGTCTGTTTAAACAACCAGAATAAGACATACTACTGGGGAGACTGAATTCCTAAACAGTCATGGCTTGTCTTGCTGCTTAGAAGAAGCTGGAATGAGTTTTGCAGGCCAGCTTGCAATCACATGCATGCTAGCTGATAATTTTTGGTCAGTTCAATTCTTGGAAATGGGTAGGGGATAAAACATTTATTTTTTGTAGATCTGTGTATGTTTGTCTGTTCATACCAATGTTTTTGCATGTGCATGCATCTATGACTGTCTGCGTGTACACATTAATTGCTCCAAATGTTTCTATGAATTTGAAGTTAGAGCCTCAGAGCCGAACATTTTTCTTCTCTCTTGCTCTCCCAGTGTCAAATACTTTCCCTGCTCCAGATGGGAAGTCGGCCCGTCACATGAACTGTAGGCAAGGCATTATCTGAGTGGGTTTACTTGTTGAACAATGTAAGTAGATGATTAACCATTAAAGCAACAGAGTTTGCTGACCCATTAACCAAATAGGAAGGACCTCTCGTTGGCTGAACAATGGGTCCCATACAGAAAGCACCCCAACTTGTCCATCTCGACAGACCTCTGTGCTATAGTTATGTAATAACTCAGTTCAGGCTTTCACTCCACCAACCGTAGGCTCCAGCGCAGTGCTCCCTGTGCTTTCGTGTGCACTCTGTTGGCTTTGGACACAGATCCTCCCAGAATCCGTAGGCTGAACCAAGCCCCAGCAGGCTTAATAGCCACCATTCATTCTTCATCCCTGCATTTTCTGTCCATGGGCAGAAGGTACATCTCGTTGGCATGTGACGTGTCCCCATGGCGTTGCTTTGCGGGGGATGCAGAATGCTATGTCTGAAATGAGTAGTCTTTGAAGTTCACAGAACTACTCATCAGGAGGCATTGGCCAAACACGCATCAGTCCTTGCATGGGGCAGGATCAACCATTCTTTTCTGGCTTATCATTACTAGCTAATCCCTGCATCGCATACCATCATTGCCGTGTCTGTTAGATGCATTCCCAGCCAATCCATTGTCCTTGTGTTTTTGCTGTATGCATGTTCAGTTGCCGAGTACGTTTTACTTGTCATTGTCATTTACTTGTCACAAAATTTCAGGGAATACTGAAATAGGAAGTTCCTCAAAGGCAGAACTGAGTCTGGGTTACTGAGAAGTATATAAGAACCAGATTGCCAAAAATATTAGTATGGTAATAATGCAAGCAGGAAACAATAGATCTGTTTTGAGCCTGGGAAGGAGGAGAGTGACAAAATCATGTAAGTTCAACATTTGAATTGAAACTTAGTAAAGCCTCTATTTGAAAGACGTGAAGGCAAACATTTCAGTGTACTGAACTTCCTTGCAGACTGGCTGGAGCATTTCCAGCAATTTCCTCCCTCCTCTTTCTTTTACATGAGAAATCTGGCCTGACTCTATGACAACCTGACACATGCTTGTCCTTCAAAGACATGGCCAGCAGAGTCAAGTGCACTTCATCTTGAGTTCCAACAGTGGATATGCTGCATTTGCACAGTATTGCAACTTTGGGCGCTGCAGGAGCATTTTGCAAGTACCTGGGCCTCCTTGCCAGTATTCTGCCAAAGTTGCTCCATAAGAAAGTAAGTGTATTTTGACAGTAGGACAGCTGCAGTATCTGCCAGTGATCTGTTGGTATATTGGATACTCTAGGTCCTCTCAAATGGCACAAGATGTCTGTGTGAAGATAACTGATTCCCACATAGAGTTTGTACTGATCAGGTCTCCACTAACAAGGATGAAAGCTGAGATGCCTTAGGGGAGAAAAATTGCTGTGTAGATCCCACTGCATGTATTGACTAGATCTCCAATAACCACACAGGCAGCCTGCAGTGAGTGTCTAGTTCACATGGAATATTCACAATCTAGACATCTACATGTAAGCCAATAAATCCCACTTAAGGATTGGACGGAAGATGGATTAATCCAACATTACAAGACAGCTGTTTGATTTAGGGTCAGCTTTGGAGTGACTCTCTTGGTAGGTCTAGGATGAATACCCTACCTTATAGGCCGCGCTTAAATGACAACTTGAAGTGCAGTTTCCAAGAGCACTGTGGGCATGCAAAGCTGGGTAATGAGAGACAGTGTAGCTTCAGGCTGTCCCTTGAGCTGGCTTCATCAGGTAAAGTGCTTGCAATCTAAACCAGAAAGCACTGGACTGCAGAGAAAGAAGGGAGCAAAAAGTAAGCAATAAGCTAGCGTTGCTCAACATGATGGTATGCTTGTAAGGTCGTGCACTGGATGAGTCCATCCATGAAATCATTATCCTTGGTCACCATGATGGTTTGCTATCATCAGAAGGTATCTGAATGCCTAAATATGAAAGTGCCACAACAACAGCTCTGTGTCATTGAAATACCTGTGTTGACCACCCTAGCTGCATCAGCTAGTTCATAATTGAGATTTAGAAGTTTCTCAAGCGATAATTTTCTTCTGAGATTTTACTTACTGGTATAAGATTTGCAAGCGCCTCAATAGTAGCCCTCATACAACGAAATGATTATTTCCATCACTCCAGCTGTATAAGGGGTATTAAATATTGAACAAACAGATTTAAATGAGGACTAGCAGAAGAAAGGTAATGCAATAAGCAGGACCCTGTACTGTCTCACTGGGGCACTCATAACCCCAGGAACATGTACATGTTCACAGACAACCTCTGTGTCTGAGTTGGCTTTACATCCAGTAAGATATTCTGTATAGTTAATAGAGTGGGATTAATTCACCCAAGCATGGCCATCAGGTGACATTCTAGGGTGTCCTGCTGGCCTTCAGCTGCTGCTCACGAAAACACAGGTCTCCCTTAACTCCCATGTCATATCTATCAGTCCCATGTGGATGATCTGATGCCAGCTCGGTGGCCCCAGACACCTTCATTCAGACTGTGATGGGGCTGACATGGGGCACCTAAGTGGGAGACCTCTGGATGGAATGGAAAGGTGTAGGTTCAAGAGCTATATCCCACTAAGGATTTTTGTGTTTTGCCAAATATTCATCTGGAAGCATCATGGCTAACCAGCCCAAGGACCAAGATCTTCTTGAGTTTGAGTTGGCCTACAGTTTTTTTTCCAAAACTCTCAGTTTGCTCATGGGAGCAATAGAAAACTCCCTTTAGCTGTGGGCTCATGACTCAAAATCTGGCAGCCTAAGCATGCACTAACACAGGTAAAAATACCCCATTCCTGGACTCTCTGGCTGAAGACCAGACAGATGGCAACCTTCAAGACAATGGCATTTCAGTAACAGCAATAAATCATAAGCCTGTTTCCCCCTGCTGTAAAAGAAAGCTAAACACTGTGAAATAAAACCCCTTTATTAGCATGAAATGGTCAAAAAGAGAAATAACATGACCAAAATCACCTTTCATCTAAAAATAAAAGTAAGGAGAGAGTTTTCAACAGTCCTGGAAAATACTCGACACACATTCAATGGGTGGGCTTGATATTGTGACTGCAAAAATATTTTTGCTCAGTTTGTTTCTGGCTGTTTTGCAGCTGAGAGGTTGCCAGATCTCTTGGCTGGATCCCTTCTCCTTCAGCATTCACTAGGATGGGCTTGTTGGCTGGCGCGTGCGACTTGAAGGCACAGCAGTGGTGTGGGACTCGTGGAATGACCCTCCAGTAATTCTCCTAGAAATATTCCACCCTTCTGAGCCACTGCAACTGTCAACACTTTCGCAGGAACTGCACAGGGCTGCTTAAAAACAAGTGTCTGCATCCTCCAGCTTCGGTGTTTTCAATGGGGCACTGCGGGACCAAAAAGCAGCACTTTCCCCCTTTGTTAAATAAATGCATCCGTCCCCGGGTTGGAGGAACATAGGAGAACAGATCTCTGGGGAGGTATCTGCCAGGCATCCACTGATGTTGAGTGGTTTTGGGTGGCATTTTTGGCCCCTCTGTGCAAACCAGGATGGTTCCAGCATGGGGCAAAGTGAGATGAGTAATAGCCAGGAGACTGAACCCCCAAAACAGGTGCTGGAAAGAGGTGACAGAAGTTAGTTCAAGTAGACTAGAAAGACCAAAGGCTTTTTTTTTTTCCAGGCTTTTTGCAAAAATGAAATTGGAGAACAGAAAATGTCCTTCTGGCTCAGCTTGTAAAAGTCCATCTGAGGTCAGTTATGGGTGTTGTTCCCTTCTGAGGGCACTTCACTCCTTCCTTCCCTGCCTTTGCTTTCCAGAGAGGCATGTTTTGTTTTAAACACAGCATGTCATTTTCAAACAAAAAGGTCAGATTTGGAAATGTCCAAGGAAATCTGTCAGCATTTGGGGCCTGTGTGGAGAATATTGCAGGGAAATACCCAGGCAATTTCAACATGAATTTGTGAATACCTTCTGTCCCTCCCAAATCTCCACTTCCAGAAAATTCACTATTCATTAAAAAAAAACGCAAAAAAAACCCCAGAAGACATTACCCAGATCTGCTCCACATCCACTGCTATTACTGTTCCTTGTTGACTGCTATGGTAAAAAAAAAAAAAAAAAAAAAGATCCATCATCTCCTCTCGCTTCTCCATGGGGTTGCAGCCCATAGGCATGAATGGAGCCCAGGAAAAGCAGATGCTAGCTGGGAAAGACTCCAGATGAAGTAGAGACAAGAAGCTAGGAACTGATAAATCCATTTTTCACTTTTTTTTAATGAGTGTTGATTAATCAGGGGAACCTTTCATCACAAGACAATTGCTGCTGGAAAGGACTCAGAAGAATATAAAGGGAGTGCTGAGGATGGAAATATCCACCGACAGACTAAGGCATCTAGAAAATAGATTGCATGTGTATTACAGGACATTAACTGAAAACTAATTTCTGGAGATTTGAAGTAACTTCCTCTGGAGGCAGTTTGCTTCATTGTGAGGTTCTCTGAACCCCACTTCGAGGTGACAGCAGTGACTCTAGCCGGGGACACATTAACAGGGTGCAGCTGAACGCCAGGAACGCAACCTCTATGCACTTTCTTTTTAGCTTATTTTTGCGACTTTCCCTGTTTCCCACAGTATTATATCTATTCTTTTCCCTTTCAGAGACTCTTGCAAGTCTTTGGGTTAGCTGGTTTAATCTATGTTCAAGGTCAAAGACCTCTGACTTGGTCATGTCCCTGGTCATTGCTGTCAGTCCCTAAGATATAGAGGCAAGGTGGGTGACCTTAAAGATAGAGGAATGTGTTACCCCAGGGCACTGTCACCCTCAGGATGAGGTAAACAATAGTTCCTATGAGAACAGAGCTAACGAGGCTGGTCCTGACATCTACCCACTGCAACAGGCCTCACTTCACCCTTGGGTGCCCTAAGGGCCTCCCACGCATGCGCTGCCTCAATTTCCCAATTTACCCTCCTCTCATCATTCCTTTTAACAACCCCAATTTGAAAGCAGAATGGTCACGGGCTGGTTCACCATTTAGATGGTGCTCAAAAGAGCTTGCTCTCAATAGGGAGGTCTCTCTCAAAAGTGCATGAATTTAAACCTCCTTCTTCTACCTGCTTGCGGATTTTCCTAAGGAGCTGTGCTCTCACTAAACATCTTTAAGAATGGCTGGTAAATCGCTGTGATTTACAGTTTTGGTTATGGCAGAATGTGAAAAGAGTCCCTGCTTGCTTGGCACTATTCCTGCAGACCTACAAGATACCTCCTGCAGCTCTATATAACAAAAACACATTCATTCCTAGCATGTCTGATTGTCATAAAGACAATAAGGGCCTTATTTTGCAGTGGGACTAATTGCATTAAAAAATCACTCTGGCCCAGATTATAAAGTCTCTGATTCCCCATGAAATTACCAGGAAAAAGGTGCTCATGCTAAGGGCAAGTTGTCTGGATTTCCTCAGAAGGGTGATTTTAATAGTACTCATGTAAAGCAAAAGAGGAAAAGACTTTGCAAGAACAAAGCACTGTATTGCACAGGCATGAATAGGAGCAGGAGGGAAAAAAATCCCATTTTTGGATGTTTTATAAATGACTTCCTTAGCTTTTGGGAACATCAGTAAAGAGAGGTCCCCTTCGCTGCTCGAGAAGAATGACTGGTTTTTAGGGAAATCATTCATTGGTGATTCAAAGAATGTGAGATAATGTGAATTTTCTTAGTGATGGAGAGCAGTTAAAGAGCAAAACATTTCAAAACACAGTATTTCATCCATCTATGTACAATAGTATGCACACAGCATGATGGAGCTCGTTTACCACGATGCTCATATCTAACCTGCTGTGGATCCCTCCATCACAGGAGTCCTTTGAGAAGGATACAGGGCTCTAAGGGACTGATCCTACTCCTTAAGAGGCCAAGGGTCATAGAAACATCTGAATCCTAGAATCATTAGAAAAATAATCATTAGAAAAAGATCTTCAAGATCATCAAGTCCTACTGTCAGGGTTACCCTGCTCTGGAAATGAGCCCTGTTGGGAGTGGGTTGGCATACTTCAGTTGCAAACAGGTCATATGTGTCTTAAGGACACATGTGCAGTTCCCCTGTGCTCACTTAAAACAAACAAACAAAAAAGTCATATGCAGAGTCCTTCCTTCACTTTAACATCCAAGTGTTATCTTCTTAAATCGATGGAATATGGGGAATGTTGAGCAGAAATGAGAGAGGAATGCTTTTAAATATCACCTCTTGCTCTTCCAGCATGAAAGGGACATGCAAATCCAGAAGGGCCTCAGGAGAGCTGAAAAGTCTCCCCTCTACTTCCTCTTAGTGGCACAATTAGCAATTGCTCCGGAGAAATTAAATCAATATAAAGGAGCAGCTCCTGCCACAGAGCAAGGACCTAGGTGACCTCCTGGGGCCCCTTGTAAACATATTTTATGAGATTGCCTGATTATACCAAGAGCTGGCAATGCTCAGAAAGGATCTGCATGAGCCTGTTACCAGAGTGCAGGAGTAAGGTGCTTGCTAATGCTTAATAAGATTTAGCTGCCGTGTAACAGATGCCTATTGGGACCTCTTGGTTAAGTCTCTTTCAAGGCATTTTAATATGGGTCCCGTAATCAGTTGAGAGAGGGGATCTCTGACGGAAATGAGGGTGAGGGAAACCTCTTCATCGCTGAGGTTTGAGCAAGAGGCCCTGCTAAGGGGCTGCTCCACAGAAGCTTTGTCACCGGCCTGATTCCATGAAAACAACTCACCTTCGTGGTGGAACCACAGAAGGGCATGCAAAAACTCAACAGGAACAACCCCACGAGTCTGATATGGACCCCAGGGCAGATAGACCTCAGGGGACAAAGCTGGTGGCCCCTCATCTTCTGTAACCACGGGAAGGGGAGAGTCTTCTTGCAAAATGTGACAGAGGGACACAGTTGGATACAGAAGTGTCCAAGGACACACTCACTTGCAGTTATTTCCCCCATCCCAAGCCCCACATTGAGGGATGCCAGCTGATGTCCAGAGCTGCCCCCGGGATGACTCTAGCTGCATCCAGGCCTGGATGGAAAAGAAGTGAGAAAAGCTGGCTTGGAGCCCGTGCATGATTCCTAGGAGGGAGGAAACACCCTGGGAGTCCACATGACAGTGAAAAACAGAAAAAAAAATAAATAATAATAAAAAAGAGCAAATGGAAAGGCAGGCCACGGAGGCAGAGGGAACTTGAACGGTGTGATCCCTGAGCCGGTGGAAGAAACGACTATCCCAGGGCGGGCAGCGCTCCCACGCCTTGCCTGTTATTTCAGGCTGTATCCGGAGGGCAGCGAAACGCCGTGCCCACTTCTAATTAAGGAAACCGAGGAAAGGAAATGTGAGCGGCTTGTCTCCGAGGCAATCTGCCCGCAGGAAAGGCGGCCGAAGGCTCCTCAGCTGTCCCGGGCACAGCCTCAGCTGCCCGGAGCGGACCAAGCCTTGGGAGGTCCCCACCTCTTGCCGCCTCGCTTGAGTTCCTCTCGCCTGGCAGCGAGTGCCAAATAATCTGATGGGGAACCCATGCAAAACCGGCAGCCCAGATGACCTCATGGGTATTTTCCTTCCCTCCGATGACTCAATGGCCCCACGGAGCTGGAGGCGGCCGAATCTGAGAGATCTGGTTCATGATGCGGCACCTTGGGGAGCCCTAGCTGGGGGAGCTGGAGCTGCCAGCATTCGGCTTTCCGATGGGGCCATAGGAAGGGCAGGGAAACCTCAGGCGGGAGAGGAGCTGAGTTCTCCCTAAAAGCCCTAGCGAGGAAGGCCAGGGTATCCCCTGGGGTGGAAAAGCCTTGGTGGCTCCAAGAAGCAGCTCCAGAGTTGACTCACAGAGCAGGAACCCTTGAGGTCACCATCCAGCTTTCCCGGTGGTCCAAGGGGCCCCAGGAAGAGCTCCATGAAGCGGCATCCAGCCAAAAGGATGCACCAGGCCAGTGCCAGCAGCCACTCCGGGGATCAACCTGGGTACTCCCCAGTTTGCCCAGTACCCAGGAGTGCCACGCAGGAGCGAGATGATGGGGTTGGCGTTTAGGGAATGACACAGACAGGTTTTCCACTGGTGCCAGAGCCCAGCACCAAGCACCCCGGCTCCTGGTCTAGCATCAGCACCTCATTCTGACCCTAGGGAAGAGCTAGGATCCCGTGCTGCTTCCTGTTTCACATAAGCCCTAGAAAGTCTTAGAAATCGTCGCTTCCTGAAATGTCGGAGTCCTGAAGCTGCCAGGCCGCATGCCCTGCGACTCCAAGTGCCCTCCAGGTTTGGGAAAGGACCTTAGGAAGCCCAAGTGCACACCAATTGTGACAGCCTGGGACACGCTGCCTCGAGGTGCCACTGCCCTCTGCTGTCGGCAGCCTGGCCGAGGGACCATGGCCGAGGGCACCGAGCGGGAAAACACCAATTCTGGGGCATCTGGGGTGAAATAACGCCCAGGAGAGCTGCCAAGCAGCTCCAGGAGGATGTGGTGCTCAGACGCTGGGAATTGCCCTGCTGCACTCGAAGCAGCATCAGTGGCAGGGGGTGAAGCTGGAGAAGGGTCAGCTTCAGCTCGGACTGAACAACTTGGGCTGAGATAAACTACATCTTTGGATTTCCCAGTTTGGAAAACGCCACGTGCACGTTGCTCCCAGTTCTCCGAGTGCAGGGACCGAGCTCAGGGCAGGATCTCCCTTCCTTCCCCCACATCCAGGCCAAAAGCAGAAGCGTTGGCTCTATTTCGGGTTGGCAGCATGTGCTGTACCACGTCGGAAAGACCGTGGCTCCCGGCGCGGGCACCTTGCTCCCGACGAGGGGAAGTGACTAAGGGCCTTTCCGGGAACCTTCCTGCCCTATGTCGCTGCCACCCCGCATAACCGGAGTTCCCAGACCTGCTTCCCACGCTATCGAGCCCCAACGATCAGAAGAAGGGGAGCTCGACGCTCCGAAGTGTCTTGGTGCATCATGTAGAAGCCTGGAGCATAAAGAGCTTATTTTAATTTCCCTTTTATCCTGAATCTTATCCAACTTAAAACTGGTCGGCCTTTGCCCATCCTGCCTTTGCACGAGAGATCAGTTTTTGCTCATCCAGTTCTTGCACAACTTTCTTGAGTTTTTGGCCCTTGTCTATGGAGTCCTTGCACAAGGGTCTAACCTTTGCACATCCCCAGGCCTTGCACAGCTGCCTGCCTCTTGCACGACTATCTGGGGCTTGCACGACCTTGCATGGATGCCCAGGCCTTGCACAGATGTCCAGGCCTTACACAGATGCCTGTCTCTTGCACATCAAGCCCTTGCACAGCAACCCCTTGCTGACCCTGCCTCCTCAGCACATCCAGCCCCTGCACAGCTGCCCCCACCAGCACTCCTGTCCCTTGCACATCCAGACCTTGCACAGCTGCTTGGCCCTTGCACAGGTGTCCAGGCTCTGCAGGCCAAGCCCTTGCACGCTCAGCCTTTGCACATCTACCCTGCACACCCAGACTTTGTGCATACAAACCTTGCACCTGCAGCCTTGCACAAACGCACCCTTGCACACCCACTCTTGCACGGGCAGCCCTTGCATGTGCAGACTTAACCTGCGCAGCCCCTGAACGTACAGTCTTGCAAAAGCACCTTTGGGTGCCCACCCTTACGTGGGCAGTCCTTGCACACTGGACCTTGCATATACAGCCTTCGAACAGGCAGCCCTTGCACGAGCAGCCCTTGCAGCTCGTCCTTGGTATGTGCAGGCCTTGCATGAACAGCCCTTTCACAAGCGGCCCTTGCACACCTACACTTGCATGAGTACCTTTGCATGAGCAGCCTGTGCACTATCAGTGCTTGCACATACGTCCTACCATAAGCAGCCTTGCACATGCAGCCTTTGCACATGCCATCCTCACATGCCTGCCCCTGCACATGTAGCCCTTGACCATGTAGCCCTTGCAAAAGCAGCCTTGCACATGCAGCCTTTGCACACACTGCCCTTGGAGGGAAAGTCCTTGCACGCCCACCCTTGCACAAATACCTGTGCATACACACCTTTGCACATGCACCCTTTGCATACCCAGTGTTTACACACACACCCTTTGCACAGTCGCCCTTGTGCTTGCACCCTTGCACCAGTGCCTGTGCACACCCACCCTTGCACCAGTGCCCACGCACTTTGCACACGCACCTTTTGCATATGCACCCGTGCGCATGCACCATTGCAGAAGTGCCCGTGCATGCCCGCCCTTGCACAAGCGCCCGTGCCATGCACCCTTTGCATACACACCCTTTGTACACCCACTCTTTGCACACGCACCCTTTGCACACGCACCCTTTGCACACGCACCCTTGCGCATGCACCCTTGCAGAAGTGCCCGTGCACAGGCACCCTTTGCACACGCACCCTTGCACAAGTGCCCGTGCACACCCGCCCTTGCACACTCACCCTTCACTCACGCAGCGCCACCCGCGCCGCCCCCCCGCCCCGCGCGCTCCCTCCTCCCCGAGAGGGGCGCGTCCTCCTTGTCCCTCCCACCACCCCCCCGTCCCCGTCCCCGCCTCCCCGCCCCAATTCCCGCCCCCTGCCGCGTCCCGGCACCGCCCCGCGCCCGCCCCCGCCCCCGCGCCGGGCGCCCGCGGCCG